>BPTQ01000007.1:208107440-208602450 GCA_019973895.1 Chrysanthemum seticuspe | reverse complement strand
CACGTCTAGACAACTAAACTACTAACTAAACTAATAACCTAGGCGTTTACAAGATTATACGCCCTAGGTTACATATACACACACCTTTAAGTCGACTACATCCTGGAAGACTTGTATATAAAACAACACCCCATGTCCTCTTTATATACTAGAGGATTATGGTTTACAAAATACTACAAAGGACTAATAAATAAAACTTCTTTTGCAAGCAAGTCCTTCCATCATTTTGTAGATTTCCTTCTTTTCGTATTAAGTCCCTCTTGTTTCATTCTTTTTGTCTTATCAACTCAAACGTATAATTCCCAACAATCTTCCCCTAGTTGATAATGACAAAACCATTCTTGAACGAACTTCCCTAGACAAAGTAGAGAAATTGAGATCAGGGATCTCACCATGAATGAAAAAAGTATGTCTTCCTTTTTCTTCCCCTTAATCCATGCCATGGCACTCAAACATCTCTTCCCCTTTTTGTTATTATCCAAATAGGGAACGTATGCAAATAACGATCTTGACCACCACGAACCAATATCATACTTCCAATCTAAGCCGTCCAATGTTTCGAATTGCCCTCCATGAAGAACACCAAAATGCTTACTAAAAATGAATCCAAAACAGTAGAAAACTCCAACTAGCAGTAGTAATAATGATCAACAGTAGTAAAAATCAAACACTTCCCCTTGAGTGGTGCATGAACATCAAATGATTCTTCAAATCTGTAACTTCCTTGTAATGATCACTTGTGAAGAAAACCAAATATAACGAATTTGATGAAGAAGTAAAATATCCCAAACTTGTATCTTATATCTTGTTTATCCACGTGACGTTGAACTTATACTGCTAACCAAAAATATAAGTAGATCGCAACCTCTTGAGAAAATCCTCATCTTCAATTTGATACTGAGCACTACAATGTAACTCCTTTAAGTGATAGTTAACTAGGTCCTCATCCATCCTCCCCTTGACCTATGAAAACTAGATTTTTCAAGTCTTCGTCAAGATCCTTTAAGCACGAACAAGTTATCTACAAAGTGTAACACCCACTTTGAGATATGATATGAACACAAACCTGTGAAACTCAACTACAACATCAAATTAATGATATTTAACCTTCTTCGTAATCATCTAATCCAATAAACCAAATACGAGCTTTTTAAATCCTTTTAAGAACAAATTACCCAAAAACCAAACTTCATCTCTTGTGTGTGTAAACCAATAAACTTTCTGTGTGTCGTCAAAAATCCATAACAATTATCATGCTCGATTTCCCCTCGAATCCAAAACCATACGAGAACCAAAAATCATGTATAACATTAAGCAGTACTTTGACTTAAGTAGTACTTTGACTTAAGCAGTACTTTGAAGCGAGCAGTACTTTCAAGGACGAGCAGTACTTTGAGCAATTTAGGGTTTCGACAGCAGTACTTTGAGTATAAACAGCAGTACTTTGGGTAAAAAGCATTACTTTGTCAGATAGCAGTACTTTGACAAAGTGTAGTACTTTGACAACAGCCATATTCGAAAGCCTGTAACTTTTGCATAAAAGCTCAGATCAACGATCCCTCCAGTGGAAAGTTAGATGGGTATATAGAGAACGTCCACCTAAAATTTCGTCACGAACCAACAGTTAACGAAAAAGTTATGATCGTTTCAAAACAGTGTTGTAGTAACCTTACGAAACTTTCTCAGTTTCTGCAGCAGACTTCAACAGCTTATAACTTTTGATTGAGAGCTCTAATTCACAATCCCTTTGGTGAAAACTTAGACGGATATACTGAGATGTACCAGCAAAAATTGTAGCTCGATCCAACGGTTCAATAAAAGGTTATGCCCTCTTCAAAACAGTGTTGCAGTAGTATTACGAAAATTGTTGAAATTCGATTTTCTTCTTCCTTTTTTGCCAAGAAACCTTGTGAATCCCTAGGTAACTAGCTCCCCAAGCTCTGATACCAATTGTGGATTTTGATAGACTCCTTGAGATCGTTTTGAGCCTTAGGGTTTAACAATAACATATACATACGTAGCGGAACATAGAATAAAACATTAATTGTTATTGACACAAGGTTTCATTCACTATTACCTCCAATTATATTAATAACGAGGTTAACTAACACTAACTAACCCTAGACGTTTATAGGAACACGTCTATGAAAAATATTGGATTTCACATACACATCAAACCATAACACAAAGTAGGCGTACAAGAGTTTTTAGAGAGAGAAAGTTAGAGGTTTAGGGAACTTTAGTGAGAGAAAGAAAAATCTTATTATAAGCTCCAACTCTCTACCTTGGGAGGTAGAGAGTATTTATATTCTTACATAAAACGTCACACAACGGGCTGTGGATCAGGCATACAGTGGGTAAAGACCCGTCCGTCCTCCACGGTGTTACTTAACTAAATACTACTTAACATAAAATAACTATGACTACGAGCTTTCTACCGATTACATATACTTGAGGTGACCGACTCTTTAATACTTGGAATTTCTAATTCCTAACAATCTCCCTCTAAGGGAGGTCACCTCAAACATATACTAAAATTACATCGAATACAGACAGATATTACATTCACAATTGTTCTTGCATTCTTGATGTAGTACTTTGCTCCGAACCTCGTAGTCATTGATTCCACTCATTGCATGTTTGGTTAATCCAAGTGGAGGTCTTATACTGATCCACGTGATAATAATTTTAAGCCAGCTTTTGAGATCATCAGCTAACAAAAACCTCTGAGACATCCATTGTGGTGTTGATATTATGTGATGTTGTGACTTTCGGACCGACATGCTCACATTCTGGATCATGATATCTTCTCATCAGAGTAGCGGAAGCTTTCGTTGATTCATGATATTGGCAGCAGCGTAGCAGAAGCATGGAGTGAAAATATCAGAGTCATTGATGCACTAATCATGATTTCTTTTGAGATGAATGTGTTAAGTGAGCATGCGGCTATGGATTGACCGCTTCATTCTGATCAGCTGCAAACGTAGGACGTACCTGAATACAACAGTTAGCAATAAATCGCACGAAAGTGTCTTTGATCACTTTCGTTGAATTGAGGTACACGGCCCACGGTTCCCCGTTGATCAGTACAAGTACTGCCTGTGATCAGGTATAATTCTGAAGAATTTCCTTGACAGGGTTTCGCAGCTACTCTAGCTGTTCTCAAACAGGAACGTCTCAAAGAAGACAACACGGAGTGAGTGAACCAGCGAATAGAAATTCACTGATTGATGAAAAGACATTTGAAAAACAATTGTGTATTGCTCAATAGAAATTGTTTTTGCAATACAACGAAGGTTTTAATGAACATCAATTATCAATCATAAAACACCTTTTGATTTGAAATATCCGTACACGGTCGATTTGCTAAAGAAAAAAGTTTTTAAGCACAAAGACCGGTTTTTCAAAGGTATCCGTCAATCCATAAACTGAACCAGGATTGATTCAAAAGATTGAATCGCCCCATTGTTTCTATTCAGTTGCCACATGGTTGATCTATTAGATAGATCTCACATGCCACCTACCAGGAGCTTGTTAGATGTTGGCTCCAGAAGGCTTTCCATCTTCATTGTGAATATGTATGCATATCACTCAGATGTTCTGGCTATACCACAAGGATAAAGCGTAGGACTCAAGATATAATCTCTCTTTCCACATTGTGTGAAACAGAGAGTCTTCATTGAAAGTGTCCTAATGAGATTTAATGATGATCTCGTGGCTCTAGACTCAATATGTGCATATTTGGTTCCTGTGCCGGAGACTAGGGAGAGGGTCTGTTGGGATACGAAAGTGCTGAGGATATGAAAGTACTGAAGATATGAAAGTACTGTAAAGCTGCAAAGTACTGGAAGAAGTCAAAGAGTCAAAGTACTGCACTATGAAGTCAAAGTACTGCAAGAACAAAAGAACTGTTATATTCGTTTATGGAAAGAATTGTATTCCATGTTTAGATTACTTGTCGTACAAGAATACAAATTGTAAACCGACTAGGATATCCTTGAGCCTATAAAAGGACTCCTAGATTGGCATTAGAGGTACGATTTACAGAAAGAGTTTTAGAGTTTACGAATTAGTGTTTTAGAGAAAAGTTCGATTATCTTAGAGTTGTATTAGAGTATCTGCATAATAAGCAGATTTAGAGTTTATAATAAAAGTTATTCTTCTTAGCTTTGTTAAGTAAATTCCGCGTACTTAATAAAGATTGCTCAGTGTTTCTTTGTTAATAACTTAGGATTTATCCGAGGTTATTAAACCTTAACGAGCTAGTTAAAGTTAGTTTGATTAAAGTATATCGATCCAACAAGTGGTATCAGAGCTTGTGTGGAAACTCTAACTAGGAAGAAACCCTTCTTCAACAATATTCAAGATGTCGACTGAAGCTGTTCCACCACCCTCAATCACCTCACTCAGAATTCCAATAATCAAGAAGGGAGAATATGATCTCTGGTGCATGAAGATGAGGCAGTATATTGCCATTACAGACCATGCTTTATGGAATGTAATTGTTAATGGGAATGAAGTAGTTACTGAACCCATTAGTATTCTTGGACAACCAACTGCACCAAAGGCAGTCTTACCAGCAGCAACCATTAGGAATCAAGAAAAGGCACTAAATATTCTCTTATCTGCCATTCCAGATGGTCATCTTCTCAAATTTCATGATGCTAAAGATGCTAAGCAGCTCTGGGCTGCTCTCAAGACCAGATTTGGAGGGAATGAAGCCTCTAAGAAGATGCACAGAAACTTGCTGAAACAACAGTTTGAAACTTTCACAGTAGGAGAAAGAGAGAGTCTAGATGCTGCATATGATAGGTTTCAAAACCTCCTCAACATGTTGGAGTTATACAAGGCAGAAGTGTCAGTTGAGGATGCTCATTTGAAGTTTCTAAGGAGCTTGCCATCTACATGGCATGTGATTGCCACTATGATCAGAGGACAACAAGGATTGGATGTCATGGACTTTGATGATCTCTATCATCAACTGAAGGTGTATGAACATGAGATGAGTGGTCAACCAAGTTCCAAATCTCACAGTATTGCTTTTCTATCATCTGAAAAGAAGAGCAGTACTTCCAAAAGTACTGCTTCTCCTCAAAGTACTGTTCCTCAAAGTACTGCTGTTTACAATCCCCCTTCATATGCTCAGCAGGCCCCACCATCTACCACTTTGCACTCAGATGAAGTTGTGTGCTCTTTCTTTGCACAACAAGCAAGCTTACCTGTCACTTATGAAGAGGATCTAGCACAGATTGAAGAAGATGCACTTGAAGAAATTGATATCAGGTGGCAAGTTGCTATGATCACTGCAAGGATCAAAAAGTACATGAAGAAGACAGGCAAAAGTATTGATTTCAAACCAAAACAAGGAATAACTTTTGACAAATCTCAAATTGAATGCTTCAATTGTCAAAAGACTGGTCACTTTGCAAGGGAGTGCAGGTTTGCTAAGTATCAAGCAAACAGAACATCTGAGAAGCCAAAACTTGAGCTTAAAGAAATTCCAGTAACTGAAACAAAGGCTTTGGTTGCTCAAGAGAATCTATCAGAAGTTGACTGGAGTGAAGAATTTGATGATGAACCAGTGACTTACTGTATGGTAGCAGTGGAAGATGAAGTTAAAGACACAGTGGAAGCATTGGACTGGAGCACCGCTTTTGATGAAGAATCTGAACATGCTGCTTTGGAATCTGATGATGGCTTTGGAGGATTTGATTGGAGCAAAGAAAGTGAAGATGATCATGTTCTTCTTGCTATGGTGGCTACTTCACCAACTTAGTCTCCTATCTCTGAGGTATGCTCAAACTGTTATGCGTTTTATCTAAAATTGCTTAACAATTATGTGATTGAAAGAGATAATTGTATTAGGGCTAGGTCTGAGGTAGCAGGTTATCAAATCACTTTAGAGTCTATGGAAGCCAAAATATTAACTCATGAAAATAATGAAATGGCTTGGGCTGAAAAATATGAACAACAGGATTATCAGTTAAAACTTAGTGAATGGAAACTAAACTGTAAAATTTCTGAAATTGAGAAATTAACTAAGGAAAGAGATGATTTGTTAGCTAAGTTTGCTGCTTGGGGAGAGTCTGGCTTGTCCCATGTTGCTTATGTTGAAAAACAGAGAAGGGCTTACATTAGAACAGGCTTAGGATTTGGAATGGACTTTAGTAACATAGATGAAGACCAACCTAGTGATCAGGATGATGGTGTTTTGAGGACATAACCACTAGTGATGATGAACTCATTAACTATGTAGATACATCTAGTAATGAGGGCTCAATAAGTGAACCACCTCCTGAATATAAGAAAGGCAATGGTTATCATGCTGTTCCTCATCCCATTAGTCATCAACCCTCTAGGCCTGATGTTTCTCGTTTTGGAGTAGACAGTCTAGAGTTTAGGAAGAAGCTTGTAGCTCAATCTAGGTCTGAGAAACCCAAAGAAGCTGTTGAAAATAATGTTCAAAATCAAGCAGTACCTTTAAAACAAAGTACTGCTCAACAATCAGTACCTTCTGCAAAACCTTTTCAAAACAGTACTGCTAAACCTTTTGGGGATAACTTTGGTCAAAACAGATTTTATCATTCACCAAGAAGGCAAAATAATTTTGGGCATAGACATAGAAGAAATCACTTTAGACATATGGGTCAAAAACTGTGTTTTGTGTGTTACAGTCCTCATCACTTAATCAAAGATTGTGACAAACACTCAGAATATCTAAGCAAGTTTCCAAGGAATAAGTCTACCAACCAGAAACCTAGAGAGCATAAATCAGTTTGGAATAATTCAAATAGGATTAATCACAGAAACTTCACACCAGATCACAGATATCCACATCAGAGAAGACCTTCAGTATCTCACAGTACTTTCCAAAGTACTGCTCAGAAACAAGGTACTGATCATACTACTTGGAATAGGAATCCTAGGAAATCTCTGATGAGTGTCTAAATACTCATCATTTTTGGTCAAATCTGAACTGCAAAACATTTAAAAACACTCAAAAATGCATCAAAATGATGAAAATATCACAAATCAGTGTTTTATGTGTTTTAAATGCAAAAATATCAAATTCAGATGAAAAATGTATCAAGTTTGCAAAATTGGCAGTTTTAGTCCCCCAAGTTTTAAAAGTTGTCAAATCTAGTCCCTGGAATCCAAAAATGTGGAATTTTATCATTCAAGGTCCCTGAAATATTCTAAGTTGTTAAAATTGGTCCTTGAATGATTCTTTGGTCAAATGGCAGAAAAAGTCCCTAAACTTTGAAAAATGTCAAATTTAGTCCTTGGATATTTTAAAATGGAAAATGATCAAATTTTATCCTTGTACTATCAAAGTTTGTCAAGTTTGGTCCTTTTGATATCTTTGGAAAAGTGTCAAGTTCAGTCCTCAAAGTTTGGTGAAATTACATTTATGGTCCTTGTTATTAATACAAAACCAAACGGACCCCCCTTGTATTTTGAGCCCAGCCAAACACCAAATAGACCCCTGCCAATATCCCTTGATGCCAGTCCAACACCACTTGAACCCTTGGACTTGAACCCTTGGACCCCCGTTAATAATATCAAACGGTCAACAAAAGTCAAACGGCTATTATACCGCCCAGCACTGTTCATCCTCCTCACAAACACTGAATTCCAAAACCAGAGCTGGTTTTCCACGTTTTCTCCATCCCCCCACCTTACCTTGTCCCCTCCACCTTCACTAACACCCAAATACCTTTAATTGCTTCAAACCACCCCATTAATATCTCAAACCTGCTAAGAGACTTTTTTGGCGCCAAAACTGCCATGTGTCAAATTTGATGAGTTGGTTGATTCCAATGGCTCAGATGAAGTGGGATTGTATCAGAGGTCAACATGAGGTCCAAAAAGTCTATAAAGAGGAGCAGAGATGCATTGTATGAAGATATCTAATATAATTTTTAAGTTTCCATGTCATTTTTAGCTTACTTTTAATTTCAGTGTATGATTTAGTCTTTAAACTCTGTATTTCAAGTTTTTATGTTATAATAAAGCTTTTGTGAAACATTAATTTCAATATCAAGTTCTAATTCAGTTTATGCAAATTTTCCTTATTTCAAAAATCTCATGAATGATCAAATGTTGTTTGTAGATGTTATTATGGACTGATATAGTACACATAAGCTCCTATAAAGTTTATTCAAGCTTTTAGAAACACTTAAAACCAGTTTAGAAGTTAAAAAGGAAAAATCACCAAAAATACCAAATAATTAGTGAAAAATCAAAAATCCCATGGAAATGGTGTTCACAGCTGGAGCAGGGTGAATTTTGGATGGCCTTGGGTTAGAAGCTTTGTGGAAAGCTATAGGTTGTGTGTTTGTGCATCAATTTTCAGTTTTGAGCTTGGAAGCCATTGTAAGCCATTTGCTCATTTTTGGCATTCTTCTGTTTTAGCTATTTCATAGTTTAAATCTTGGTGTTTTATTGTTAATTAGTTATAATTAAGCATAATTAACTAATAAAATAGATAGCTTGTTCATTTAAATTTGTAGTTAGAAAAATCTCACTTTGACAGTTTTAATAGCATAAGTATTATCTCTTTGTTGTATGTTGTTATTGTTGTTGTTTAATGTTCATTCAGTATCATTAAATGATATTATAAAGTTTGAAATCCATTGCATGGTCTGAATCTGAGTTTGGCTTTGAAAATCATAAAAACAGTTTTAGAAAGTAGTGTTTGGTTCACTGTGTTGGAGAGTGTTTTAGTCATTGTACCTGCTTGGTGTTTGTTTAACTTGGTCATAATAGTCAGTGCAAACAAGAAAAAAACCAGTGCTCATAAGCAAAAAGTCAAAATTAGCTTTTGATCAAATCTTGTGACTAACTGTTGGGTTTTAATGATTCACGGTTGTGATTTTGTGTTTACAAGTTGTTATCATTGATCAAATTAGTCTTAGATCACCTTAAAACAACACAATCAGTGCATAGAATCAGTTCAAAGTTCATATTAGTCAACTCTTTTGGATTTTATAAAAAGTTAAATTTGCATTTGGTCGTTTTTGATTAAAACAGATAATTTCACTGCGTGTTTAATATTAAGATTTAGGATATAAGCTCTTGGAATATCAAATTTTAACTGCTAAACTTAATTAGAAAAATACTAGTTCTCCTTTAATAAGCTTTTTAAGTGCTTTTTAACTAGCTTCTTTAGAGTACCTTGTCTGAAATGGTGCCCTGTGCACAGTGAGTGGTACCATCTTGATAAGTTTGCACAGAGCTTATTAGTGGGTCAAAGCTTGTGATTCTTGGCTCTTTGGAAAGCCAACCTAGCCATCTTGAGGTTCCAAGTTTACTTTTTCAATTTCTAGCTTGTTTACTAGGGCTGCATCTAGCTTTTGTTTTGTCCCATTACTCAGCACCAACTGTCTCAGTCTAAGCTGAGCAGTGATCTGTCACCATTTTAACAAGCTCACCACAAGCTCTACAGTGGCCCCCACAGTGTGAGCTTGGGCTTTTTGGATACCCCACCTAGCCAGCTTGTTGACTCAAGGCTTGTTTTGAGCTTGTGAGCTTATTTACTTAGCTTATTTTGGCCTTGAAAAAGTCCACAGGACTGTTTGGTTACTAGGATTCGAATAAGTGCTTATTTGTTTGTTATTAGCTTATCAGTGTGCTTATCTTTGTCTTTTAGCTTCATTTGAGTAGCTTTAGCTTGTTTATAGCTTATTTCATCTTTGTTTCCAGTTTATAACTTTGTTTGAGCTTAAATTCACCAAGATAAGGTCATTAAGCTCACTGTTGGCTTATAAGCTTCTCAAACAGCTTATCATTAAGTTGTAAAATTTTTTGTGTTTATTAAAGTTTCATATTTTAAGTAGTTAAGTAGTTTTCAAAAAGAAAATCCAGAAAAACATCAATTTAAATATAGTGATAGCATTTATTTAATAGGAATTAAGCTTTTTGATTTTTCTTTTCAGCTTATTATTAAGCAAATCTTGTTTTTATATTTTTCTTAGTTTTCTGTCACCTTAAGTTATTTTTAGAAAAAGTTTCATAATTTTCCTAATCTGTTTAGTATTTATTATAATTTTAAATAGTTAAAAGTATTAAATAATTAGTAATAAATAATTAAAAAGCATAAAAAAATATCTTTTCAGTTTTAAAATTAGTTTTATCATATTTTAGATTTTTCCAAGTTAAAATTTCATTTTTCCAGGTTTATTTTATATTTTCTAGTATTTAAGTGTATTTTAAATAATAATTAATTAGTAATAAATATATAAAAAGTGTAAAAAATATATTTTCAATTTTAAAATAAGTTTTATAATATTTTAGATTTTTCTATATCATAATTTTATTTTTCTAGCCCTATTTCATATTTTCTTTTATTTTAGAGTATTTATTAAATAGTTTAAAATAGTTTTTAATTAATAATAATTAAATAAATAGCTATAAAAATAATTTTCTTTTTCTAATAATTTTCTTTTATTTTTAGGATTCCAAAAATGTCATTTTCATATTTTTAGGTCTTTTATTTCTTAGATTTCACTTTTTATTTTGTACGTTTGCGTAGTTTTTAAACGTAGGTTTTACGTTTCTTTTATCTGATTGTTGTGCTTTTCTATTCTGTGTCCAAATACATTCCAATCAATCAGTAGTGTAATAATTCATCTAAATCCTTACTGATCACTATCCTTAGTGATCATTCTATCATCTGATCAAGTGTTTACACACCATTGAGTCTCCGTGGGACTTAACGACCCAGGAATTCATTATATTCTCTGATCTTCATTGTATTGGTTTCTGAGCAGTTTTAAGTTTATTACGGTTAGCCATTCACAAGTGGCTAGCTTGTGTGATTAAGCTTGACTGTGTTTTCAGCGCCAATCAAATTTTGGCGCCGCTGCCGGGGAGGCTTTAGCGTGTTCTAAACCATTTTCAGACCCATTCTTGCACATATACCACCATTTGTAAAAAGTTTTTTTTGTAAAGTTATAAGAAAATCAAAAAGTTCATTAGCACTTTTCCTAAAGTGTTAACAACACCAAAAAAATTATAAAACAACAAAACAATCGGAACGTTTTCTATCTTGTATTTTCTTTGAGGTGATTCTTAAAGAAATACGATTTGGTTAAACGAGACGATACCAAAAATATTGTCCAAAAGTTTTTAACCCATCAGCACGAATCTATACCTACGTCTTTTCAGTAGTACTTAATTAATACATAAAAATCAACCACCGCAAATCAAGGCAGTACACCTACTAACTGGGGGTGTGACCATAATAAGTTCCCGAACATCAGATTTAAAACTTGCCTTTGTGTCCTTGTGATTTGGTGTGTACCTTTTTCAAAGAAGCCATTTCATTTGTGATTATTGGTTAAGTTCACTTGTCGTTTTGCCTCGCATTTGTTTTGAAAATTGATTTTTATACTTAGTGCATGCGCACTCGTTCTTCCAGCTCTACAAGTCCACTTTCTGAGCTTGGAAACATTCCTCGTAGACGTAGAGGACGTTCTGCTCCTTCGGCCGTGACTGAGGAACGTCTACCACCACCACCACCTGTCGTAATGGCAGAAGACAAGCCGATGAATGAGCTTCTCCAAGCACCCATCGAGGGTTACGGAGATGCCATTGTTGTCCCAGCCATCGTGGCTGACACCTTCGAGCTCAAAACCGGGTTGCTTAATCTAGTAACCCAAAGCCAATTCTATGGTTTTGAGCGGGATGATCCTCATGCACACATTCGATGGTTTAACAAGATTGCATCTACCATCAAGTACAAGAATGTCCCACATGAAGCTATCAAGCTTCTTCTGTTCCCATTTTCTCTAGAGGGACAAGCCCGGAATTGGCTTGAGAAACAACCCCCTCGTTCCATTGAGACATGGGAAGATCTAGTCACCAAGTTCGTTAACGAGTTCTATCCTCCATCCCGAACTACAAGTCTTAAGAATGAGATAATGAAATTTTCTCAGAGATTTGATGAATCATTCGGGGAGGCATGGGATCGTTACAAAGAGTTGCTTCGCAAGTGTCCGCATCATGGTTTTACCGAATTAATGCAAATGGATACTTTCTACAATGGTCTCAACCAGACTAATCAAGACTCTTTAAATGCCTCCGCGGGAGGTAATTTCCTGAGCAAGACTACCAAAGAAGCCTTGCAAATCATTGAGAACAAATCTCAGGTCCGCCCTTTCCGAGCAAAGACATATCAGTCTCATGCTGGACCTTCTTCTTCTTCATCTCCAGTGAGTACATCTAGCACCGATGCTAAGATTGACAAACTCACAGATATTGTTCAGGCTTTGGTTCTTGCTAACCAGAAGAAAGTGACCTTCACTCAGACACCAACACATGGTGAAGTGAAGAAAGTCGAGAGTTGTGTTACTTGTGGTGGTCCTCATGCATACTACAATTATACTGCCACCGATGGTAGTCCATTTGAAGCCAATGCTCTAGCCGGTAGTTCACAGCAAGGAGGTACTCAATACCGTCCTCAAAATGAACCACACTACCATGCTAACACTAATCAGGCACCACCCGGTTTTAACCAGAATCATAACATGCAAAACCGGAATCAAAACCAACCAAGAATGAACCAAGGTTATCAAAACCAAGGTAATTTCTATCCTGCACCAAATCAAGGTTTCCAACATCAAGGAAACCTTAATCAAAACAATTTCAATCGAGGGAATCAATTTCATGGGAATATGAATCCTAATCAAGGAAATTTTCAAAACCAAGGCCCTAATCCTAATATTAGAGGCCAGAATTTTCTTAATCCACCTCCCGCCATTGTTCCAACTGGACCATCATCTGATGAGTTGTTGAAGCAATTCATGAAATCCCAAGATGAAATGAACAGGTTGTTGGTCAGTCAGATTGCTGATCTAAAGAAGTCTTTAAATGATCAACCCTCGGGCTCAGGAAAACTTCCGAGCAACACGATCGCTAACCCGAGGGGCGATGCAAAGGCGATCACGACCAGAAGTGGTGTTTCATATGATGGACCTGCTATTCCTACTACCTCTTCTTCTTCTCTCCCAAAGGTAGTAGAAAGTGAACCTAGGACACACAATGGACCTTTGACTCCAATGCCTCCTCCACTAGGAGAAATGAGTCAAGTTACCAAGGATACAACGGACAAGGTGCATTTTTCAAGCCCACGAAGTACCGCACACGTCTTACCTTCGGTAGTCCTACCTCAAGTTGTCCAGAAACCCAAGTCAAATCCAGGAGTTGTTTTTGAACCTCCAGTAGCTCCCGTTGAAAACCAGAAATCCAAATCTTCTATTCCCTACCCATCACGTTTGAATGAGCAAAAGCTCCGCGAGAAAGCCAGTCATCAAATGGACAAATTTTTCCAAATTTTCCAAGAGTTACATTTTGACATAAGCTTTGCGGATGCTATCATGCTGATGCCCAAGTTTGCATCAACTCTCAAACACATGTTAAGCAATAAGGAAAAGCTGTTTGAAATGGCTAAAACTCCTCTTAACGAGAACTGCTCTGCAGTTATCCTGAAGAAGCTTCCAGAAAAGCTTGGAGATCCTGGAAAATTTCTCTTACCTTGTGTATTTCCAGGAATGGTTGAATGCTTTGCCTTAGCAGATCTTGGTGCAAGCATCAACCTGATGCCTTATTCAGTATGGAAGAAACTTTCTCTTCCGGAACTTACTCCTACATGCATGACTCTCGAGCCTGCAGATCGTTCCATATCCCGTCCTCTTGGCATTGCCGAGGACGTATTTGTGAAAGTAGGAAAGTTCCATTTTCCAGCTGACTTCGTGGTTGTTGATTTCGATGCCGATCATCGGGTTCCTCTCATTGTTGGTCGAGGATTCCTGAGAACGGGCCGTGCTCTCATTGATATATTTGAGCAAGAAATCACATTACGTGTTGGTAATGAAGCTGTCACCTTTAACCTTGATCAAACTTCGAGGTACTCCGCAAATTATGATTCTGAGTCGGTTAACCGAATAGATATCATTGATGTTGCTACTGAAGATTACTCTCAAGAAGTTCTTGGTTATTCTCATAATTCTGTGAGTGGGGATCCCACCACATCTTCTCAACCTATCATAGCCAATTCTACTCCTTCCTTCACTCCATTTGAGGGAAGCGACTTCATCTTAGATGAGATTGAAGCATACTTGGCTAGTGATTCTGTTCCATGGGAAATTGATCACGCTCCAATTGACATTGAGGGGGATATACTTCTCATTGAGAAGTTGCTTAATGGTGATCCATCATCAACCCCTCACTCTAGTGATTCAATTCCTGATAAGATTAATCAAAATGAGATTAATCTGGAGGGAGATATTATTCTTAAGAAGTTGTTAAATCAGAACACTTCTCCTCCTCTCCCTCCCGTCGAGCTTCATAACAAGGAAGTCAAGTCAGTTGAGAAAACTGAAGAATTTCCTGAAGTCGAACTTAAGGACTTACCGCCTCATCTCGAGTATGCATTTCTTGAGGGTGATGATAAATTACCCGTCATTATTGCTCGAGATTTGAGTAAAGATGAAAAAGCTGCTCTCATAAAGGTCTTGAAGTCACACAAGCAAGCAATTGCTTGGAAACTCTCTGACATTAAGGGTATCAACCCTGAGTTTTGTACTCACAAAATCTTAATGGAGGATGACTTCAAACCAGCAGTTCAACATCAGAGAAGAGTAAATCAAAAAATCCATGATGTTATCAAACAGGAGGTTATCAAACTTCTTGATGCAGGATTGATTTACCCGATCTCAGATAGTCCTTGGGTTAGCCCAATTCATTGTGTTCCTAAAAAGGGTGGCATAACTGTTGTCACAAATGAAGATAACGAGTTAATTCCAACTCGATTGGTTTCGGGATGGCGTGTGTGCATTGACTATCGTAAGTTGAATGACGCCACTCGTAAAGACCATTTTCCTCTACCCTTCATGGACCAAATGCTTGAGAGATTAGCAGGGAACGAGTACTATTGTTTCCTTGATGGTTTCTCGGGATATTTTCAGATCCCCATTGATCCACAAGATCAAGAGAAAACCACATTCACCTGCCCATACGGAACTTTTGCCTATAGACGTATGCCTTTTGGCTTATGTAATGCTCCTGGCACGTTCCAACGATGTATGATGGCCATATTCCACGACATGATCGGGGAAACAATGGAGGTGTTTATGGATGACTTCTCGGTCATTGGGGATTCATTTCATACATGTCTCTCCCATTTAGATAAAATGCTTCAACGGTGTGAAGACACCAATCTTTGTCTAAATTGGGAGAAGAGCCACTTTATGGTCAAAGAAGGCATAGTCCTTGGCCATAAGATTTCGAAAAACGGGATTGAGGTAGATAGAGCAAAAGTCGATGTTATTGCTAAACTGCCTCATCCTACTACCGTCAAAGGTATTAGGAGTTTTTTAGGTCATGCCGGTTTCTATCGTAGATTCATACAAGATTTTTCTAAAATCGCCCGGCCTATGACCCATCTTCTTGAAAAGGATGCTCCTTTTATCTTCTCACCCGAGTGCATTGAAGCTTTTGAAACATTGAAGAAAAAGCTTACTGAAGCACCCATTCTCGTTGCTCCCGACTGGGACTTGCCTTTTGAGCTCATGTGCGATGCAAGTGATTTTGCTATCGGTGCAGTCTTAGGGCAACGTAGAAATAAGCATTTTCAGCCTATCCACTACGCAAGTAAGACTATGACTGAAACTCAAACTCATTACACCACCACAGAAAAAGAGCTATTAGCCGTGGTGTATGCATTTGAGAAGTTTCGGCCGTACTTAATCTTGACCAAATGCGTAGTGTATACGGATCACTCGGCTCTCAAATATCTCTTTGCAAAACAAGATGCAAAGCCGAGATTGCTTCGTTGGATTCTCCTCCTGCAAGAATTTGATATCATCATACGTGATAAAAAAGGAGCTGAGAATCTAGCTGCTGATCATCTGTCCAGATTAGAAAACCCTCACCAAGATGTTTTCGAGAAAAAGGAAATAAATGAAACATTTCCTCTCGAGACACTCAATGCGGTTTCTTTTCGTGGAAATTCTACTACCCCATGGTTTGCTGACTTCGCAAATTACCATGCGGGTAACTTCATAGTGAAAGGGATGTCGACCCAACAGAAGAACAAATTCTTCAAAGATGTTAAACATTATTTCTGGGACGACCCCTACTTATTCAAAATCTGTGCGGATCAAGTCATCCGACGGTGTGTTTATGGACAGGAAGCTATTGACATTCTCACAGCTTGCCATGCTGGACCCACCGGGGGCCATCATAGTCCAAACTACACCGCCAAAAAGGTGTTTGATTCCGGGTTTTATTGGCCCACAATTTACAAGGATGCCCACGATTTTGTCAAAACCTGTGACGCTTGTCAACGTCACGGAAATATATCTTAAAGAAATGAAATGCCGCAAAATGCCATTCAAGTTTGTGAGATATTTGACATATGGGGTATTGACTTTATGGGGCCATTTCCTTCATCTCGTGGTAACAAATACATACTCGTGGCTGTTGACTATTTGTCAAAATGGGTTGAAGCAAAAGCTTTACCTACCAATGATGCCCGAGTTGTTGTGAAGTTTTTAAAATCTCTTTTTGCCAGGTTTGGAACTCCGAGAGCAATAATCAGTGATCGTGGTACACATTTCTGCAATGACCAATTTGATCGTGTCATGCAAAAGTATGGTGTTACCCACCGTCTCTCTACTGCATACCACCCCCAAACAAGTGGGCAGGTGGAAGTTTCCAACCGTGGTATTAAAAGGATCCTTGAAAGGACAGTAGGCGAAAATCGTGCATCCTGGTCGGATAAACTAGATGACGCACTATGGGCCTTCCGTACAGCTTACAAAACACCCATTGGGTGTACTCCATACAAGCTAGTGTACGGAAAGGCATGTCATCTTCCGATTGAGCTTGAGCACAAGGCATACTGGGCGTTAAAACATGCAAACTTCGATATTCAGACAGCTGGTGATCACAGGAAAGTTCAAATGAATGAATTAAATGAACTCCGTGATCAAGCATACGAGAACTCATTGATCTACAAGCAAAAGACAAAGAAGATTCATGACTCTAAAATCAAAAACCGCGTTTTCAACGTTGGTGATCGAGTCCTTCTTTTCAATTCAAGATTGAAGATTTTCTCGGGAAAGCTCAAGTCCCGTTGGTCTGGTCCA
Source organism: Chrysanthemum seticuspe (assembly GCA_019973895.1). Lineage (NCBI taxonomy): Eukaryota > Viridiplantae > Streptophyta > Magnoliopsida > Asterales > Asteraceae > Chrysanthemum > Chrysanthemum seticuspe. The sequence goes on along the minus strand of BPTQ01000007.1, from coordinate 208,585,297 downwards.
TTTACTATCGCTAAGGTTTATCCTTATGGCACCATTGAGTTATCTCAACCTGATGGTCCAAATTTTAAAGTGAATGGTCATCGAGTGAAGCATTACTTTGGAGAGGACATTCCTCCTGTGGTTGTCCCGGATCTACAAACTTTCCCCATGAACCAATGAATGCGGGGATCGAGTCAAGCTAATGACTCGGGAATCAAAAACAATAGCACACACCATATGGGTTTTCACCCATATTTCTGTCTTCTTTCTCTGTTCTACCACCCTAGTGTGGGGGAGTTACCCCACACTGTTGTATATAAAATCTTTTCTATAAAAAAAAAAAAAAAAAAAAAAAAAAAAAAAAAAAAAAAAATCTTCTTTCAAAATAATGGCCGTAGTATTTCCCTTTTACGTTCTATGTTTCGGCATAACCGCCGGTACTTTGAATATTGAGGGCAATATTCATTTCTAAGTGTGGGGGGGAATTCTCACGAATTTTATCATGTATTATCCACCCAATTCCCCCGTTTTTGGCCAAAATTTTTTTTTTTGGAGTAAGTGTTTTTCACTTACTCAGCTTATGGTAATCAGTCCGCCATGTCTAAAAAACAAAATGACTGGCTAATCCAGGAGCAAACGGCTCTTGGTAAAGATTTCTCAAATCCGTTTATGGCTTGCAATTTGCCCAAAATTGTATGGTATTCAACTCACCATATCCTAAAAAGTGAAGAGTTGGCTAGCCCGCAAGTTTATGGCTTGTGGTAAAGGCAGTGGAAAATCCATAATTGGTAATCAGCTCACCAAAGATAATACTGATAATTTATCTAAGAGTTGGCTAGTCCAGAGCAAACGGCTTCTGGTAAAGACAAATCAAACCCGTTTACAGCTTATGATTTGCTCAAAATCATTTGGTTATCGTTGTACCAAGGTTCTTACTTGAACCAAAACAATTGGCTACTCCAGAAGTGATGGCTTTTGGTAAAGAGTTTTTAAAATCCATTAAAGATCTAAAACATTGCTAGGGACTAGCAATATCTTAGTGTGGGGGATTGATGAGTGTCTAAATACTCATCATTTTTTGTCAAATCTGAACTGCAAAACATTTAAAAACACTCAAAAATGCATCAAAATGATGAAAATATCACAAATCAGTGTTTTATGTGTTTTAAATGCAAAAATATCAAATTCAGATGAAAAATGTATCAAGTTTGCAAAATTGGCAGTTTTAGTCCCCCAAGTTTTAAAAGTTGTCAAATCTAGTCCCTGGAATCCAAAAATGTGGAATTTTATCATTCAAGGTCCCTGAAATATTCTAAGTTGTTAAAATTGGTCCTTGAATGATTCTTTGGTCAAATGGCAGAAAAAGTCCCTAAACTTTGAAAAATGTCAAATTTAGTCCTTGGATATTTTAAAATGGAAAATGATCAAATTTTATCCTTGTACTATCAAAGTTTGTCAAGTTTGGTCCTTTTGATATCTTTGGAAAAGTGTCAAGTTCAGTCCTCAAAGTTTGGTGAAATTACATTTATGGTCCTTGTTATTAATACAAAACCAAACGGACCCCCCTTATATTTTGAGCCCAGCCAAACACCAAATAGACCCCTGCCAATATCCCTTGATGCCAGTCCAACACCACTTGAACCCTTGGACTTGAACCCTTGGACCCCCGTTAATAATATCAAACGGTCAACAAAAGTCAAACGGCTATTATACCGCCCAGCACTGTTCATCCTCCTCACAAACACTGAATTCCAAAACCAGAGCTGGTTTTCCACGTTTTCTCCATCCCCCCACCTTACCTTGTCCCCTCCACCTTCACTAACACCCAAATACCTTTAATTGCTTCAAACCACCCCATTAATATCTCAAACCTGCTAAGAGACTTTTTTGGCGCCAAAACTGCCATGTGTCAAATTTGATGAGTTGGTTGATTCCAATGGCTCAGATGAAGTGGGATTGTATCAGAGGTCAACATGAGGTCCAAAAAGTCTATAAAGAGGAGCAGAGATGCATTGTATGAAGATATCTAATATAATTTTTAAGTTTCCATGTCGTTTTTAGCTTACTTTTAATTTCAGTGTATGATTTAGTCTTTAAACTCTGTATTTCAAGTTTTTATGTTATAATAAAGCTTTTGTGAAACATTAATTTCAATATCAAGTTCTAATTCAGTTTATGCAAATTTTCCTTATTTCAAAAATCTCATGAATGATCAAATGTTGTTTGTAGATGTTATTATGGACTGATATAGTACACATAAGCTCCTATAAAGCTTATTCAAGCTTTTAGAAACACTTAAAACCAGTTTAGAAGTTAAAAAGGAAAAATCACCAAAAATACCAAATAATTAGTGAAAAATCAAAAATCCCATGGAAATGGTGTTCACAGCTGGAGCAGGGTGAATTTTGGATGGCCTTGGGTTAGAAGCTTTGTGGAAAGCTATAGGTTGTGTGTTTGTGCATCAATTTTCAGTTTTGAGCTTGGAAGCCATTGTAAGCCATTTGCTCAATTTTGGCATTCTTCTGTTTTAGCTATTTCATAGTTTAAATCTTGGTGTTTTATTGTTAATTAGTTATAATTAAGCATAATTAACTAATAAAATAGATAGCTTGTTCATTTAAATTTGTAGTTAGAAAAATCTCACTTTGACAGTTTTAATAGCATAAGTATTATCTCTTTGTTGTATGTTGTTATTGTCGTTGTTTAATGTTCATTCAGTATCATTAAATGATATTATAAAGTTTGAAATCCATTGCATGGTCTGAATCTGAGTTTGGCTTTGAAAATCATAAAAACAGTTTTAGAAAGTAGTGTTTGGTTCACTGTGTTGAAGAGTGTTTTAGTCATTGTACCTGCTTGGTGTTTGTTTAACTTGGTCATAATAGTCAGTGCAAACAAGAAAAAAACCAGTGCTCATAAGCAAAAAGTCAAAATTAGCTTTTGATCAAATCTTGTGACTAACTGTTGGGTTTTAGTGATTCATGGTTGTGATTTTGTGTTTACAAGTTATTATCATTGATCAAATTAGTCTTAGCTCACCTTAAAACAACACAATCAGTGCATAGAATCAGTTCAAAGTTCATATTAGTCAACTCTTTTGGATTTTATAAAAAGTCAAATTTGCATTTGGTCATTTTTGATTAAAACAGATAATTTCACTGCGTGTTTAATATTAAGATTTAGGATATAAGCTCTTGGAATATCAAAGTTTAACTGCTAAACTTAATTAGAAAAATACTAGTTCTCCTTTAATCAGCTTTTTAAGTGCTTTTTAACTAGCTTCTTTAGAGTACCTTGTCTGAAATGGTGCCCTGTGCACAGTGAGTGGTACCATCTTGATAAGCTTGCACAGAGCTTATTAGTGGGTCAAAGCTTGTGATTCTTTGCTCTTTGGAAAGCCAACCTAGCCATCTTGAGGTTCCAAGTTTACTTTTTCAATTTCTAGCTTGTTTACTAGGGTTGCATCTAGCTTTTGTTTTGTCCCATTACTCAGCACCAACTGTCTCAGTCTAAGCTGAGCAGTGATCTGTCACCATTTTAACAAGCTCACCACAAGCTCTACATTGGCCCCCACAGTGTGAGCTTGGGCTTTTTGGATACCCCACCTAGCCAGCTTGTTGACTCAAGGCTTGTTTTGAGCTTGTGAGCTTATTTACTTAGCTTATTTTGGCCTTGAAAAAGTCCACAGGACTGTTTGGTTACTAGGATTTGAATAAGTGCTTATTTGTTTGTTATTAGCTTATCAGTGTGCTTATCTTTGTCTTTTAGCTTCATTTGAGTAGCTTTAGCTTGTTTATAGCTTATTTCATCTTTGTTTCCAGTTTATAACTTTGTTTGAGCTTAAATTCACCAAGATAAGGTCATTAAGCTCACTGTTGGCTTATAAGCTTCTCAAACAGCTTATCATTAAGTTGTAAAATTTTTTGTGTTTATTAAAGTTTCATATTTTAAGTAGTTAAGTAGTTTTCAAAAAGAAAATCCAGAAAAACATCAATTTAAATATAGTGATAGCATTTATTTAATAGGAATTAAGCTTTTTGATTTTTCTTTTCAGCTTATTATTAAGCAAATCTTGTTTTTATATTTTTCTTAGTTTTCTGTCACCTTAAGTTATTTTTAGAAAAAGTTTCATAATTTTCCTAATCTGTTTAGTATTTATTATAATTTTAAATAGTTAAAAGTATTAAATAATTAGTAATAAATAATTAAAAAGCATAAAAAAATATCTTTTCAGTTTTAAAATTAGTTTTATCATATTTTAGATTTTTCCAAGTTAAAATTTCATTTTTCCAGGTTTATTTTATATTTTCTAGTATTTAAGTGTATTTTAAATAATAATTAATTAGTAATAAATATATAAAAAGTGTAAAAAAATATATTTTCAATTTTAAAATAAGTTTTATAATATTTTAGATTTTTCTATATCATAATTTTATTTTTCTAGCCTTATTTCATATTTTCTTTTATTTTAGAGTATTTATTAAATAGTTTAAAATAGTTTTTAATTAATAATAATTAAATAAATAGTTATAAAAATAATTTTCTTTTTCTAATAATTTTCTTTTATTTTTAGGATTCCAAAAATGTCATTTTCATATTTTTAGGTCTTTTATTTCTTAGATTTCACTTTTTATTTTGTACGTTTGCGTAGTTTTTAAACGTAAGTTTTACGTTTCTTTTATCTGATTGTTGTGCTTTTCTATTCTGTGTCCAAATACATTCCAATCAATCAGTAGTGTAATAATTCATCTAAATCCTTACTGATCACTATCCTTAGTGATCATTCTATCATCTGATCAAGTGTTTACACACCATTGAGTCTCCGTGGGACTTAACGACCCGGGAATTCATTATATTCTCTGATCTTCATTGTATTGGTTTCTGAGCAGTTTTAAGTTTATTACGGTTAGCCATTCACAAGTGGCTAGCTTGTGTGATTAAGCTTGACTGTGTTTTCAGCGCCAATCAATCTCACTATCAACCTAGAAGGTATTCCAATACACATAGGGGATCTAGATCACAGGAACCACCTGTTAAAACTGAATGGGTAAAAAGGGAAAGTGCTGCTGAGGGACAAACAGTACGTTCCACAAAAAGTGAATCAGATGTTTTTGTGATACAAGAAAATGTTAATAATCTGGTGAAAGAGATTTATGTTGAAAAACCAGAAAGTTTTGAAAATCCACATGCTAAAAACCAAAAGATAATTTTGGATCATCATTTGAAGGATAATGGGAATTACATACTCAAGGAATTTGAGTTTGTAACACCACAAGGGGAACACAAGTCAGTAATGGCTTGGGTTCCTAAAAGTTTCTAACTCTTTTCTTTGTGTGCAGGGCAACCCAGAAGAGGAGCTTAAAGATCATCTTATTGTGGATAGTGGTTGCTCTGGCAGTATGACAGGAGATAAAGAGATTCTGTCTGATTTTAGATTTATTAGTGGAGGAAGAGTTGCTTTTGGGAATGATCCCAATGGAGGAAGGATTACTGGGAAAGGAACAATCAAAGCTGGAAGAATCGATTTTGAGAATGTTAGATATGTGAAGGAGCTAAAGTTCAACTTGTTGTCAGTCTCTCAAATCTGTGATAAAAAGCATCCTGTGTTATTCACAGACACAGAATGTCTTATTCTTTCATCTGACTTCAAACCTGTTGCTGATGACTTGGTAGTACTCAGAGTACCACGGACAAATGATGTGTATAGTCTGGACATGAAGAGTCTTCACTCTTATGGAAGGGCCACCTGTTTAGTGGCAAAAGCATCAACTGAAGAAGCACATCAGTGGCATAGAAGATTGGGCCATGTTAACTACAAGAATATCAACAAACTGGTCAAAGGCAATTTAGTTAGAGGTTTACCTTCAAAGACTTACAAGAATGATCATTCATGTTTGGCATGCAAGAAGGGTAAACAACATAAAGCTTCCTGCAAGAAGCTTGAGGAGAGAACTATAAGAGAACCATTGGAGCTGTTACATATGGATCTGTTTGGACCTGTCTCTATGGCAAGTTTAAACAAGAAGAAGTACTGCTTGGTTATTACAGATGATTGCAGTAGATTCAGTTGGGTTTTCTTTTTGGGCTTTAAAGATGATACTTTTGATGCTATTCAGACACTGATTATAGCACTTGAAAATCAATTAAGACTCAAGGTTAGAGGTATTAGATGTGACAATGGGACTGAATTCAAGAATAAACTTATGGATGACTTCTGTGCTAACAAAGGAATCAAAAGGGAGTTCAGTATTGCAAGAACACCACAGCAAAATGGTGTTGCAGAAAGGAAAAATAGGACTTTGATTGAAGCAGCCAGAACTATGCTTGCAGACTCTCAACTACCTATTCAATTCTGGGCTGAGGCTGTAAGTACTGCTTGTTATGTTCTTAACAGAGTATCTGTCACAAAACCACAAATGAAGACACCTTATGAGTTGCTGATGGGCAACAAACCCAACATACGATTCTTGAAGCCTTTTGGATGTCCTCTCACTATTTTAAACACCATTGATAATTTGGGTAAGTTTGATGGCAAGTCAGAAGAAGGTTATTTATTGGGTTATTGTACCAACAGCAAAGGCTTTAGGGTCTACAACAAAGTTACTAAGAAGGTTCAAGATTGTCTTCATGTTGAGTTTTTAGAAGATCAAGAGAATCAGAAGGGTAAAGGTCCTGATTGGATGTTTGATCTTGAAGTTTTAACTCCATCCATGAACTATGTACCTGTAAGAGAAGAGAATAAACCTGTGTATCATGGAGAAGATTCACAATATGTTGTTCATGGAGTTCATATTAGATCTGATGTTGCTCCTGATGAAGATCCTCTAAGTCCAAAACAAAGTACTGTTGTTCCTAAGCAAAGTATTGTTTCTCCAAAACAAAGTACTGTTGCACCACAATCCTCATTATCTGCTGAGGATCAATCTATTCAAGAGGAACTTAATCAGATGCTTCTTCAAGATGTATTAGCACATTCTTACACTGATGAACAAAGGAGAGCTTATGAAGAGGCAAAGAAGACCAAGACTGCAGAATTTTCTCACAGTACTTTGGACAGTACTTTCAACCAAAGTACTGCTGCACCTGTTGACAGTACTTTAGATGATTTGGCTGATCCTACCATGCCTGGGTTAGAAGAAACTGATGATGAGCTTGAAGATGAAGGTATTTTCTCAGACTCCAATGCAGGTGCTGATTATACTAACTTGGATGATACATATGGAGTTCCACAGTCACCAATCTTACGAATTCATAAGAATCATCCAGCTGATCAAATCATTGGTCCTTCTACTTCTGGGGTAATTACAAGACACAAAGCTAAGGGTTTCCCAAAACCTCACAATGCTTTACTTAGCTTTGTGTATAAACAAAACAGGCTGAATCATAAGGACCATCAAACCTGCTTATTTACTTGTTTCATCTCTCAAGAGGAACCTAAGAATATTGCTCAAGCTTTGACCAAAGAAAGCTGGGTTGAAGCTATGCAGGAAGAACTTCTTCAATTTAAACTTCAAGAAGTTTGGGTTTTATGTGATCTTCCAGATGGGAAGAGAGTTATTGGAACCCGATGGGTTTTTAGAGTCAAAAGAGATGAAAGAGGCAATGTTATCAAAAACAAGGCAAGGTTAGTTGCTCAAGGTTATAGACAGGAAGAAGGGGTAGATTATGATGAGGTATTTGCTCTTGTGGCAAGGATTGAAGCAATTAGAATATTTCTTGCTTTTGCTTCTTATATAGGTTTTCAGGTCTATCAAATGGATGTCAAGAGTGCCTTACTTTATGGCACTATAACAGAAGAGGTGTATGTTAAGCAACCTCCAGGTTTTGAAGATCCTAAACATCCAAACAAAGTCTATAAGGTGGTTAAGGCTCTTTATGGCCTTCATCAGGCACCTAGAGCTTGGTATGAAAGGCTCTCTACTTTCTTATTACAGCATGGATATAGGAGGGGAGCTATCGACAAGACTTTGTTTATCAAGAGAGACAAGAAGGATATCATGTTAGTTCAGGTTTATGTTGATGATATCATATTTGGATCTACCAAACAGTCCATGGTTAAGGAGTTTGAGCAGCTGATGCAGAAGGAATTTCAAATGAGTTCAATGGGAGAGTTAACTTTCTTTTTAGGACTTCAGGTTAAGCAGTCAAAGGAAGGAATTTTTATCAGTCAAGACAAATATGTTACAGACATACTTAAGAAGTTTAATTTTGATGATATGAAGGCTGTTACTACACCTATTAAATCTATCAATTCATTGGGCAAAGATGAAGATGGACAGCCTGTTGAAGTCAAGCTATACAGATCTATGATTGGCTCTCTTATGTATCTTACTGCATCAAGGCCTGATATCATGTTTGCAGTTTGTCTATGTGCAAGATATCAAGTCTCACCAAAGATCTCTCACATGAATGCAGTAAAGCGTATCTTCTGTTATTTAAAACAACAACCTAAGTTGGGGTTGTGGTATCCTAAAGAGTCACCTTTTCACTTGGAAGCTTTTTCAGATAGTGACTATGCAGGTGATAATTATGATAGAAGATCAACAACTGGTGGATGCCAATATCTTGGAAGAAGGTTAGTCTCCTGGCAATGCAAGAAGCAGACAATTGCAGCAACATCATCTACTGAAGCTGAATACGTAGCTGCTGCAAGCTGTTGTGGACAAGTTTTGTGGATGCAGAATCAACTCTTGGACTATGGGTTCAATTTCAAAAATACTCCTATCAATATTGATAATGAGAGTACCATTTGTATTGTGAAGAATCCTGTGTATCATTCCAAGACAAAGCATATTCAGATTAGGCATCACTTTATCAGAGATTATTATAAGCACAGGCTCATCAATGTTGTTAAGGTTCACACGGATGACAATGTAGCTGATTTACTCACAAAAGGTTTTGATGTGTCACGATTCAATCACTTGGTCGTGAGCATTGGAATGATTAACTACTAAGCTATGTTTGAGGGGAGGACTATAAGGTGTTAGTATAGTCCTGTGTATTGCTTGAGGGGAAGATACTTGTTTATACTTCGTTTATATGACGGAATTTGGCAAAGTACTGTGTTTCCTGAAAGTACTGCTTGGGAAAGTACTGCTTATGTGGAAAGTACTGTTTGTCGTATTAAAGTACTGTTCCAACGGTAATATTGATGGGTAATTGCATGTAACGGTAACTTTGTTATTATGGGCTGTGATTTTTCAAATCCCACCTATAAATAACTACTTCCCGATTTTCCCTCTCATATTATTACTTAGACACTTTTCCATACTTATCTCACAATCACCATCTTTATTATTCGATACTATCTTCTCATTGTGCTTACTTATTCATCAATGGCGAATCGATTAACTGTTTCAAAGCACAATATGGTGGCTAATTTGGACAAGACTGAGGCGAATGTGGCTTTTTATGATATCATTGATTATCTTACTGGGTCTCCAATTAGTTATGCTCTTTTAGTTGAGCCGGATATTATTGAACCTTGGATTCAAGAATTTTGGGCTAATGCTAGAGATAATATGGAAGAGGATGAATATTATATTATATCAACAGTGGTTGGACGGACTATCAAGATTACAGAGGCTTCTATTCGAGAAGATTTATTATTTGGTGATGAAGAAGGGGCTATTCGATTTGACAAGCACCTAATTTGGGATACTTTTAGAGATCTTGGTTATGAAGGGTCTTTGACAGAACAAACATTCAAGAAAGCATTATTCTGTCCTCAATGGAAGTTCTTAATTCATGTATTGCTCCATTGCATAAGTTCTAAAAGTACTTCTTGGGAGCAGTTTGGGTCAAATATAGCATCTGCTGTGGTTGGATTAGCTACCAACAGAGTGTTTAATTTTTCAAGGCTTATTTTGGATGGGATGCTTTCACATATATCATATGGGTCAAAATGGTTGATGTACCCAAGGTTTGTACAGGTTTTCTTAAACAAGCAATTGGCTGATGTTCCAAAACCTGCTGCTTTGTTACCTGTTATTATGCAACAAGCCAAAATATTTACATTTATGGCTCGGCGAAGTGATTTGTTCAGAGGTGGAGATACTCCATTGACTCCTACAATGCTGGAAGTTGTTCAAGCTGTACGTGATGAAGCTGGAGAGGATGAGGAAAGTGAAGGTGCTGCTTCTGTACCTAGTACTGCTTCACAAAGTGCTACCTCTCAGGATGCTGCTTCTCAAAGATCTGCATCGCCAAGTGCTGCAACACAAGGTACTGCTTCTCAGCAAAGTACTGATGCTCCAGAACATGTTGCTGTTACACCTTCACCATCTCTACGCGAATCTCAACAAGAAGTTCACTCACAATCTCAAGGAGATGAAGTTTCTATGGAATCTGAAGGTCAAGTTCTCAACAATTATGCTTTAACTAGGGAATTGACAAGGTTGAAGAAATCTTTTGAAGAGCAAGCTAAGGCGCTTAAGAAGTTGAAACGTAAGTATATGTGGTTAAGGAATTTTATTAAACCATATATTCAAGGTTACAATTTATGGGTTAAAGAGGAAAACAAACGCCGTAAGAAACTTCGTAAGGAATTAAAACGCAAGAAGGTTCATAAACCATCTTCTATCAACTTGGGGAGGAATTTAGAAAAGGAAAATTTGAAAGAAGATGTTACGAAGAAGAAAGAAACTGAAGGTACTGAAGAAAAGATTATTTCAGATACTGAGGAACAAGAACAAGTTCAAGGTACTGATGTTCAAGGTACTGATGATCAAGGTACTGAACATAAAAGTGCTGCTTTTCAAGATACTTCTAGACAAGAGGTAATAACACCACGAGTATTGAATTTTGATGAAGAAGCTGGTCCTTCTACAACTGTTATACAAGAAGAGGAGGAAGCTACATTCAAACCTTTTCATTCTGCAAGTGATGATGAATTAATTGCTACAATTTTAGATTTGTCACAACCAAGAGGAGGAGTTACTATTAGAGATATACAAGAAGAAGAACAACAAAGAACTTCTCAACCTGCAATTGATCCAAAAGATAAAGGGAAAGGTGTTCTGGTTGAAACTAAGAAAAAGAAATTAACTTTAGCAGAACTTAGAGCAATTGAAGTTGCTAGGAATGAAGCTGCAGCTAGAAAAGTTCAAGAAGAGTTAAATGCTAAAGATAGAGAAGAACAGGAAGCTCAAGAAGCTCAGAATAGAGAAGCAGCTCAAAAGGTACAAGATGAATTAGATGCTGAAGCTGCTGAACCATTACAGTCACCTACTCCTGTTAGATATATGTCAAGAAGACCTAATTTAGCAAAAGAAAGGAATGCAATGATGGCATATTTAAAAATCAGAGGATATAAAGGATTGCAGAAGCTGAATTATGTGGATATGAAAAGACTATATGATGCTGAGAGAGAAGATTATAAGAAAGATGTTGCAGGCATTAAAGACTTTAGAGAAGAAGCTTTTTGGACTGAAGCTGAAAGAAAGAAGAGTTTGAAAAGAAAAAGAAAAATTGAAGTTTCAGATGTTCAATTTTCAAAGAAAGAAAAAGTTGAATTAAGGACTGAGACAAAGGATGAATTAAGAAACTATCTCAGAGTAGTAGATTTTGATTACTCAAAAGAAGATGCTGATATGAAGATGAATAGATCTCAGATTACTACTTTTAAAGTTGTGGAATCTAAAGAAGGAAGTTATATGATGTTTCACAGAAATGATGAAAGCTTCAAGGTGTTTAATAGGCTATGGGATGTTCTGCATGCAATAGATAGAGTGGATTTATTCCATTTATATCACTTGGTGAGAGACTATTTTGAACATCATTCTTTAGAAGGAATTGGTCTAGTACTACTTGGAGATCTCACTACAGCATGGGAAGCTGAAGATCAGAGCAATGGTGATATTTGGAAATATCAAGAGAGCTGGGAGATTGTCTGTTGGAGATTCTTTGAAGAATCTGGAGTTCATGTTCTAGTGGTGGAAAATGGGACGATGATTCATATGTTTGCAGACAGAAGATATCCTCTCACTGTTGAACTGATGAGAAGGATGTTGGAACATGGAATGGAAGTAGAAGAGGATAATGAAATTGCTTTCATGGTTATCAATTTGTTCATCAACTGGACTACTATTGCTGAGGATGATCAATAACTGGTATGAACTTTAATTGAATAAATACTTTTTGATATATCAGTATTTTTATTCAAAGTACTGCTGATCAGACAGTACTTTCATCAAAGTACTATTTGCAGACATAAACCAGTTAAATAAATTTTTGAAGAAATTTTTTGTTAAGTAATAAATATTTTGAAACAAAGGTTCAATAAATTGGATGGTACTCAATAGGTTATCAATCCACCATGGTTACAAAAGGATTGACTAATCCATGAGCAAACGGCTCTGGTAAAGATATATCAAATCCGTTTTTAGTTGACAACTTGCTAATAAGTTGGATGGTACTCAACTCACCATATCAGTAATGTGAAGAGTTGGCTAGCCCACAAGATAATGGCTTGTGGTAAAGGCTGTGGAAAAACCATTGTTGGTAATCAGTTCACCATTAGATAGAAGAACTAACTAGTCCAGAAGGGTACAGCTTTTGGTAAAGACAAATCAAATCTGTTGATAGCTGGTGGTTTGGTAAAAATCATATGGTTATCAATGTACCATGGTCTTACACACCAAAACATTTGGCTACTCCAGAGATAATGGCTTTGGTAAAGAGATCTAAATCCATTAAATTTTCAATGATTCACTTGGAAGTGAAGAGAATAGTATGCAACTTAAACTGAATTAATGTACAATTTGTCATATGTTGCTGTGTTGCTGAAAAGATGGAGATTGCTGGATGCTGCTGTGAAAAGAACAATTCTAAGAGATACTTTGACAAGCACAGATATTACAGAGATAAAATCTAAAGACTAAGAAACAATCCGTTTTTAAAGATGAAGATATTAAAGACATATTCATAAAGGAACTTGAAGTCAAGCAAGTAGAATTCAAGTTAGGGGAGGATTGTTGGGATATGAAAGTGCTGAGGATATGAAAGTACTGAAGATATGAAAGTACTGTAAAGCTGCAAAGTACTGGAAGAAGTCAAAGAGTCAAAGTACTGCTAAAGACAAAGTCAAAGTACTGCACTATGAAGTCAAAGTACTGCAAGAACAAAAGAACTGTTATATTCGTTTATGGAAAGAATTGTATTCCATGTTTAGATTACTTGTCGTACAAGAATACAAATTGTAAACCGACTAGGATATCCTTGAGCCTATAAAAGGACTCCTAGATTGGCATTAGAGGTACGATTTACAGAAAGAGTTTTAGAGTTTACGAATTAGTGTTTTAGAGAAAAGTTCGAATATCTTAGAGTTGTATTAGAGTATCTGCATAATAAGCAGATTTAGAGTTTATAATAAAAGTTATTCTTCTTAGCTTTGTTAAGTAAATTCCGCGTACTTAATAAAGATTGCTCAGTGTTTCTTTGTTAATAACTTAGGATTTATCCGAGGTTATTAAACCTTGACGAGCTAGTTAAAGTTAGTTTGATTAAAGTATATCGATCCAACAGGGTCTCCTTCTTCAATATCAAGAATCTCTAAGAGAAAGTCGATAGATTATGTCGGTTCCTCGTGAGAATGAAACAAGCCCTTTTAAGAGGAACTTGAGTGGTTTGGGAAGTTGTAGTGCAGTGCGTCACTGGGTCCATGACGTCTTGTCTTCAATACCAATGTTACCATCAGTAGCATATGAATTGTACCCGGTTTCTGCCCTATGGTTGAATAAATGGAGGGCTATTTCTTTTCACCCTTTTCTCATTCAATTCTTTTTCATTCTTCAACCCCTTCAGTGCTTACCGAGACTTCATAGCAAGAACCTTGTTGGGTTTGTTCCAGTACTTGCTCTGTCTCAGTCCACACTCTTCCCATATCTCATTTTTCTCCTTTTATCATCATACCTAAGGACTTCTACACTAACTAGGGGATTGTCCCTGGGTAGATCCCTCCGGTTCTGGCGGATCATGGGAACAAATACCTAACCTTATCATCCTTATATCACCGTACATAAAGTAAATTTGGTCGGTCTATTTGGTATTGTTCATCTGCCATTTGAACCAATTGAGAACCATTTGAAAAATCAATCCAGATACTTGTGATATATTATCAAAACATTTTGTACCTGAATTGTTTTTGATATTTTTAGAACAAGTGCTCCCCCTCAACATGTGCATCAAATGTTTGAAATCGTTTTGCACACGGAGGCAAGAGGAAGAATTAACTTCTTTGATTACCATTTTCTAAAAGATATCATCCTCACTTCCCTGATCAAATCAAGTAGATAAAGCATTTTGGGGAAGGATGAGATTTTCATAATTTTGCTCCCCCTCAGTATGTGCCTCGAGGTTTGAGAAGAGTTTTGCACATACTAGAGGGAACCTGCACATTGAGATAAGTGATCACGTTTCAAATCATAGGTTTAAGATAGATGTTCCCCCTCAACATGTGCATGGAAAATTTGAAATCGTTTGTCACATGTGGGAAGGAGAGCTTGTACATCCTTATAAAACCATTTACCGAATTATCAGATTAAATCCAATTTAAATCACACATTCTCCCCCGATCACAATTATCAAATCATTTGAGATTTGTTATCTCTTATAGATTTAAATTGATTTTGAAAGCTTTTAAGGAGAATTGTGACTTGATTATGAAAGCGTTTTAACTGATAAGGATCAGATTTTAAGACTTTAAACTCCATTGATAAAACATGCATGAATATCTTTTGAAAAACAATTGAATGACAAATAACTTTTTAATTTAATTGAAATCATTCTCCCCCTCAATCAATGACATAGGTTGTTGATTGAGAGATAGATATTTTGACAAATAAGTCCAGATGATTATCAAAAATAGATTCCGAGTTATTTTTCAAAGCAGTTAGTTTTCAGCAGATAAATGTTTATAGAATCAGAGCATGGAATTTTGAAAACATGATAAAGTATGGCTCTGTTCTTTCTTTGAAAAGCGGGTTACTGCCTGAAATGACAATAAACCATTGTTTCTCTTTCTCCCAAAAAATATTTTTTGATTTTTTTTTTTTTTTTTTTTTTTTTTTTTGTGAAAATTCGAACAACATCTAAAGTCCCGTATCATTCTTTGAATGACAGCATCAAGACCGTAGATATTATCGAATTGAGAAAAATATGACAAAATGACAATATTTTTGAGGATTTTTCGAATTTTTCAAATTTTTATGGATTTTGAAAGTTTTATATTTTTCTATTTGATTTTTGAAGGTTTTATAATTTTGTATTTTGTTTTTCGAATAGATATATACAAGAGATAG
Source organism: Chrysanthemum seticuspe (assembly GCA_019973895.1). Lineage (NCBI taxonomy): Eukaryota > Viridiplantae > Streptophyta > Magnoliopsida > Asterales > Asteraceae > Chrysanthemum > Chrysanthemum seticuspe. The sequence continues at coordinate 208,570,019 of BPTQ01000007.1, read as the reverse complement.
ATGAAGGAAACCTTTTACTCCTCATCTTCCTCCTGAAGACGTTTGAGTGTTTCTGGTTGAAGGCTTTTCAAGCCGAGTCGTGGAAGAATAAACTCAAAACGTTCTCTTGGAAGAGCTTTGGTGAAGATGTCTGCTAACTGGTATTCAGTTCTCACAAAGTAAAGTTCCACCACACCATTTTCCACTTGTTCCCTGATGAAATGATGTCGAATGTCGATGTGCTTTGCTCTTGAGTGTTGTACGTTGTTGCATGAGAAAGCAATAGCACTTTTATTATCACAGTACAGAGGGATTTTGTTAAATTCAAAGCCATAGTCAGATAATTGAGATCTCATCCATAGGATTTGAGCACAACATGATGACATGGCTATGTATTCAGCCTCTGTAGAGGAAATAGAAGTACTCATTTGCTTCTTTGAAGACCAGCTCACAAGCTTATCACCCAAAAACTGAGCACCTCCAGACGTACTTCGACGAGTATCTTGACATCCTGCATGATCAGCATCTGCATAGGCTGTTAGTGACATACCGGTGTCCTTCGGGTACCAAAGTCCCATATTGATGGTTCCTTGGAGATACCGAAAGACCCGTTTAACCGCTTCAAGGTGCTTTTTAGTAGGCTTAGCCTGGTATCTAGCACACATGCAAACAGCGAACAAGATGTCTGGTCTACTAGCAGTGAGGTACATCAGGGATCCAATCATACTACGATATTTCGTTTGGTCAATCATGATCCCTGAGTGGTCCTCATCTAGTTTGGTTCGATCAATCATGGGAGTGTCAACAGGGTCACTTGAATCAAATCCAAATTTCTTTAAGATCTCAGTTGCATATTTAGATTGATTTATGAAAATGCCTCCGGGACTTTGTGAAATTTGTAATCCCAAGAAAAATGACATTTGTCCCATCATTGACATTTGAAATTTTGAACTCATTTCATTTGAAAAACGGTCACACTCATTAGGGTCAGTCGAGGCAAAGATGATATCATCAACATAACTTTGAACATGGATTCAATGTTTGCCTGACTTCCTGGTGAACAATGTTGGATCAACTGCTCCTTTGCTAAATCCGGTAGATAGAAGGAACTTTGATAGAGTATCATACCATGCCCTTGGAGCTTGCTTTAAACCGTAAAGAGCCTTCTTCAAACGATAAACGTGAGTAGGATGCTCTTGATTCACAAACCCTTCTGGTTGGCTGACGTAGACGACTTCTTTAAGATCTCCGTTCAGAAATGTCGTCTTTACATCCATCTGATAGACTACCATGTTCTTACTAGCAGCATTAGCCAAAAAGATTCTGATTGCCTCGATTCGAGCAACAGGAGCAAAAGATTCTTCAAAGTCAATACCCTCCTCTTGACGGTATCCTTTAGCAACTAATCGAGCCTTGTTCTTCAACACATCACCATGCTCATCAAGTTTCACTTTGAAGATCCATTTTAGAGCAATGATCATAGCACAATCTGGAGCAGGTACTAACTCCCATACATCGAGTCGATCAAACTCATGATTTTCATCTTGCATAGCATTGAAGCAGCAGTCTTCATTCATGGCAGTTTTAACATCTTTTGGTTCGATCTTAGAGAGTACGGAGTTGAAGAAGCACCATAAGGCATCGGTTGCAAGTTGTTTCCGTGTGGATACTGGACAAGAGGGATTTCCAATGATGTTGTCTAATAGATGATCGTGAGTCCATTTTCTAAGGTGTTCATGTGGCAGTTGTTGAGGGACTGAGGTAGCAGAGTCGATGTCTCCTGAAGAAGATGGTTCTGATGATGATGCAGGAGCAAATATGTTTTCAAATGGAGCATCTTCAGTGTGACAACCCGTACTTTCAGGTCATTTCTCGACACGATTCATGTTTCATTATTTCAACATTTATAGTAAACATGGTTTACTTGTTTCAAATTCGCGTAACCTTGGAGGTTTAGCGGCGAATTCATGATCATGACATCACATACATTTCATATGGACTATGATTAGTCTACATTTCATTGACATCACGTGCATCTCATTAGTACATTCACGACATTTCATTTCACCTTCAACGCGTAATTTTTATATTTAATAATTTTTATCGCGTGAGTTTTTATTTTGTATATTTAACCCGTTACTTTCAAAAATGATCCCGAGGTATTTTTAAACTTACATTTAGTTCATAAAAACTATATTTTTAGTTTTCCTAGCGTTTCAAATTTATTTGGTACATAAATCGTTAAAATTAAATTATTACGTTGTTTTCTTAAAAATTGTACGATAATTATTTTATCACCCAAATTGCACAAGGAATGTATTTTTACAATTTTTATTACCCCATTACATTCTATTTTAATTTACTAAAAACTTATTTGTACCAAAAAGTTACAATTACCTATACCTTTTACTTACACTTTAGTCAAAATTATACAAACAATACATAAGTTTAAAAAAAAAAAAAAAAAAAAAAAAAAAAAAAAAAATGAATTTGAGAGAAATATCTCCCCTAAAATCCGGTCCAAGAAGGGGGAGGGATAGTGCATTTATTAAAGTTGGTAAACAAAAGTCTTACTTATATGATCTATACTTCTCCAATAATACACACTTCATTCAACCATTATACAAGTTAGTTTGTTTTCTCTTCTCTTGGTTCTTCCCCCTCCTAACCGGCCACTTCAAAGGAGCTCAAAGGGATCACAAATTTTTATCAAGCTCAAGTGTTTATCAATCTAGTATATATCCTTTATTTGGTTTTGAAATAAAAACCAAGGATATTTAAGTTAATCCTTGTTACTAGCACCTCTTCATTTTCACTAGTAAGCATATTCTTATCATTTTTATGTTTCCTCTTCATTTTCATATGTTTCTTTTCATTTTTGGAGCTTATATGCATGTTATGTGATTTATACCATTTATTTCATGATTTTAAAGTTATATATACAATATGGTCATCCTATAAATATTCCCATGGTATTCTTTGGTCTTGATGGTGATTAGGAACCCATGACACCCTAAGAAGGTGTATGGTAGGATTAGATTAGTTTTGGAGTTGATTTGAAGGGATTAGAATAGGTTTTGTCCGAGAAAAACTATTTTCGTAAACTATATTTTGTGTTCTGTCCTTAAATCGAAATTCTGGAAAAACCAACAGTTGATACGACATTTTGGCCTTCACAATTAGAAAATATACTTTAAAACGAATCCGTGGCCTTTTGAACGGATAAAAACGGAGTTATAACGAAGCCGTGGTGAATTTTTAAAGTTTTACGACGAAACGTATATTTTTTTCTGAAAAACAGCAAGCAGTTTTTACATATTTCGGGTCAAAAACGAGCCTTAAGCTTCACAAATTATTTCGACTTATCAAAAATATATTAGTTTACTTCGATACGAAGCTAAGGACATATTTTACGTAGAAAACGGATTTGAAACGACAAATATATGCACGTTTTTATAAAGTTGCCGTAAATATTATTTTCTGAAAAACTATATTATTTTTACGTTACAAGTACCTTATTAGCTGTAAGGGCTATGTTTGCGGCAGTTTTTAGCCATGATGTGAAACTTTTTATAACGAAATGTCTTCTAGTAAAATCAAGTTCATCGGCCATATTTTCCAAAACAAAAAGCCGTTTGTCAAGCGGAGTTATAGTGATTTAATTACGGATGTTCAAACATTGGCCGAAACTCATTTTCTGCACTCAATTAACAAAAACCACCATCTTTAGCCTTTGATATCTTTATGATCGAGACCTTTTGGACGAAAACTTCTGAACTGAAACTTGTAGATATCGATACAAACTTTCCAAAACCGTCGAGTTCGTTCTCTAACGATCGACGTACACCGTTTTACGACTACTTTTCCGGAGTCATTTTTGTTGATTTCATGGTTTTTCCGACGACATTGTTTTGCGACGAAAAGTGTCAATTTCACCAAAAATCATTATAAAACCATTGTAGGATGACATTTTGACGTAAAAACATGTAAGGTCATTTTCGAAGGGTCAAGACGTCAAAAGAGTATTTTTCGACGACGAGTAATATTTTCAAAAACTCGTAAATGGTATAAATAACATACGAAATGCATGCATAACATTACATTGCAACTCATTGCATATCATATCATTGGTAATAGGTCCAGATTAAAGTTTCACATTATACCTCGGTGTACTCACTTTTGTCATCGCCTCAGTTTACCAAGTGAGTTTCGTAGCCCCTGCTTTTACTTGTTTTCATAACTGTTTTGGGGGAGATGCATGCTTAAATATTTTTCACGAGTACTTTAGATTTTTGAGGCTAAACTCTATCATGATTACCATTGTTTCTAAATCAAAGGTTACACTATATAAATTGTTCTTGTTTGCGTGCTACGGTACTTCGTCGTATAACGTTCTAAATCAGTTGACTACTGATAAGTTGAGTTAGGTGCTATTGCTTATGTGCTATGGATTATGTGCTTTGGTTCTTCGTCGTATAACGTTCTAAATCAGTTGACTACTGATAAATTAGGTCTAGTTTTATGGATTAAGTGCTATTGTTCTACGTCGAGTTAGGTACTATTGTGAATACATTTGACATCATATGTTTGGAACATAAACTATACACATTTTGGCAATGGGTTGTGAACACACAGGTTGCAAGTTTTGTATGGGCGGAACTTGGAACTGAGTGGATTTTCAATGCCTTTGCTGCATAAACGATTTTGAAAGACTTTACATTTTAAATCAAACTCTATGAACTCACTCAACCTTTGTGTTGACACTTTTTAGCATGTTTTATCTCAGGTATCTAAGGCATTCACTTCATGGCATGCATTTGGACACATCATGGAGTCGTGGTGACGACGCGTCTCACTTGGGTTTTATGTACTTTAAAACATCGTTTGAATTGTAACAAACTTATTTCCGCACAAGTAGATTTACATTTGGGACCTACTTTGAAAACTCTGATTATTTTATTAAATCAAACGATGTATTTTCCAAACGACACTTTAGGTCGTTCAATATAACTGTGATTGTGATGCTATGACAGTCAATCCCCAGGAATTCCATTCCGCTGCAAAACAGGTAATTTGGGGGTGTGACAGATTGGCATCAGAGCTTCAGTTATAGAGAACTAGGTTGCATCATTGACCCTAGACTATAACTACATTATCATAGTATCTCATCATTTCATCACAAGTACATGTTCACTTCACGTGCGGTCATTACGTACATTTTTCGAGTTATTCACTTTCATTTCGCATCGATTGTCACATGGATGCCCTTAAATGCCCATCCCATTATCTTTTCCCCATATTCTAACGTGGAGAATTCCTTGTCATTCCTTATCACAATTTTTTTTTATATATCAGCTGATTCATCACCGATAACGTCGAATGCCGGGATAAACTTTTATATAGGGCGAAGTCACTCTCACTCCTTTGTTTCACCACTAACATGTCGAGTTACACTTTATTCACACATTAAGTCTCTAAACTATCATACATTGAAGCACTTACAACACCTCATAACCCATTTCTTAGGAAACCGTCGATTATTTTGAATGATAACCCCAAACTTATCGTTTCTTATCACATTTCTTTGGAGCGTTTATTATTAATATCGGATTTTGCTACGTCTCACATTTCCTCTTGTTTTGAAGAAGATATGGCACCGAAGAAAGCTACAGTTGAAATGACCCAAGCAGCAATTCAGAAGTTGGTGAATGATAGCATTGCTAATGCTTTAAGAGTCGAAAGAGAAACAGTGGCTGCTGCTGCTGCTGAAGCCGCGGCTGCTGCTGAAGCCGCTAGGCTAGCTGCTGCTACTGGTAATGCCGGAGGATCTGGGGTTAAGAAATGTTCGTACAAAGATTTCAAAAGTGGTGAACCCACTAAGTTTCGAGGTACCGAGGGAGCAACTGCAATGGTACGATGGTTTGAAAAATTGGAATCGGTATTTTTGCTTTGTAACTGTCCGGATGATAGTAAAGTTAAATTTGCTACGAGCACACTACTCGATGGAGCGTTGTCATGGTGGAATTCATACGCTCAACCGATTGGTATGGAGAATGCCTTCAAGCTTACGTGGGAGGAATTTAAGAGTTTGGTGACTAAGAAGTTTTGTCCTCGAACAGAAATCAAAAAGTTAGAGACGGAATTCTATGAATTGGTCACGATTGGGTATGATATTGACACATATATTCGGAGATTCCAAGAATTGGCTGTGTTATGCCCGTCCATGGTTTCTGATAATGAGAAGTTGCTAGAGGCTTTCATCGGGGGACTTCCCGAAATTATTCAAGGCGATGTGACTTCTTCTGACCCGCAAACGATTGAGGAAGCTATTCGATTGACTCAAAAGCTCATGGCCCAGGTAGTGAAGAGAGACAAATACACCAACACCAACCAAAACAACAACAACCCCAACAACCGCACCAACCACAACAATAACCAAAACAACAACAACAACGATAACCAAACCAACAACAACAAAAGAAAATGGGAAAATGACCAGGAAGGTTATGATAACGACAACCAAAACCATAACACTAACCATCACCAACAACATAATAGAAGACAAGAAGTCGCCAGGGTCTATGTTGCTGCACCAACAAGGGGAAGAGCTTATGCAGGAAACTTACCGCGATGCCACCAATGCACGCTACATCATAATGGTCCATGTGGTATATGCTTTAGCTGTCACAAAGTAGGACACCTTGCTAAGGACTGTAAGGGCAAAACCGTAGTCACATGCTTCGGATGTGGGGAGCAAGGACACTATCGGAATCAATGTCCTCAAAAACAAGGTCAACAAGTCGAAGGTGCTCATGGGAATGTATATATGTTAGAAGGAACTCGTCAAGGTATCAACGACGCGGAAGACTGAAGAAGTTCGGAAACTAGCAGTCTTAGTTCTCCTATTGTATTACGTTGTACTAAGTTTATGTCTTTCATCGTACCCGAATCTTTATAACCTAAGATGTACTATTTTTGCTAAACTACCCGTTGTAAAATATTCTCATCTATCGTACTTTATTTTCTTTCCAATTCGATATCATTTACGAGGATTTTAATTCTTTTTACCTTAACTATCATTTTAACGACACTTCTCCATGTCTTCTCTCCTCGATGTTCATCACAATTTTAACAACAGTTGACCCAACACCAAACAAACATATGAGTCGATTAGTCCAAGCATTGCATAGTTACTCCTAAATTATACATAGCCTGATCACCTATGTCTAATTCAGGAAGAATCATGCAATGAAGGGAGTAGTAGGCTTATATGTGTAAGCAATTCCGTAATCGAGCCAAATTTTCAAAAGATTTTCTTCAAACCACTTGTTTCCAGTTTGATCCGCGTGACAGTTCTTGTTTGATGAGTTGCAAAGATCGAGCTAGAAACAAGTTGTTACCTAAACCGATTTAGCCTAATCGTATGACAGTTCTTGTTTGATGAGTTGTGGGATTAAGTAAAAATCGGTTACCAAAAAGTCTTTTGAGGGTTTTGCTCGGGAATGGGAAAGTTTGCCACATCAAACCCTAAACCTGTTAGACCTAACAACGATTGAATTCAGGGACTGAATTCCTTTTTGGATGGGCGAATGTGACAACTCGTACTTTCAGGTCATTTCTCGACACGATTCATGTTTCATTATTTCAACATTTATAGTAAACATGGTTTACTTGTTTCAAATTCGCGTAACCTTGGAGGTTTAGCGGCGAATTCATGATCATGACATCACATACATTTCATATGGACTATGATTAGTCTACATTTCATTGACATCACGTGCATCTCATTAGTACATTCACGACATTTCATTTCACCTTCAACGCGTAATTTTTATATTTAATAATTTTTATCGCGTGAGTTTTTATTTTGTATATTTAACCCGTTACTTTCAAAAATGATCCCGAGGTATTTTTAAACTTACATTTAGTTCATAAAAACTATATTTTTAGTTTTCCTAGCGTTTCAAATTTATTTGGTACATAAATCGTTAAAATTAAATTATTACGTTGTTTTCTTAAAAATTGTACGATAATTATTTTATCACCCAAATTGCACAAGGAATGTATTTTTACAATTTTTATTACCCCATTACATTCTATTTTAATTTACTAAAAACTTATTTGTACCAAAAAGTTACAATTACCTATACCTTTTACTTACACTTTAGTCAAAATTATACAAACAATACATAAGTTTAAAAAAAAAAAAAAAAAAAAAAAAAATGAATTTGAGAGAAATATCTCCCCTAAAATCCGGTCCAAGAAGGGGGAGGGATAGTGCATTTATTAAAGTTGGTAAACAAAAGTCTTACTTATATGATCTATACTTCTCCAATAATACACACTTCATTCAACCATTATACAAGTTAGTTTGTTTTCTCTTCTCTTGGTTCTTCCCCCTCCTAACCGGCCACTTCAAAGGAGCTCAAAGGGATCACAAATTTTTATCAAGCTCAAGTGTTTATCAATCTAGTATATATCCTTTATTTGGTTTTGAAATAAAAACCAAGGATATTTAAGTTAATCCTTGTTACTAGCACCTCTTCATTTTCACTAGTAAGCATATTCTTATCATTTTTATGTTTCCTCTTCATTTTCATATGTTTCTTTTCATTTTTGGAGCTTATATGCATGTTATGTGATTTATACCATTTATTTCATGATTTTAAAGTTATATATACAATATGGTCATCCTATAAATATTCCCATGGTATTCTTTGGTCTTGATGGTGATTAGGAACCCATGACACCCTAAGAAGGTGTATGGTAGGATTAGATTAGTTTTGGAGTTGATTTGAAGGGATTAGAATAGGTTTTGTCCGAGAAAAACTATTTTCGTAAACTATATTTTGTGTTCTGTCCTTAAATCGAAATTCTGGAAAAACCAACAGTTGATACGACATTTTGGCCTTCACAATTAGAAAATATACTTTAAAACGAATCCGTGGCCTTTTGAACGGATAAAAACGGAGTTATAACGAAGCCGTGGTGAATTTTTAAAGTTTTACGACGAAACGTATATTTTTTTCTGAAAAACAGCAAGCAGTTTTTACATATTTCGGGTCAAAAACGAGCCTTAAGCTTCACAAATTATTTCGACTTATCAAAAATATATTAGTTTACTTCGATACGAAGCTAAGGACATATTTTACGTAGAAAACGGATTTGAAACGACAAATATATGCACGTTTTTATAAAGTTGCCGTAAATATTATTTTCTGAAAAACTATATTATTTTTACGTTACAAGTACCTTATTAGCTGTAAGGGCTATGTTTGCGGCAGTTTTTAGCCATGATGTGAAACTTTTTATAACGAAATGTCTTCTAGTAAAATCAAGTTCATCGGCCATATTTTCCAAAACAAAAAGCCGTTTGTCAAGCGGAGTTATAGTGATTTAATTACGGATGTTCAAACATTGGCCGAAACTCATTTTCTGCACTCAATTAACAAAAACCACCATCTTTAGCCTTTGATATCTTTATGATCGAGACCTTTTGGACGAAAACTTCTGAACTGAAACTTGTAGATATCGATACAAACTTTCCAAAACCGTCGAGTTCGTTCTCTAACGATCGTTGTACACCGTTTTACGACTACTTTTCCGGAGTCATTTTTGTTGATTTCATGGTTTTTCCGACGACATTGTTTTGCGACGAAAAGTGTCAATTTCACCAAAAATCATTATAAAACCATTGTAGGATGACATTTTGACGTAAAAACATGTAAGGTCATTTTCGAAGGGTCAAGACGTCAAAAGAGTATTTTTCGACGACGAGTAATATTTTCAAAAACTCGTAAATGGTATAAATAACATACGAAATGCATGCATAACATTACATTGCAACTCATTGCATATCATATCATTGGTAATAGGTCCAGATTAAAGTTTCACATTATACCTCGGTGTACTCACTTTTGTCATCGCCTCAGTTTACCAAGTGAGTTTCGTAGCCCCTGCTTTTACTTGTTTTCATAACTGTTTTGGGGGAGATGCATGCTTAAATATTTTTCACGAGTACTTTAGATTTTTGAGGCTAAACTCTATCATGATTACCATTGTTTCTAAATCAAAGGTTACACTATATAAATTGTTCTTGTTTGCGTGCTACGGTACTTCGTCGTATAACGTTCTAAATCAGTTGACTACTGATAAGTTGAGTTAGGTGCTATTGCTTATGTGCTATGGATTATGTGCTTTGGTTCTTCGTCGTATAACGTTCTAAATCAGTTGACTACTGATAAATTAGGTCTAGTTTTATGGATTAAGTGCTATTGTTCTACGTCGAGTTAGGTACTATTGTGAATACATTTGACATCATATGTTTGGAACATAAACTATACACATTTTGGCAATGGGTTGTGAACACACAGGTTGCAAGTTTTGTATGGGCGGAACTTGGAACTGAGTGGATTTTCAATGCCTTTGCTGCATAAACGATTTTGAAAGACTTTACATTTTAAATCAAACTCTATGAACTCACTCAACCTTTGTGTTGACACTTTTTAGCATGTTTTATCTCAGGTATCTAAGGCATTCACTTCATGGCATGCATTTGGACACATCATGGAGTCGTGGTGACGACGCGTCTCACTTGGGTTTTATGTACTTTAAAACATCGTTTGAATTGTAACAAACTTATTTCCGCACAAGTAGATTTACATTTGGGACCTACTTTGAAAACTCTGATTATTTTATTAAATCAAACGATGTATTTTCCAAACGACACTTTAGGTCGTTCAATATAACTGTGATTGTGATGCTATGACAGTCAATCCCCAGGAATTCCATTCCGCTGCAAAACAGGTAATTTGGGGGTGTGACATTCAGGAGTAGCAAAGGGATTAACTTCATCATTGATGCCAGAAACAGTTCCATGATGTACATTTGAAGAATGATGATTTGTTGATGAGACTGAAGGATCAGCAGCAGGCGCTTCTTGACTTAATGATAATGAGACTGAAGGATTGACTTCATTCACAGGAATATGAGCAGCCTCTGTTGTAGAAATCGACACCTCATTAGGACTTGGCTCATAAAGTTCATCAAACATAGGATCAAACAATTTCTTTAAATCATCTTCAGATGGAGGTACATATGGAGTTGCTGGAGAAGAATTAGGTACAAGGGATGAACCAATGGGACTGCTTTGAAGTGCGGGTCCTGAACTGGATTGTCCAGGAGCCATTTGACCGGTCAGCTCATCAAACGTGACGTGAATTGTTTCCATGATATTTCGGGTTCTCTTGTTGTAGATTCGGTATCCTTTTCTGTTTGGTGCATAACCTACAAATAACCCATAATTGCACCGAAATGATCATTCCCGATGTAAACATCATTCTGCGGATTTGTGCAGTCGACTGTACGGGAGAAAAATATATCAACATCTTCAATTCACCAAATGAATTCTAGTTATCTTACATATAACCAATCAGCACATAATGTACACATGTACCCAACCAGAGTGGAGACTATGACATCTAAGTAACATGTTGAATAATCGCATATGTAGACAATTTGAAGTAACCAGAGTTGAACCAGAAGCACTTTATCATAACCATATCGAAGATGTCGATAAGCAATATCATCTCATGCTCCAAATATTCTTCTCATATTTCTTCCAACTGAACACTGAAGTAACACATTATACATACCCAATATTCTTGAGAATAGAGAAGAACAAAATATAGCACAAATGAATCCTGTGAGAATCAACTGCTATAGAAACTCTCTCTGACTATCTTTATCAACCCATATGTAGACAATTTGAAGTAACCACTAAAGAAGAAAACCCGTTATACCAAACTTGAAACTTAAGTAGAATTCTCCGCATGTGTTCTAAGCTTGCACTTAATGATGGAAGAACAGTGTCGAGAATCTATGCATCAAGCAAATCTCTAAGTACTCACTACTCAAACAAAGTATGAGACATTAACACCTCTTGAGATTATCCACATTGTCATCTGAATGTGACACTGAGTAAAACAACGTAACTCCTAATAGTGATAGTTAACCAGGTCTTCAACCATCCACCTCGACTGCTGGTAACTAGATAACCCAAGTCTTCAACTCAAATTCTTAAGCCCGAGCAAGTTAACAAATAAGAACACGCCTTTGTGAACGTCAACTTCAACCTCAAATAAGTGATAAAAGAGTAACTTCGAAGTAATCAACTTGTGTCAAGTGTCCAACACGTGAATAAACATACAATCGGATGTACATTGACCCACTGATTGAACCGGAATAAATGATTCATCAACATCAATGCATTCTTCCTAAAGGTATACATGTAGAGACAGATCTGGAAGATTCACCAATAATGTCTTTGAGCGGATGAGGAAGTCATTTTCCTTAATGTTCATGTGGTTGATTTACAGAGTGCACATTTAGGAAATAACAATGAAACAATGATCCGTGAAGATTTGGCAAAGGAATACCAAAGAGCGGATCACTATTCATGAGTGCAACTGCAATGATAGTCATTAACAACGCCTTGAGAAATAACTGGAGATTGGGCTTCTTGAGTAGTCTGAGTTGTACTTCTTAGATGATCAACATTCGCTAGCGGTTGGAAATACTCACCAAACATATCTTGAAACAATGAATCCCATTTATCCTTAGTGAGTGAAACATTAGGCATTGGAGGAGAGTCATCAAACATTAAGTCGTATGACCATTATTCAAGTATCCATCAACATGTAGTATATGCACTCTTCTCCCCCTCAAAAATTGCATCCGAAGTTGCCATTTTTGATTTAGCAAGTGGATAATAATATGCCCCAATGAACGTAGACCCACTTGAAGGTTGAAAGAGCATGGAAAAACATGAAGCTTGTTGATGAAGAATGTCGATGAGAATGGTCATAAGCATGAAGATTTCTCTTCTTTTGAAGATAAAGCGCACTGAAGCGTACACCTTTCTTTTCTATGAGGAACGGGGCCTGAAGTGTTATCTGCAGATGCAATAATGATGAAGTACGAGGCCTGAACTGATGTGAACAGACGTCATAGCCGAAAGAATATCAAGATTGAGTTACTTGAACCCGTGAGTTATGAGATATCAATCCATTTGAAATCCATACTTTAAGCCAGTTCATGTAGTGAAGGATGGAAGTATCTGCAACTGACTAAGGACTACCTGCACTAAAATTACAAACTTGATTGCATATATTTTGGTTAGTGAGATTAGTGTCCAAACCCTTTGGGGTTTCACGGTCAACCTTGATTTTGTCATCAGAAAACAGCTTTCCGGTAGGAATCCACCTAAGTCCAGCATCCTTAAACATTCTACCAGACGATATCCACTTATGGCAAGGTCTAGGATTGTTAGGCTTCTTATGCACAGTGGAAGACTTATCCTTATTCCTAGTTTCCAAAGATTTAGCAGTTGGTATCCATCTAGGCGAAGTTTTTGGTTTGTTTTGCTTCACAACATGTTGAACCTTAGTCACATTAGTAGTCTTAGTGGATAGTACCTTAGCATGTGAATTAGGAAAATGTTTCTTTTGTGGAAAAGACTCAGAATTTCTAGTTTTGTTTTCTACATGCTTAGCATTCATATGCACATAACTATTCTTAGATGCACGCCAATCCCTAGTCTTTTGAGTGTTCATAGGTAGTGGTTTACAACTACTAGCAGTGCCTTGAAATCTCGTAGAATTCCTCACCCTAGGTCTTGCACCTAAAATTCCGTCTTTTCGAATCTGTGCCTTTTTCCTAGCTTTTTCTAGATAATAGTTCTTCCACAAGTCATTCATATCATATGAATTCTGGGTTTTAATGCTTGGTTTTGACACTGTTTTCGAACTAATCCTAGAGGTGCTAGGAGTAGACGTGGCTACGTGTTGAGAGTTAACGGAGCTAGAAGCCTTATTCTTAGGTAACTCTGGTGAAGTGACTGGTTTTGACAAAACTTGTTTCTCATCAACTTGGGAGGCAAACCGTGTTTTTGAAAATTTTGTTCTTTCAGATTTAAATGCAGTAGGCTGCCTAACAATGGACCGGTCTCTAGTGGGATGAGAAACTGGCTTCCCCAAGGTTGATGGTTTTGTAAACTTAGTGTTCACACTTTTCCCTACGGTTTTTCTAAGCTCATTCTTTAAGGCAACAATGGCGAAACTCTTTTCCTGAACTTGAGCTTTGAGTTCATCAATCTTTGCTATCAAAGGGTTTGTATTTTCCATTGAATTAGTTCTAGCTTCTTTGACAGAGTCACTTAGTTCTATGTGATGCTTTCTCAAAGACTCATTTTCCTTTAGTAATTTAGCCACATAAATTGACAATTCATAATTTCTTGTAATAGTAGCATCAATGTCTTGTGTATTCATGACTAAATTACTTTTCACATTCAATACAGAAATATGTTTCTTCAGATTGTAAATGGTTGAGTCTTTGTCTTGAAGCTGAGCTTTCAAAGTGTTAATTTCAAAAAGTTCACGGAATTCAGGAAGTTCCGGATTTTTACATGGTTTGTTAAGTTGAAAACTTTCTTCTTTACTCTGTATCGCAATTTCAAGTGAAATGCAATGTTTTTCAAGATTTGAGAATTTGTTTGAAAGTTCATAAAAAGCCTTTTTATCAACCATATCTTTTGTTTTGAAACACTTAATCTCAGACTCAGCCTCAGTTACAGAAGATTTATCAAAGTCATGTTCAGCATCATGATCAGTTTGTTTAAGTACTTTAGCAGATGCATTGTGTTGAACAGTAAAGGGTACCTCATTACATGACTCCTGTTCAATTTCTGGTCTGATATCTGCATCCACATCATGTGTAACAAGAGTCACTGAACCGCTGGCTGTTTCAAGCTTATCTGTCTCTGAGCCTCTGTATTCAGTGTCAATTGATCCATCATCCGATGCCTTACTGGTCTCAATACTACAATCTATTGATTGTACCCGACATTCATTCACCTTTCTGATCACAGCATCCACTTCTTGTGTGCCAGGAGTTACTGAGCAGCTGGTTACATCATTCTTTGTTGTTTCTGATATTCTGCATTCAGCAACACCCGACCTTTCTGATACATTACCCGACTTATCACAAATATCTCTCAACTGTACCCGAATCTCATCTACTTTATTATCTTTCTGAGTAACTTCCTTAATATACTTCTCCACATTATCCATGAGATGGATCAGTGTCTCTGTGAACGTGCTAATTTCCATTCCAGTGTGTCTCTTGAAGGACATTTCAGTCATGTCTTGATCATAATCTGATGAGAATTCCCTTCTAATGAATGACTGAAAGTGCTTGTAGATCACTTGAAGTGCATTACTGGAACTATCCTTATGAACCTTCTCTTTGTCAAGTTGTAGCTCCAATTGCTCTAGGTTTAACAGCAACGTTTCTGTTAATGTGGATAAGTCCTGACGGAAAAGGGCAATACATGTTCGTTCCATTGTTGTGGGTAGAAGTAACATGAGGTGAGAGTGAAGTTGTTGATAAGGTTCAATGCTGCTTTACTTTTGCATGGCATTCTGTAGCCTAAACAGGTGCAAATCTTTCTCATTGGACTCGGAGCATGAAGAACTCAAATCATCATTGATTAATTCAAGCATCTTTAATCGCTCAATGTAGCATACATTATCATTATTGTCCACAACATCATACAATTTAAGCACTTCTGAAATCACAGGGTCAGTAGAGTAAGACATGATGTGGTAGAATGCATGGGATTTTACAAGTCTATGATTTAAACCGAGAAATAGAATCTTTAGCGGGATTTTACTAAAATCAAGACCAAACCGTATTACAATGACCAATGAAATGTGTTAAGATGACAGATGGATCGACACAATGATAGACAATTGTGTGTTAGGTCTTATGATTGTTTGTGGGATCAGCAGAGATGTTGTTTGGTTGTGATTTGGGTTGGTTGTTGCACGATTTTATGGAGAAATTTAGGTCAAAAAAACTTAAAAGCTCAATAACTTCCTTTCGGAGAGGATTTGGGCCTCGAAAAATTCGTTTCACGTCACCGTCGTGAAACCTCACAATATTCAGCCTGTTCCGGTTGTTTTGACAGGTATTTCGCTGAAAACGGAGTTACGGATCAAAAGTTATGGCCGTTTGAAGTTTTGACGTAAAAATTCAACTTTGGTCAAACCTCTTCTTAAGACAAATCGCTACAGAAACAATAATTAACCAAGTCGCTAAGAATTCTTGAACCAAGTCGCTAATCACCAAGTCGCTAAGTAACAAGTCGCTAGTGCACCAAGTCGCTACACAGTCAAGTCGCTAAAGAGCAACTCGCTAAGGTCCAAGTCGCTAGTATCAAGTCGCTACCAATTTACACTACAACTCGCTAACAATTTCTGAAGCAAGTCGCTAACCTCACCAAGTCGCTAGCCGTAGTGGAGAATCCACTAACTTGTACTATTTGTTGGCTTGTCTCAATAGACAAGTCGCTAGGACCAAGTCGCTACCAAAAAGCACTACAACTCGCTACCTTTTTCTGAAGCAAGTCGCTACCAAGAAATTCACTCCGAGAGCCAAGTCGCTACCAAGAAAAACTTTAAAAACACACTTTTCAATCCAAAACAAGCTCAACCACAGTGATTCAAGCTTACCAAATCAAAACCCAAGCACATACAATGATCCTAAACATAAAAGTACACCCAAAATTCAAACTTTAACACACGAAATCAACCAAATGATGCAAAAACCACTAAACATTCTCAAACTCAAAAACCACCTAAAAACCACTAGAAATCCAAAGATATGTAAGAGATGATCTAACCATGGCTCTTGATACCAATTGTAAAATATTGGATTTCACATACACATCAAACCATAACACAAAGTAGGCGTACAAGAGTTTTTAGAGAGAGAAAGTTAGAGGTTTAGGGAACTTTAGTGAGAGAAAGAAAAATCTTATTATGAGCTCCAACTCTCTACCTTGGGAGGTAGAGAGTATTTATAGTCTTAAATAAAACGCCACACAACGGGCTGTGGATCAGGCATATAGTGGGTAAAGACCCGTCCGTCCTCCACGGTGTTACTTAACTAAATACTACTTAACATAAAATAACTATGACTACGAGCTTTCTAACGATTACATATACTTGAGGTGACCGACTCTTTAATACTTGGAATTTCTAATTCCTAACAGTCTAGATAACTAAACTAATAACCTAGGCGTTTACAAGATTATACGCCCTAGGTTACACACACACACACCTTTAAGTTGACTACATCTTGGAAGACTTGTATATAAAACCAACACCCCATGTCCTCTTTATATACTTGAGGATTAGGGTTTACAAAATACTACAAAGGACTAATAAATAAAACTTCTTTTGCAAGCAAGTCCTTCCATCTTTTTGTAGATTTCCTTCTTGTCGTATTAAGTCCCTCTTGTTTCATTCTTTTTATCTTATCAACTCAAACGTATAATTCCCAATAATTTTACAAAAACATTTGCACAATAAGTCTGAACTTAGTTGGGAGTTAAAAAAGAGGATGACGATTCAATTCTCTAGAGTCACCCAGTTTTGTGTGAATCCCGTTCTATGATACTATATTTCGTGAATCAAGCATGTTGTTTACTTTCAGTCTAATTTAAATTTCTCGCATCGAATAAAATTCAAAATGGGGTATGCTCTTGAATTTCAGTAATTACTTCATATGATTGATTGCTAGGGACTAGCAATTGCCTGGTGTGGGGGGATTTGATGAGTGCTTATTCACTCATCGTTTTTACCCACTTAAGACCACAAAAATGACCAAAAACACCCAAATATGCTCAAAATATGCTACAAATGTCCTCGGATTGTGTTTTATGTCTTTTAGGTACAAAAGGATTGAAAACAGGGCAAAAACGGACAAAATAAGCTTGAAGTGGAAAAGTGCTGAAACAGACGAAGTCGGGAAATGATTTTCTACATTTTTGGATCCCGGAAACGTTCTGGGAGTGAGCTGGGGGAATCAGACCTAAAAACCTAACCCGAAACCCAAATTACCTTTCTATCCTTTTACTAAACCCCTTTTACCTAAACCCTTTCACCCAATTGAACCCCTACTCCAAATGACCCTTTTTCCTTTGTGAACCCTTCTTCCCACCCTACTTCTAAACACATAAACAAAACTAAAACCCAAAACCCAAAGTTTTGACCGCCAAAAATTCCCACTAACCCCATGTCACTCTCATCCTTGTTAATAGCACAAGAATAAGCTAAGGACCCTTCACATGGTGCATTCCATCTTGGCAATCCCTTGTATCCCTATTGGATGTGAAAATGAAGACCAATTGATGGCATTGATCATATGGGTTAGTTTCCAAGAAGAATTGAAGGGTTGAGATTTAAAGCAAAGAACCACAATGGCATCCCAGCTCAATTTACCTCACAAAAAAAACACAACTTAAGAGATTGGAAGGCCCAAGCCATAAAATAAATATAGCTCATTGTAGCCAAACATAAGGCACCTAGGATTTTTAGTCTTAAAGTTTAGTTTCTGTTTTTTCTTTACTCATTTGTAAGTTTTTTTAGTTAATGAAAAAGTTTTAATTGTTCATTTGTTTTTATTTCTACTCTTCATACAAATAAGCACTTAGTGCTTATTTGCCTATTGCTAGTTCTCAAAGTGTTCAAAATAGTTTTATTAAGTATTAACTTAGTTTTCATCAGGAAAAATCAAGTTCTCAGTTTTCTCAAGTCTGTTTTAGTGAAATACATCCTCTTAAAAGGTGTTTGTTTTGAGCTTTAAAGTGCTAAAAAAACAAACTTTTACCCGTTTGACTTTCAAAGTCAAACTTCTTATAAGGTTTTTAGTTATTTTTTAAAAGGTTGAAACAGATTTAGAGATTAGTGTACAAGTTTGGTTTGAAAAAAAATCTTTGTTGTCACAAAACTAAACTCAGAACAACAACCATTCATGAGCTTTTTAATAAGCTAGGTTGCAATTAAAAAGTTTCAAAAATTGTTTTTCTTAGGTCTTTTTATCCCCAACTTAATCCTTTTTTCTTTATATGCCTTAGGGATAGCAACAGGTAGCTTTAATTTGTCCATGAAAATTGCACAATGTCCCTTTTTGTTACTGTCACAAAACCAACACTGCCTTAGGTCCATTTTTCACAGCTTATTTATAAGCTGTCCAAGCTCCCATTAGCCCCCCATTTAGTTTGTTTAAGATATTTGTAGTGCTAACTTTCTCGTTTTCACCTTGCTTCTGACTTTGGAGTTCAATTCATAGCTTAAAAACAAGCTCAAAAAAGCCCCTTTGTATTTGGATTAAAAAAGAAATGAACGTGGAGGTCTTGCGTATTTTAACATTTACTAGAAGGGTACCCGCGCAATGCAGTGGCGGGTACCCGTTAACTATTTTTGTGGCGAGCAAATGTTTTTTTTATTTTAAACTTCCTTATTATTAGATAAATGTTTTTCAATAGTAGACAGTCTAAAGTGTAAATGGTAAACATTTTTATTTTTCAAATCTTAGCATTAAATTGGTGGTTTAACTATAGTGAGCTTTTCTTATAAACAATTCCATTAAAATGTGTCATTATTGGAGGGCGGTTACATATGGTTTTAATAATACTTAAATTTTCAGATTTTACATTTATTTTCTACTTTTCCTTTTATAGTAATGTTTTTTGTCTTAAAATTTTAAGACTTATTTTAATAGAAAGTCCCAAATGCTTTATAATGTAGTATAGATATATAACCTAATGGCACAAGGGTGCTCTAAACTATGTTATTTTATTTTAAGAATATTAATATTTTTTTGGGCCACTTTGGTAGCCGTTTTGTTGCACCGTCCGCTTAAGCCCCATTATAGTTTCTACCGCCTTTGGGTTTCTCAAATGTTCTAGAGGCGGTTCATCTCCTAACTTATCACGCAGCTGTCAATTGCCTCGAGATGCTGTGCCGGTGACAATCAACCCTTGAGATGTTGCACAGGTGAGGTTCGTATAATCTACTCTATATATATTAAAAGTTCATCAACAAGAGCTGTTGATACAAAAGTTGGGCGTTCCTTGTTTGGACTCTCGTTCTCGTACCAATTGAATCTTGATGCTTGAGACCTGCGCACTAAGTAAACAGAAAACACGGTTAGGCTTATCGTGGGATTGTCTCCCACGATTATCCTCCGGCGTGAGAGTAAGTAATCGGTTTTAGGGTTAATGGAGAGTTAGGGTTTTAGATCGTACCTTTAATGAGGGATGGGGTTCCCTTTATATACACACGAAATCCTTGTTGGTTTTGTGTTCCCTAACCTTCGGCGTATCCCGCCTAAGTCGGTTAGTAAACGATTATCTCCAAAGATAGGAGATATCCGATATCTTATTCCATAAATAACTTTTGGGTTTGGGCCTTCGTGAGCCCAAACACTTATCGGCTTAGCCCAGTTCGTGCTGGGCTTGCTAGTAGCGGTCATTGGTCGGGTTCGTGACCCGAATATAAACTATACGTCATCATGTCCCCCCAGTCTAGTATGCGTAGTGACCAACTGCGGTTGCTAGACTAATAGTTGTAGCCAATAAAATCTGCGAAGCGTAGCGAAGAAGCTAAAAGGTTTCCTACCTTAGAAAAATACTCGGTGAATCTAGTCACAATATTTCAAAAGAATGCCTCGTAAATCGGGGGAAAGTAACTGTAACGATGTCACGTCAATTCATCCTATCCACACATTAGAGATAGTGGGATCCACGTGTCGATCATCGCGTGGTTGTAAATACTATATAAACGTTCGCCTCCTCATTATTGTGTTTATCACAGTAAAAATCATTTCACCATTGTTAAAAAAGCTTCAATATTTCCAGCAAGAAAAACTTAATATTCAGAAGGTAACCGCGCGTGCGCATTAAAAAACTATACCATGGTCCGTGGTTTGTCTGACTTCAATTCTGATCTGACCGAGGATGAACTGCGTGAGTTCACCTCGGATTATTATATCCCGATGGCTCTTCATCCGGAGGCGCCGGCTGCGAAGGCGTCAATAGCGGATTTCCCCGAGGGGAAAGTAGGGGTATACACACGCTTTTTCGAGTTCGCGAATCAACGTGTGCCTATATCCTTATTTTTGTGTGATGTGTTAAATTTTTATCGCCTGCACATATCTCAACTGCACTGTATAGGTGCGGCAAAAATAATCAACTTTGAGATCAACTGCCGTTTACTGGCAATAAACCACACGATCTACCTTTTTCGCGCATTCTACCACACAACGTGGTCAAATGGTTGGGTGTCGTTTGCTAAGCGCGCGGGGAGGCTACAATGTTATACCGATAAGGTAGACGCGCCTAGGAACTGGCGAGAATTTTTTTTCTGGGTCGATGAAGTGTTTTTCCCGTGGCGTTTCGAATTTTACACCCAAAGTTCACTGCCCAAGGATGAGCGCCCCCTCCCTGGATCATATAGCGCAGAAGATGCAGAAACGATAAACGCCAATCGTCTGCCCATTAATTCCTACCCCGAGGAATTTTTGGTACGTATGGGCATCAGTCGTAACTACTTTGGTAGACCTGATGAAGTGCCAATCTTTTTAGACGCGGATGGCCAGGGTGGGTGCTCATCCTTTCGCATTCCCTTGCCTTATTAATGTGAGCGTTTCTTTTCATCTCTGTATTTTTGTTAACCTGTTTGTTGTTTGTCTTCTGTTTCGCAGAGATGGATTTATTCAGAGTCGTTCAGTTGGCGAAGCCGCGCCAAGTAACTGTGGGAGTGCGCCCGATTATGGAGTTGAACCTAGAGGAGGCTGGGAGTAGTGGGGCAGGTGTGCTGGAAGCTATTCCTGTGCAAAGCGTACCTAGTCCGCGGGTATCGTCTCCTCCGGTAGAGCCGTCGCACCTAGATGTGGCGGAGAGCATGGAAGAGGAGGAGAGCCACTTGTTGATACAAAAGTTGGGCGTTCCTTGTTCGGACTCCCGTTCTCGTACCAATTGAATCTTGATGCTTGAGACCTGCGCACTAAGTAAACAGAAAACACCGTTAGGCTTATCGTGGGATTGTCTCCCATGATTATCCTCCGGCGTGAGAGTAAGTAATCGGTTTTAGGGTTAATGGAGAGTTAGGGTTTTAGATCGTACCTTTAATGAGGGATGAGGTTCCTTTTATATACACACGAAATCCTTGTTGGTTTCGTGTTCCCCAACCTCGGCGTATCCTGCCTAAGTCGGTTAGTAAACGATTATCTCCAAAGATAGGAGATATCCGATATCTTATTCCATAAATAACTTTTGGGTTTGGGCCTTCGTGAGCCCAAACACTTATCGGCTTAGCCCAGTTCGTGCTGGGTTTGCTAGTAGCGGTTATTGGTCGGGTTCGTGACCCGAATATAGACTATACATCATCAAGAGCATATATATATATATCGTTGTTGTGATAAGTAGAGTTATTCTTATAAAAGATATACTACGTATAATTTAAGGGTATATCTTAAATTATAGTTTATAATAACACGCAGCTGTATATGCGCCGCATCTCAAATTATTCTTATGAAAGATATATAATTAGTCATTCCAGCTGCCGTGCTTCGGAACTTATCCGATAAGTTTTACGATAAGCGCAAGCTTACGGCGTATGAGGTCCGTATTCAATTTCATTAGTGTTAGTGTTAGGGTTAGGGTTTTGTGATTATGATGATGATTTGATTGTTTTGATTTAGGTTGGAGGAATTGTGAGGCAATTGACAGCTGTTGGTGATCATGATAAAATGACTGCGGTTATTAATTTGTTGACTCATGAGTATACGTATTCGGACAAAACCAATCATAGGAAGGTACGGCGAGTGTCAATAGTTTTGATCAGTTTGGATTTTTGATGAATTTTGTGTTTATTTGTTTGTAGGGATGGTTGATTGGTTTGGCCGCAGCTGCGGTTGTTTTGAGTGCCGAAACGACGCACCATCTCCAGGGTTTGATCTCATCATTTCGTTGACTTTCTTTGGTATATGATGTGAAGTTCGGCTACGTTGTTTGCTTAGCTGTTTCGCCATTGGTATTGAAATGTACATTTGTACCGCTTGCTTTTAACAGCATTGAGGCAATGATGAGTTTTACCGGGTCAGATTAAAAATGAGATGGCCCATATATTGGCACGGCAGCCTGCTGGGGTTGCAGCCATGGTGGGTGCATCCGTTTTTTCCAAACACTACCCTGTCTGAGCCTGCCTTGGTTACCTATTTGTTACATGTTATATAAGATGTTATAGGAGGGAAAGTCTCCAAACTATGTTATTTTAGTGTTACAATATTAATATTTCTTTGGGATGGTTTGGTAGCCCGTTTTGTTGCACCGTTCACTTAACCCTATCTAATAGGTTATACCAGCTTCTACTGGCTTTGGGATTCTCAAAAAATCGAGATAGATTTTATCTCCGTTTAACTGACATCCGGATCTAATCGAAGATAATTAGGCTATGATGAGTTTTAATGGGTCATGCTAAAAGTGAGATGCCCTATATCTTGGCACGGCAACCTGTTGGGGTTGCATCCATGGTGGGCGCGTCCGCATTTTCCATATGCCACCCTATCTGAGCCTTCCTTCTGTAACGAAACAGACAGAGGAGCCTTCGGATTAAAGCACGGCTACCTCTCTGTTACATATTCCAAAAACAATTTCCTTGGGTCGTGACGTAAGTCCTTTTGTGGTTTCGATTCAACTTACATGTAAGTCCAATGAACTACTAGGTAAATCAGCCGTCAACTCGAAAACTTGAAGGTAAGTTAGCCGATGATGAGTGGCCGGAAGTTGAATCGGAAGTAGTCAGAAAACAATTTCCTTGGGGCCGGGCCGTGACGTAAGTCCAACGAACTACTAGGCTTGATAAAATATTATACCTCATATGTATGCAGGGAATACCCTTATATTGATACACACCTCTTCTTTGATTCTCATTCCAAAAAACAGGAAACAGCCATCTGATTTACTACACTGTTGAAGCTAAAGTTAATGCTCCATAAAGAAGAAGTGCAGCAACCTTAGCTGCCATTTGATCAAGGGGTATAGCCGATGTAGGTATATTATTAACTGATGATTTATGTTTGCATTTTTAATGGTTTTAATCTATTTACAGTCTTTTTATTGGCCAGCGGATGCATTAAAGTTGATCGGAAGTAATCTAGGTACAAATTATTTGCGATTGTAACCGTAACAGGATGATATTCCATGTCCGTTATATACACTAGAATGCAGTAACTCAGCTGATCCGTTATATAATTGTTATGTTTGAATGTTGCAGGCCGATGAAAAGATTGAAGGTGCGGCAAAATTTTAAGAACTTATTCAAAAAGTTACGGCATTCCAGTGTATATAACGAACCAGCTGAGGAACCTGGTAAAAATAAGCGGATAACTTGCAAACACTACAGGAATCAGTTCAAATTTGGTACAAATATCTGCAAGTGCAGAAAAGTCTTCTAAAGTTTACTGTTGCTTTCTAATACTTTGCAAGCATCGATTATTTATTCAACGAGGGGGTTAACCAGCGACCGTGCCTTACCTACATAATTTGGACTTGTGAGCTTATTTAAAATTGAAAAGCTCACAAACTCTTTTTTGAAGCTTATAAGCTTACATGGTCGACTTGATAAGCTGATAAGCCACAAAAGTGGACGTATGAGCTTCTTCACTCGAATAAGCCCATGGGTCTGGAAACTGAGCTAATCCAAACACCCATTTAGTATAACTAGGCGAGTACCCGCGCCCAGCGGTAGCAGTTTCTAGCGTCAGATTATTAATGATTTGTGATATTGTGATGAGTGTTTTATGTAGCGTTTAAAATAGAACGTGAACCGATGAAAATGCAATTGCAAACGGTTGTACTATACGATAACTAAAGTGTAGACAAACTTCTTAACATCTATCAAACAACATATGAAAATATTTAATGAAAATGAAAATAAACATTACATCAATTATGAGATAAAAACTAACAACACACGTTACTTGTCGTGTAAAAACTAACAATGATGAGATTAATGGTGTCGTTGTTAAGAATAACGCAAGTACCAAAATTAGCATGAATGTGATTAGCCCAAAATAAAAAGTGGGCTAATTTTGGCTATTTTGTAAAAGATTTGGGCACATTTAGCTTCATTTTTTTTTCTTTTCAAATGGACGTATTTAGCCTATTGAAAAGCTAAATGTGCACTAACGGGCACATATTTTCTCTTAATTGTAAAACATTATAATCGTTTTTGAAGAAAACTTATATATATATAATATATTTATATAGCGACAGATCGTTTTGTGTTAAAAAAAAGTTTATGGGTTCTAAACGAAAAATAATAAAAGTTTGAAGATTTGAGGATTAAACATAATGTTTTGAAACCCGGTTCGACTAGGGTGGTTAAGCCAGTTGAACCATTCCCGTCAAAACGGGTCAAATTAAACAGGGTCAACCCACCTGGTTTGAAGCGTCCCGGGTCAACCCGGTTTTCGATATGTATTAATAATGTCAACTTTTCACTTTTTACTTTTTGATTTTTCCTTTATATGTAGTATAGCAGGGTACCCGTGCGTTGTGACGGTGGGTACCCTGTGACGATTAACCTGAGAAATAGATCTCGATGAGACCTGATTCACCAGTTTGTATCGGTTTCAACTGGTCCTCTCTAGTTCGTTTTTGGATGGCTGTTATTGGTTAGCCGAACCGGTGGCGACACCGGTTCCCGGTTAAACCCGTTGGTCCGGTCCGATTTTCAAAACTATACGTATCATCAACTTGTTAGCTTGTATGAAGCTTTGTGTGTTTTATTAATTAATTTATATAATGTATATAACATTAATTATTGTGTTTAATTATTTTATATTTAGGATTATGTTGTAGCTTCTTTAAATTGTACATTGTGAAAATGTTATTATACAATTTAGTAAAAGGTGTTTTAATTGGTTGTTTTTAATTTGATAGAGATGCTTTTAATTGTTTGTACAATGTGAATAAATTATTGTAAAGTAATGAGATGTTTTAATAAGAGTATTAATTACACAATGCATTTCTCTCACTTTTGACTTTCAACTTTTCACTTTTCTAGGTTTTTGACCATTTTTGTATTATATGTAGTATAGATACATCGTCCAATTATGTGGAAATTAACATTTTCCGATCTCATAATTGAATTTTGTGAAATGTTGAATTGCAACTTCCTATTTTCTATCAGTAAAAAACGGTTCAAGACATCTTACTCGAGGAACCAACATTCGTGGGTGACATCCAATCTTCATTTTAAAATTTCTTTCTTTGTTTTGTTTCCCAATGTAAACTACAGTAGAATTTGTTTTCATTATATTCTCCGACGTATAAAAAAAGTGTTGTTATAATGTCATTTTACTTTATTCTGCCATTCGCAGATTCAGTGTGAAAGTAACCGTTTTGATTGCATCCGTGTCAGGTTTAGCTGGTCCATCAATTTCTGTTGGATTTACTTCTTTTCCGACTACATCAGGCACCATTATACCAGCGATAGGCAGCGGTGCGGTTGCTGCCGTCACAATCGCTGCAGGAAGTGATGGTATCACCATACCAACATTAGCTGCACTTCGTGCCGGTGAATCATTTGTCATATCAACTGCCATTGCGATGGTTAGTGCTTTTGGTTGCAACTCCTTTATCTTCTTCGGTGGCTCACTCGCATGAAGTTATGTTCAAAAGGTGACGAGGGTATCGGCCATAGCATAAGATTGATCCATATAAAACAAATGCCATGGGCCAAAGGTGATGAGGGTATCGGCCTTAGGTTCCCATAAATGTTCGAAAGACTAAGGTCAATACCAAATTTTCTTTTACAATTTGTATATCCTACGAAAAAGAAATTGATTTTAAGAAAAGCCAATAATTTTCTACTATTTGTTATAATTTATTGTAGGCTCCAAAATTTTTGGCTACGTTCATCACCACCAACGATTACACGAGGGGTTTTGTTTGTTGTAGTTTGTGACGACTTTGAAGATGCGTCGAACAGGAGCAAAGTCTTATGAGTGTATTACAGGATATTGGGATAGAGAGAGATATGACGCATCAAGGGATCACTCATTCAAGAAACATTCGGGGTACTTTTTTTACTTTCTGTTTAAAGGTTACTTTATGTTATGTATCTTTGTTTTGTAATGCATATTGTGTTTCTTTAAGAGGGTTACAGTTTATTCATCCGATTTACACTTTGTCGAGCCAAAAAAAAACTTACAGTTACTTACCTATACGAGCTGTAGGTATCTCCGGAACCGTAATACTTGCCGGAAAATTCAAGATTTTCCATTGTGTCTTCAGACTTTTGTAAGATTTTCCATTGTGTCTTCGGACTTTTGTTATGGATACAATACAATAATAGAAATTTGGTATTTTGTCGTGCAGATGGAAATTGAAGCACATAGAGAATATGTACAGAAGCCAATGATTTTGGATAAAATTAGTAACTTCAATACATATTCTCGGATGTTATGAAGCTTAATTTATCTCTGAAAATGGGTAAGGAAGAGGGACAAGAAACACTTCACTGATATGATATTGGTGAGGAACTCCAGACCCCTAATGATAGATAACAAAGCAGAGTCCGCAACTGGTATTGTCCCATTCATTAGTAGAACATATGTTTCTGTCGGATTTGTTGTTGTACAGGCAAAAGTTGGATCATATGAGCCTTTTGTGAAGGATGTAATTGACTCTGAATGTATGTTTGACTTTGAGTACTTCTTTTTGGAAATCGAGCACATTGCATCAAAAGTACTGGACGTTGGGCTGATTTATGTTTGTGTAACAGAGGTTAGTTGCTACATACCCATCCCTTTTTCACGGCGGAAGCACTCACAAGTTGCATTTTTATGACTTAATAATCTTATATTATAGCCTCTTATTTATGTCAAAGGAAAGATCTTAGTTGTAATAGTTACAAGAAAGGTTTTAGAGGATCAAGGTACTTTACTGAGATATGTATTCCTATTTTACTGTCACACACTTTCACTTGCTTTTCAATATCAAAATTTTAATTGCAACCTTTCTGTAAACATTAATAGTGCTACTTGAAAGTAAAGTGAACATAGTGTTTACAATGTAATATATTATTTGTCTTATCCATAAGGAAGCATGCTTATATATATTATTACCCTTGCAGCCAATAAGCCTTGCTTGCAGCCAATAAGTACATTTTTCTTAGCTTATGAGGTTATCAATCTTATACTATGGCTTACTTAAGCTAACTCTCACCACCGCGACTCACCGTCGCAAAATTCGGTATCGAAACACCCCCGCCGCGTCGCGGCGGGTACCAATTACTTGTTGTAAATAATACATGATTCAAGTATTATTGTCATGGATGAACGGTTAATATATTATGTGAAGTAGAATAAAGAATTTGTGTTAAGATCACCATGAAAACCTCAGATTTCGATATCACGATATCAAAGTGTTGGAACTAGCAATGATTTTGACTTTGACTCTTCTAATTTATCATTATTTATCTAGTTGTTCCTTCACTTACTCAAATGTTCCCACTTCAAAACTTATCATTTACATTTTATAAACCATTCACATTTGTAGTCCAAGATTATGTGCATATGGTTATTTTGACTTGGCGTAATGGGCTGGCGTTGAGGCTTGGGTTGAGGCTTGGGCTGGGATTAGAGTTGGGGCTTTTATTATAATACGAAGTTGAAATTTATATTTTCGTAAACTTGTTTGGCAAATAGGCATAAGCTTAGGTTTATTATTACAAAATTACTAAAAAAAGACATAATTAAATGAGTTTCTGTATATGTTAAATATTTTTTTTGGTAAATAAGCAATTTATTGTTCAAAAGCTTCGGGCTAAAGTTTTTAGCCCCTTTTATAGAGCTAAAAGCTCTTTTTAAGGGCTTATGATTTCATAAGCGCGAATGACACACAGAACTATAAGACGGCTTATTTTAAAAACCCAAACCCAATAAGCCCTTCATAAGCAACATAGCCTAAGAGAGTCACACGTGAATACACCCGTGGTATTAGTCTATGTTAAATGTTGAATTTTCAACAAAAGGAAATAGCTAATATTTATATGCACATCCATATTTCTTAATTTCCCAACGCAAAAAGAAAGTATTAAAATCATAAAAATCATTCCAAATTAATAGAAAACGAAATGAAAACACTTATTATATGCTTACAAGCTCGACGCACACCGAGATTTAACGTCAGTATTGATACCACTTTCCACCATCGCCAACCATCGATAACACTTTCATAACTTATAAACCAAACAACAAACAACATATTGATAATTAAATTATAGTTATAAAATTATTTTACACAAAATACAATTATAAATGCATAGTCTTTTTTTTATATTCATTGCCATGAATTTTTTAGTAACACCATCAATAATTTATGATCACGAAGAATATATAACCGAAAACATTTGCTCACGGGAGAATTTACTTACACGGGTACTTAGCGCCGCAACGAGCGGGATACCGACTAGTTAGATTAACAAGACACTTTCACCGTATCATGACTATCCAAAGGTACTGAAAATAATTCGTTAAAGTTATAGTTGAAAGTGTTGTTTAATGGCCTTCGATTGAACCTTGTTTCTTAGATATGGTTGTGTTTGGAACAGCAGTTTGCGACATAAACAAAAGAAAAGTGCAAAAATCGTTTTTGAATTTGTAACATAAGATACTGATTCTTAATCCTATTTATATTAGATGAATCGGTACTAATGAACAAGAGGATACCGATTCATATAAAGTAATCGACACTACGCTTCTAAACGTTGCAACCCTTTCTAAACGGTTATATTGTACTTAAACGACCCAGTCCATATACAATGTTTCGGTTTATACCGTAATTACCTAAATACATAAGATAAATATACTAAACTAAGGTCCAAAATTCAACCCCCCCTAATGTTATAAATGACAATCATGTCTTCTTTACTTGACTTCACAACAATGTGGGTTCATCGTCAGTTTCATAAATGAGATGTGACTCTTCTTGCTTGTGTTTATTGTATTTCCACTTCGTACATTCCTTCGCAAAGTGGCCGAAGTCACCACATTCATATATAGCATCTGAAAGTTCTCGTCTTTAGTTCCTTAACTCGTACTTGCCCCCCGTGCATATGAACTATTCTTCCATTTCATGCTTTCCTTGGCTTCTTTGTTGAAATTTTTATCTCGCCCTTTACCACGACTTTGGTTGTTTGAACTTGCCATCAGAAGTTTGTCTAAATCTTGACATTTTTCAGTAGACGCCATGATAGGTAGAAACTTCTTTGGAACAAAGTTAAGTAGTTTCCTTACTAGCACCTTATCTTCCAAAGTTTCACCAAGGCCTTTAAACTTGGCCTTTATACTACTTAACTTTCCTCCATAGTCACTTACTTTTTCGTTTGGTTTCATCCTTAGCATCTCTAGTTCACTCCTTAAGGTTTGTAGTCGTGCTTTTTGAACAAGATCGGCTCCCAAATACTTGACTTTGATCGAGTCCCATACTTCCTTTGTAGTCGGGTATTGTGCAACTTGCATTAAAACATCTTGTGGAAATGTTTGAAAGATCATTTCCATTGATGTGTTTTTCTTCTTCACATTTGTTGCTTCTCCTTCTTTTGCAACTATCGTTCCCCACATACCATATGCCTTCAATATTGTCTCCATCATAATTGCCAATGTTGTGTAGTTTGTTTTGGTTAGTTTTGGACATTGAAGTGCTATGTTTTGTTGTTCTCGAACTGATGCACTACTTGATGCCTTATCATGCTTGTCACCTTCTACCATGCTTGCTTGTTTTAAACTTGTTTACTTGTTACAATCAGAACCGAGATGATTTCTGGTTTTCTTGCTCTTGTGTTTTATCAAAAGATCAAAACTCTTACTTGCTACTGCCCAAATTGCTAACCAGGTTTTCTTGCTAAACTTGCTCAATATCGACTAACTTGTGTTAAAATCCATATGGAAGTGTCGGTCACCCCAATTATAGTCTAGCATATGTTAGCTCGTAGACACTACGTTACTTATTAGTTATTAGCTAGTTTATTAGTTAGTTATTAGTTTAGAGCAACACTGTGGAGGATGAACGGGTCTGTACCCACTGTATGCCTGATCCACAGTCTGACAGGAGGACGTTTTGTTTGTAACTATATATACCTCTTCCCACTTGGGAAGAGGTGGTGCTTTTCATTTAATCAAACCTCTCTTTTGATTTACTCGGTCTCTCTAGAAAACGCCCTCTCATCTCTTTATCTCTCTACAATGGCTTACTTGTATTATCATCATCCTAGACCACCCGAATCATTAAACAACATAAATCATTATCCAACAATTGGTATCAGAGCTAGGTTTTGTTGTTTATGTTGATTCTCGTGGTTCGTTTCATGGTTTTATCCGATTTTTGATGCGGTTTGTGTGCGAGTTTAGTTGCGGTTCGATGAGGTTTGAGAGTTGCATTGATGCATGTTGATGCGATCTTCGTATTGTTTGAAGCTGGTGTTTTTGTTTGAGTGTTTAGTTGCGGTTTGATGTTAACTATTTTGGTCATTTAACAGATTTGGTCATGATCACTGGTATTATAGGTTTGATGTTAACTGTTTGATGTTAACTGTTTTGGTCAAAACTCGTATTCATTGTTTCTGCTGGTCGTTTAAGCTTCTGGGTTTGATTATCTAAGTTCATGTGTGCGGTTTGAAAGACATTCGTAGATGCGGTTTGACATTTCTTCGAAGCGGTTTATTATAAAACTGTCCAAGTTCATGGTTCCTGAAGAGGTTTGACCAGATGCGCTTTGGTCAAATATGATGCGGTTTGTACTTTATATGCGTTTTGATGAAAATGCGGTTTGGTTTTAAATGCGGTTTGATATTAAAAAACCTGTCCAGGTTCATTGACTCTATGCGGTTTGATCTAATTCATGATTTTTGACTCATGTGCGGTTTGACTGAACCAAGCGGTTTGTTACTCAGAAATATGCGGTTTGAAAAGGATGCGTTTTGACAGTAAGCAGACTGCATTTTGATAAGATGTGCGGTTTGATAAAAGGAGTTGATGCGGTTTGTGCTTTAAGTGCGATTTGTTGAAAAATGCGACTTGACAAACTGTCACTGCGTTTTGAAGATAAAAGTCAAAAGAGGTTTGTATCAAAGAGATTTGAAACATATGAGTTGAAGATTGCTGCGGTTTGTTAATGGAAAGCGGTTTGACTATAGTAAGACTGAAACACAAATGTTGTGATGCATTTTGATACTTGCAGCAGTTTGATGACAACATAACCTCAAAACTAATATTGCACGTATCTCATGAACCTCAGGTTATCACTATCATACCAATCACAAACATCATCAGTTAAAATCACAAATCAAGATTTACAACATCAACAAATAACAATCTGTTTTACAACGTCTACCCAATTCACAAACATCAACATCTACAAACGTCATACATACATCAACAAACATCATCAACAACCTCAGTTTCTAATCCTAACTCATCATCCAAAAACAATCAATTCCAACGATCTCATTCAAACAAAATCAGTATGCATAAATAACATATCCACTCGTTATATCAAAGACCCTCTTCACAAACTTGAACACTCGAATCAAAAAGAAAAACGAAATGTAAAATAGATCTCAGTTGGGTGGTTGTCTCAAAAAGAAGGAGTTAATTATCTCAGTCAACAATCATCAATCTTTGAGAAGCAAGGCTTCATTTTTAATTTTCGATCATTAAAAAAAACAAAACAATTAGTTTCATATTTCTTTTCATTCGGTTTGTATAAAAACGTAAATCTCAAAACAACCACAATGAAAGTCATCACAGATCTTGTTGAAAATCATCACAGATCTTGTTGAAGTTAAAATCATCACAAATCTATTAAAATCATGCTTTTGGTTCGGTTAATTTCAACAAGAACGTAACATAACCCATATTCATACCTACCTGAGACTCATCTAAAAATCTTGAAGCCGATTCAAAACCTCAAGCCATCCCTGTGCCAAGGTCACTTTGTATATCAATGATCTTAGTTGTCAAGATGTGATACGTGTAATTTGAGCAGCAGTTATGTGTGTGAGGTGATATGAGATGCAAGAAGCGTTTTGTTTTTGTGACTGGTGTGGGGAAAAGCAACTGATGGGGGCGGACAGTATATGAGGACTCATTAGGGTTAATGGTGTGAGTATTTTTAGCGTTTGTGGGAGATTAGAGTGTTTTATATCCCGAATGATTAGGGTTAGGATTTAGTTGGATCAGGTCTAAATTTTGTAGGCCTTTGAAAC
The DNA here is from genome assembly GCA_019973895.1 of Chrysanthemum seticuspe. Classification (NCBI taxonomy): domain Eukaryota; kingdom Viridiplantae; phylum Streptophyta; class Magnoliopsida; order Asterales; family Asteraceae; genus Chrysanthemum; species Chrysanthemum seticuspe. Next base: position 208,536,858 of record BPTQ01000007.1, on the reverse strand, counting down.
TTTACATGGATCGGATATAACTTTCTTTAAGATGGGCCTCAGTTGGATATATGTTGGATCGGATAATGGACTTGGTCAAGATGATTTACGGTCTTGTGTTAAAATTGGTCATGGGCTGAAATACATTGGTTATTGGACTGATGGGACTTATCCATGAGAGTTGATTATACGAGATGTCATGAGACTTGAAAGTTTATTTTCATTTAAATTGAGTATTAATGGAGTTTATGCATTTTATGACTATGTGAGATTTGAGTATGTTGGATGTTGGATAGATTTGGTAAGAGATTAGAGTGAGTTTGGATGTGAGTAATTTAGTTTTAGATCGGATTTAAGGATTTTAATGGATCGGGTGATATAGTTATGGGTTGATTTGTTTGGATATTGAAATTGGGCCAAATGGAGTGACAATAGCTAAGACCGGATAAGGACTTGAATTGATATCCGACTATGTGAGTTGATAATGAGATTAGGTGAATCATGAGATTTGATGATGATGAGATTTGAGACGTGCGAATTGTAATTTGATTATGAGATTTGATGATTAGATTTGGTGTGATGATAAGATTTGTTGTGATATGCGGTTTGATACTTTGAGTTATACATTTTCACGAAGGATATTATGTCACGGCTTGAATTGATGTTTAAACAAAGTTGTCTAGGGGGTTGTTTGGTCGGTATTTCTTATTTGGAATTGAAGTGAGGTTTTTCGGGCGCGTATACTTATTTCGTCTTCTTTCTTTTTCTCTTTCGCGAAGATGACTTGGTTGGGTGTTTATTGAAGGTGATAAAGACTTGGCTATTTAGTTACTTTTGTGAATCTTTCTCACATAACCCACAACGTAGCTATCACTTCGGTGTCTCACGCATTTTAGGATACATCAAGAGGTTTTGTACATTGGGTACACCGTTTCTTGTCACAAGGATTAGTACAAGCTTAAGTAACAAATCTGGGGAATTCTATTTCATGTTCAAGTTTGGTATATTGGGTTTACTACACCAAGTGGTCACTGTAATAGCCGAAAGAATTCGTAGATGATGTGTTTACCAAAGTGTTTAATGATTGAGATGTGATCAGCAATTCTCATGGAATAGTCGACGCCTCAAAATGTCAATGATACTTCACAGTCTAAGCAAAATCTTTGAAGAATCTTTAAAATCAATCATGATTTTTCAAGATGTTTTCTTATGACAAGAACTTCTCGTGCAAATGGTTGTACACGTTAATGATGCTTCCGAAGGTTTGAAACCATCATGTGGGAGAAACGTGTACTTTGATGTTTTACATCAACCTCCAGGGGAAGTAGTGTATACTACTCTACTTAGTATGGTTTGTGAAGTATTCCATATATGGGAGAAGAATTGTTGATGATGGAGAAGAATTGTTGATGAACCGTTGCACGTTCCCCTAAAACAGATATTCACCGAAACCAAAGTTGTCATAACACATTCAAGTCTGACATTGTTTACGGTTTAGTCTTGATTTTATAAAATCCCGCGAAATAATCTATTTCTCAATTTAAATCATAGACTTGTAAAATCCCGTGACAATGGAAACGTCCTAGTGAAAGAAAAGTACATTTGCGGATCTATCTCTTGGTTTATTTTCGGTCATGTAAAATCCCTCAAAATAAACTATTTCTCGGTTTAAACCATAGAATAGTAAAATCCCGTTATGATGGAAACCATCCTGAAGAAAGGAAAGTGTATTTTTGGATCTTATCTGATGCTGGTGCTACGGTTTCTACCTTGAAGAAGGGATAAAAGTGTGTACTTCATGAATTAGATGTGTGTTTGGATATATTTCTTGGCAGTTTGGCTATTACAAGGTTTTACAGGGTTATTGATGAGTGTGCAAATACTCATCATTTTTGGTTAATTCTGAACTGCAAAACGTCTAAAAATGCTCAGAAATGCATCAAAATACTGAAAATATTCCAAAATTGCATTTTATATGTTTCAGATGCAAAATGTTTAAAATCAGATGAAAAATGAGCAAAATTTGCATAATTGGCAGTTTCAGTCCCCCAAGTTTCTAAAGTTGTCAAAAATAGTCCCTGAGTCAAAATTTCAAAAGAAAAATCACCAAAGGTCCTTTTAAAATCAAAAGTTGTCAAATTTAGTCCTTTGGTGAAAAATATCAAAAGTTTGAGAAAATTACAAAAATGGTCCTCCAAGTTTGAAAATTGGCAAAATTGGCCCCTAGAAAATTGGAAAATGGCAAAATTGGTCCTTGTACTTTTTTAGATTGTCACTTTCAACCCTTGGATCAACTTTTCAGATTTGACAGCCTAAGTCCTTGAATTTTCAGGATTTACACATTAGGTCCCTATAATTATTAACCCTTAAACCCATTTTGGACCCCTGCCTAGCCTTGGACCCCTGTCAAATTGCATTTTGACCCCCCTTCCAATTATTAATACGTGGGTCAAATGTCTGGTCAAACCACCATGGCGCCAAAAGTCTCACCATCTCAACTGCTATCCTGCAACAAAGCCACAACCCATCCCCCCTCCTCAATTCCACTCCACCATGTCCCCCCACCTATAACTAACATCCAAGGATCATTAATTGCATCTCCCCCCTCCTCACTCAACCCCATTTGGCAGATAAGATTTTGGCGCCAAAAATCCATTTAAACGGTTAGGATCATTTTGAGCCATCCAATGGCTAAGGATTGATGGGAACTATTCAGAAGAGAGAGACAAAGAGTTTGGATTATAAAAGAAAGAAGAAGGAAGAGTTTCAAGGAGTCTTGTAGTTTTTATTTTTATCTTAAATGTCGTTTTTAATTTAAAGTCTTTAAATTAGTATAAAACCTGTAATATCTTGTTTCTTTGTATCAAACTAAGGTATTTGTATCATTATAACTTGTTTCCAAGTATCAATTCAGTTTATGATTAAAATTCCTTGTTTAAAGCTTACTGTTGAAATTTTCATTTTCAATTCTCACACAAAAGCTTCCAATAGCTTGTTTCTCAGTTCCACAAAGCTTATATGAGCTTAGCATAGCTTTTTATAAGCTTAAGTTTAAGTTTCAATCAATATTGAGTTTGGTCAAAGAAAGTCAAACAGGGGCAAATATGATGCAGATTTGGTCAATGGGTGAAGCAGCCATGGAATTGGGTTGATATTGAGCTAGGGTAGGGGTTTGGATAGGTTAGTGGTACTTTGGTTCATTGATTCAAGCCATAGTGGCTAACGACACTTTGTAAGTTGTTTTCAAGTTGTTTTGCTAAATCTGTATTTGTAGTTATAATAAGCATCAAACCTGTTTCATTAGCTGTATTTAGGACTTAGAGACTTAGTTTGATCATTAATCTTAGCTTAATCAGTGTTTGTCTCATTAAATTGGCAAAACAGTAAGATAAAGGTGTGTTTGGCTTTGCTCTTTTATCTGTGTTCAAGGACTGTGCAGTGGTTAAACTTTGTTGCATCATGTTTGTTTGGCTCATTTAAGCTCATACCTGTCTTATTTTGTACCTGCATACTGTCAAAAGTCAAAATCCTTCTCTTTTGTCTTAAATCAGTTTACTGTTGGATCTTTTGCAAAGCAATCACTTGTTTTATGTTCAAAATCCATAGACAAAGCTTTTAGTAACTTCATTTCATCAATAATAACCAATATCAGTCCTCAAATCAAGTTCAAACTTCATAAAAGTCAACTATACTAAACTTCTTCAAAAGTCAATTTGGCAAAAATCAGTTTTAAGCCTAAATGGAAGGAATTTTCTTGGCTTCATTTTTAAGCCAAATTTAGTGAGATTTGTTGTTTTAGAAACTTCAACTGGTCTTTATCCTTATTACCATTTTAGTAGAATTTTACAATTTTTCTATAAGCTCCAAACAAGCTTCTCTTTTAGGCATAAAATGCCCTGCTCACAGATGTTCAGCATAAGCTGAGTTTTCTCAGTTCTTGCAGCTTGTGCACAGGGCTCATAAGAGCTTCCCAAGGTCTGAGTTTTGGTGCACTTGATCTCAACCAGGTCTAGGATAGGTTCCAATTTATAGTTTTCAGTTTTAGCTTCATTTGTAGCATGTGCTTGTGTCCAAAGTAGGTGCACAGGGCTCATATGGCCTGTTGTTTTTAGTTGCATTTAAGTTATTGTAGCATAGTTTGGTTTCTGTAAGAAGTTGGTGGCTTGTTGTTTTCATTTGGCTTATTCAAGTGCTTATATATAAGCACTTGCTATAGCAGTTGCTATTTCTTACACATAACCATCTGTTTTTCCAATTTTCCTAGCTTCCTAATATTATTTTAGAGTTTTTCTGAAATTTTCAGATTTTTCTAAGTTGATTTGCTATTTTTCTTAATTTAAATTAGTTTTTAAGCATTTTTAATTAGCTTTAAATACAAAAAAATTCAGAAAAGGTTCAAAAAAATAAGTTTTCATTTTTCTTAGGTTTAGATAAATATAAAAAGTAAAAAAAGTAATTTTCCAGATTTTTCATAGTTTATTTTGTAATTTTTAGTAATTTAATTAGTTTTTAATAGTTTTTAATTCCTAGAAAATAGAAAAATAATCAGAAAATTACAAAAATAGTTTTGAAAATTCTATTTTGATATTTTAGATTTTTCTAAGTCTTAATTTTATTTTTCTAGCTTTGTTTCACCTTTTCTTGTATTTTAGGTTAATATTAAATAGTTAAAAATAGTTTTTAATTAATAATAATTAGATAATTAGTTATAAAAATAATTTTCTTTTTCTCTAAATTTTCTTTTATCATTAGGATTGTAAAAATATATTTTTCATATTTTTAGGATTAATATTGCTTTAGTTTCATTTTTTCACTTGTACGTCGCGTAGTTTTTAATTCAGTTTTATAAAAACATAAAAACAAAAACATCATTTTAAAAATAGTGATAGCGTTTATTTAATAGATTTTATCTTTTTAATTTCCTTTAATTTGCATTTAAGCCGTTGTAATTTGTTGGCTTTTTCTGTAGTTATAATCATATTCAGATCCCTTTTTAGTTCAAATTCCTCGATCACTTTACGTTTGATAATCCATTGCATAGCTCGCTGGGACATAACGACCCGGGGAAACACTATACTCCCCAGATCTTCATTGCATTCGTGCTTAGGCAGTTTTAAGCTGATTACGGTATGCCATTCACAAGTGGCAGGCTTGAGTGATTTAGCTTGACTGTTTGGCACGCATCAGTTATGTGCTTTTAACCAAGGTCAGGATGAAACCATTATCAAAGTTCATTTAAACGTCAAAAGAGGCTAGATTTGAGCTTTTCACCACAAGACATGACAACGGCGTTAATTCATTATTATTTATTTGAGGTTGAAGTGAAATGTCACGGGCGAGTGTACTTAGTATCTGAAGGTATCGGGGATGGTTAGATGAAGATTCTTCAAGATCCTTGTTTGAGCTCTTATCATTTACAATGACGAAGACTTGGAAATCTAGTTACCAGCAGTCGGGGTGGATGGATGAAGATCTGGTTAACTATCACTTTAAGGAGTTACGTTGTTGTGCTCAGTGTCACATTGAATTGTGGATTTTCAAGAGGTGATGTACATCTTATACTTGATGGTTGGTTGGATGAAGAGTATAGAATACTTAGGGATTCAAAGGGGCATGAACTCTTGACACCGCTCTTTGTTACATGTGTGCAAGTTTAAGTCACAAGTTTGGTTTATTTTACTTCAGGGTCAAATTCATCATATTGGGTTTTCTCCATCAGCTTCATGACAAAGAGCCTACTGAATGATTATGGGGTTGATAACAAGTTAGCCAAGAGATGTTGTAAAGAGAGAGATTATGACGTTTGAACACAACAGTTCAAGCCTCGTTCCCTAAAGAAAAGAAAAGTGTACTTTTTAGTGCACTTTATCTTCCGAAGAAGAGAAATCTTCTTATGACGTTTGAATACTTTAGTTCAAACCTCGTTCCCTAAAGAAAAGAAAAGTGTACACTTCAGTGCGCTTTATCTTCAGAAGAAGAGAAATGTTCTCGTTTATGACCATTCTCATCAGCATGCTTCATGCTTTTTTCATGCGCGCTCAGTTATCAAGTGAATCGAACTACCGTTGCTAGTACTCTTATTCCACTTGCTCAATTATAATGGTGATGGCGACATCATATGCAGTTTTTGCGGGGGAGAAGTGTGAATAGAATACATTTGAAGATATTTACCTTTTTAGTCAAGAATGGAAACTCCGTATGCAATTCTTGAGGGGGAGAAGAAGTGTGAATTTACTGCATGTTGATTGACATCTGAGAATAAATGGTCATACGGATCTAAACTCATGTAAGAACCGAGCTTCTTCTTTTACATGGAGTTTCTTCTAAGAGCCGTTGGTTGACATCTTCTCACGGGCTGATATGATTAAAGATTAAGTGCTTCCAATTGATGCTTCACGTACACATCAACATGATGATTCCGAACATCTTTTTGTTCTTGTTTGATGTGAAAGATTGGGTTGGTGTTACCATTTCATGTGTTCGTTGCGGGGCTGATTTTCTTGATGAACATCTTTCTGTTCTTGTTTGATTGGGAGGGATCTTTGTTAAGGGGATTTGCAATAAGTTAATTGGAATGCATTTGGTGAAGATGAAGATGTTGACATTCTATACTCCAAACGGGCAATCTTGAAGAAGGTCGAGTCTACAGTCTGTTCTACATTCTCTGCTGCATGTTAGAAGACTAAAGACGAGTTGCATTTGATTATCTAAAGACTTCTTCTTAATCCGAGCATTCATCATAAAGATTGTCAGTTTAGGGGGGAGCACTAATTGGGGGAGAGTGAACCGTCAAATTTAATCCATAATTAGATTTGCTTACACTATTCTTCCGCAAGTCGATTCTCACAAGACTTCAAGTGTTCTTCTAAAAAGATTTCAAGTATCTAGGCTTATAATGTGTTGCTGATTCTGAAGTATCAAAACCAGCAAGGGGGAAGGAGACACACATCTAAACACGAGTAAACTTGATGAACTTAATACTTCTAAGTGATTGAAGATATTCCGGGAAGACAAATGTCATGACCGTAGAGAAACTCAATGTTTAACTCATGGCGTTTAGTGTTCTCATTCCAACTACATGGTGAAGAGATGGAAGATAGTTTCTGATGATAAAAGAGTTACACAAGTATGACATATTCATAGGAAGAGAAATGGGTACATTGGGGACGCTCAGCTGTTTAGCTTGAGAGCTTAATCACTTATTTCGGAGATGACATCCGCAGAGATAATCAGTGATACAACCTGCTACTTCAATGTTATCGGTCATTCTTTCTTTGGGTATTTGGGTACTTCGGGGTCTTGAGCTTCATACAATATCATCAGGGGAGAGAAAAGTATACATCGGGGTTATTCTTTGGATATCGGACTTAATCAGCTACGTCGATGTTATCAGTTACTCTTTCTTTGGGTATATGTGTATTCGGGTTCTTGACATTTATTCACTGAGACATACTGCATCAATTCAACTACGTGAGGGAAGTGGTCTCTTGACACTTTTGGTTCGCATCACTTTAGACTTCAGAGGAAAGAAATATGAGAAGATTCATTTAAGCGTGGGATGATACGTTGCTGTTCTATCTTGATGATACAACCCCGAACGAAGAATCACAACGATCATTCTTAAAAGGAGCAGCAAGATCGATGATAATGGTGTGCTTCTTTGTGCACCTGGCTAAGGCAAGCTTGAAAGAAGCTTAGAATCTGCTCAAGAAGAAGATTTTCAGGTTTGGGGGGAAGCTATCAAAGTCTCACTTTCAGAAGGTTCAAGTTCTACAACGATTCAGGAGCCTTGAATGCTTTGGTGGTGAAAGTCTGAGAGATGATGAGTTCTATCTTCTACAATGGGGCTGTTCGATATCCTTATCTCGGTACTCGTATCATCATCCTCTTAAACTATTGTAACATATTGGATTTCATAAACACACTAAACCATAAGATCAAATAGGCGTTCAATATGATTCTAGAGAGAGAAAGTTAGAGGTTTAGGGAACTTTAGTGAGAGAAAGAAAAATCTTATTATGAGCTCCAACTCTCTACCTTGGAAGGTAGAGAGTATTTATAGTCTTTACATAAATCGCCACCTATCGGGATGTGGATCAGGGATACAGTGGGTAAAGACTCGTCCGTCCTCCACGGTGTTACTTAAACTAAATACTACTTAACTTATAATAATCTACGACTACGAGCTTTCTAATGATTACATATACTTGAGGTGACCGACTCTTTAATAACTGGATTTACTAAATCCTAACAATCTCCCCCTAAGGGAGGTCACCTCAAACATATACTAAAATTACATTGAATACAAACAGATATTACATTAAAAATTGTTCTTGCATTCTTGATGTAGTACTTTGCTCCGAAGCTCGTAGTCATCGATTCTTCTCATTACATGTTTGGTTAATCCAAGTGGAGGTCTTTTACTGATCCACGTGATAATAATTTTGAGCCAGCTTTTGAGATCATCAGCTAAAAAAAAATCTCTGAGACATCCATTGTGGTGTTGGTATTATGTGATGTTGTGACAAACGGACCGACATGCTCACATTCTGGATCATGATATATTCTCATCAGAGTAGCGGAAGCTTTTGTTGATTCATGATATTGGCAGCAGCGTAGCAGAAGCATGGAGTGAAAATATCAGAGTCATTGATGCACTAATCATGATTTCTTTTGAGATGAATGTGTTGAGTGAGCATGCGGCTATGGATTGACCGCATCATTCTGATCAGCTGCAAACGTAGGGCGTACTTGCATAAAACATTTAGCAATAAAGCGCACGAAAGTGTCTTTGGTCACTTTCGTTGAATTGAGGTACACGGCCCACGGTTCCCCGTTGATCAGTACAAGTACTGCCTATGATCAGGTATAATTCCGAAGAATTTCCTTGACAGGGTTTCGCAGCTGCTCTAGCTGTTCTCAGACCGGAACGTCTCAAAGAAGACAACACGGAGTGAGTGAACCAGCGAATAGAGATTCACTGATTGATGAAAAGAGATTTGAAAAACAATCGTATATCGCTCAATAGAAATTGTTTTTGCAATACAACGAAGGTTTTAATGAAAATCAATTATCAATCATAAACACCTTTTGATTTGAAATATTCGAACACGGTCGAAGTGCTAAAGAAAAGAGTTTTTAAGCACAACGACCGGTTTTTCAAAGGTATCCGTCAATCCATAACCTGAACCAGGATTGATTCAAAAGATTGAATCGCCCCATTATTTCTGTTCAGTTGTCACATGGTTGATCTATATAATAGATCTCACATGCCACCTACCAGGAGCTTGTTTGATGTTGGCTCCAGAAGCTTTCCATCTTCATTGTGAATATGTTAGCATATCACTCGGATGTTCTGGAAATACCACAAGGATAATGCGTAGGACTCAAGATATAATCTCTTTTTCCACATTGTGTGAAACAGAGAGTCTTCATTGAAAGTGTCCTAATGAGATTAATTGATGATCTCGTGGCTCTAGACTCAATTTGTGCATATTTGGATCCTATATCAGAGACTAGGGAGAGGTTCTCCTTCTTCAATACCAACAAACTCTAAGAGAAAGTCGATAGATAATGTCGGTTCCCCGTGAGAATGAAACAAGTCCTTTTAAGAGGAACTTGAGTGGTTTGGGAAGTTGAAGTGCAGTGCGTCACTAGGTCCATGATGTCTTGTCTTCAATACCGATGTTACCTTGGTAACCACCAGTAGCAAATGAATTAAACCCGGTTTATGCCCTAAGGTTGAATAATTGGAGGGCTATTTGTTTTCACCCTTTTCTCATTCAATTCTTTTTCATTCTTCAACCCCTTCAGTGCTTACCTAGACTTCATAACTAGAACCTTGTTGGGTTTATTCCAGTACTAGTTCAGTCTCAGTCCGCACACTTCCCATATCTCATTTTTCTCCTTTTTCCAATATACCTAAGGACTCTACACTATCTAGTGGATTGTCCCTGGGTAGATCCCTCCGGTTCTGGCGTATCATGGGAACAAATACCTAACCTTATCATCCTTATATCACCGTACATAAAGAAATTTGGTCGGTCTATTTGGTATTGTTCATCTGCCATTGGAACCAATTGAAAACCATTTGAAAATCAATCCAGATACTTGTGATATATTATCAAAGAATTTTGTACCTGAATTGTTTTGATATTTTTAGAACAGGAGCTCCCCCTCAACATGTGCATCAAGTGTTTGAAATCATTTTGCACACGGAGGCAAGAGAAAGAATTAACTTCTTTGATTACCATTTTCTAAAAGATATCAACATCACTTCCCTAATCAAAACAAGTAGATAAAGCATATAAGGGAAGGATGAGGTTTTCATAAACTTGCTCCCCCTCAATATGTGCCTTGAGGTTTGAAAGAGTTTTGCACATACAAGAGGGAACCTGCACATTGATATAAATTGATCACGTTTCAGATCTTTGTGGTTTAAGATAGATGCTCCCCCTCAACATATGCATGGAAAATTTGAAATCGTTTGGCACATGTGGGAAGGAGAGCTTATACATCCTTATAAAACCATTTACCGAATTGTCAGTTTAAATCCGATTTAAATCACAAACTCTCCCCCGATCACAATTATCAAATCATTTGAGATTTGTGATCTCTGTAGATTTAAATTGATTTTGAAAGCTTTTAAGGAGAATTGTGACTTGATTATGAAAGCGTTTTATCTGATAAGGATCGGATTTTAAGACTTTAAACTCCATTGAATAAACATGCATGATTATCTTTTGAAAACAATTGTATGACAAATAACTTTTTGATTTAATTGAAATCATTCTCCCCCTCAATCAATGACATAAGTTGTTGATTGAGAGATAGATATTTTGACAAACTTTTTAAGTCCAGATGATTATCAAAAATAGAGTTTGAGTTATTTTTCAAAACAACTAGTTTTCATTAGATAATAAGGATTAGTTTAAAAAATCAAAGCAAGAAATTTGAAAACCAAGATAAAGTATGACTCTGTTCTATCTTTGAAAAGCGGGTTACTGCCTGAAATGACAATAAACATTTTTTTTCTCTTTCTCCCAAAATATATATATATATATATATATATATATATATATATATATATATATATATATATATATATATATATATATATATATATATATATATATATTAAATTCGAACAACATCTAAAGTCCCGTGTCATTCTTTGAATGACAACATTAAGACCGTAGATATTATCGAATCGAGAGAAACATGACAAAATGACAATATTTTTTGAAGATTTTTCGAATTTTTCAAATTTTTATGGATTTTGAAAGTTTTATATTTTTCTATTTGATTTTTTAAGGTTTTATAATTTTGTATTTTGTTTTTCGAAAAAATATTTACAGGGTATAGATGAAGGAAACCTTTTACTCCTCTTCTTCCTCTTGAAGACGTTTGAGAGTTTCTGGTTGTAGGCTCTTAAGGCCCAGTCGTGGAAGAATAAACTCAAAACGTTCTTTAGGAAGAGCTTTGGTGAAGATGTCTGCTAACTGGTATTCAGTCCTCACAAAGTAAAGTTCCACCACACCGTTTTCAACTTGCTCCCTGATGAAATGATGTCAAATGTCGATGTGCTTTGCTCTTGAGTGTTGTACATTGTTGCATGAGAGAGCAATAGCACTTTTATTATCACAGTACAGAGGGATTTTGTTGAATTCAAAGCCATAGTCAGATAATTGGGATCTCATCCATAGGATTTGAGCACAACAAGATGACATGGCTATGTATCCCGCCTCTGTAGAGGAAATAGAAGTACTCATTTGCTTCTTTGAAGACCAGCTCACAAGCTTATCACCAAAAAACTGAGCACCTGCAGACGTACTTCGACGAGTATCCTAACATCCTGCATGATCAGCATCTGCATAGGCTGTTAGTGGCATACCGGTGTCCTTCGGGTACCAAAGTGCCATATTGATGGTTCCTTGGAGATACCGAAAGACCCGTTTAACCGCTTCAAGGTGCTTTTTAGTAGGCTTAGTCTGGTATCTAGCACACATGCAAACAGCGAACAAGATGTCTGGTCTACTAGCTGTGAGGTACATCAGGGATCCAATCATACTACGATATTTCATTTGGTCTACCATGATCCCTGAGTGGTCCTCATCTAGTTTGGTACGTTCAATCATGGGAGTGTCAACAGGGTCACTAGAATCGAATCCAAATTTCTTTAAAATCTCATTTGCATATTTAGATTGATTTATGAAAATGCCTCCGGGACTTTGTGAAATTTGTAATCCCAAGAAAAATGACATTTGTCCTGTCACACCCCCAATTTACCTGTTTTGCAGCGGAATGGAATTCCTGGGGGCAAAGACTGTCATAGCACCACATCACAGTTATATTGAACGACCTAAAGTGTCGTTTTAAAAACACATCGTTGGATATTTCATAAAAACATAATCAGAGTACAACATCGGTCCCAAAAGGTTTAACAAGTTTGCCAAAATACAAATATGTTACAATCCAAACGATGTTTTGAAATAAAGAGCCATAATGTACATAATGTAAGTCGACGCCGCGACTCAAAATATAGGTCCCTAACCATGTCATGATGCGAATGCCTCAGTTACCTGAAAATACATTGCTAAAAACGTCAACAATAATGTTGGTGAGAAATCATAGGTTTATGTAAATGTTTTATACGACTACACAAGTATAGAATATGCATGACAATCCAGTCACGTAAAAATAATGTTACAATTGCTCTAAGCCCATGACCCCGAAACTAGACTGTTCAATAATGTATGCCCCTGCAGAGTGTTTGCCAGACAACTCCGTAATACCATCAAATGAAATGCATCCGTTTGCCTGGTTGGGATTCACCAACCCGGATGGAGGCGTCACCCTCGATAGATCTATCCACTCATCCTCGCTTCAAAGATTAACGGTTCATGTTCATGTACTGGGGACTTTCAAATTGGCATATGTGGTAACTTAAGCAATGTAATGAATTTAGCATACTTGGTATCGTACAAAAAAAATGTAGTGCAATGTATTCTCCCCCGTGGGTTTAAAAATAATCGAAAGCATGTAAAAACGGGGCTATGATAACTCACTTGGATAAACTGGAAATAACGGCAAATGTGAGTACACTGAGGTTTATAATGATGCGTCAACCGGGACCTATTATCAATGATATGATATGTAATGAGTTGCAATGTAATGTTATGCATGCATTTCGTATGTTATTTATACCATTTGCGAGTTTTGAAAATATTACTCGTCGACGAAAAATACTCTTTTGACGTCTTGACCCTTCAAAAATGACTTTACATGTTTTTACGTCAAAATGTCATCCTACAATGGTTTTATAATGATTTTTGGTGAAATTACCACTTTTCGTCGCAAAACAATGTCGTCGGAAAAACCATGAAATCAACAAAAATGACTCCGGAAAAGTGGTCGTAAAATGGTGTACGTCGATCGTTAGAGAACGAACTCGACGGTTTTGGAAAGTTTGTATCGATATCTAAAAGTTTCAGTTCAGGAGTTTTCGTTCAAAAGGTCTCGATCATATAGATATCAAAGGCTAAAGATGGTGGTTTTTGCTAATTGTGTGCAGAAAATAAGTTTCGGCCAATGTTTGAACATCCGTAATTAAATCACTATAACTCCGCTTGACAAACGGCTTTTTGTTTTGAAAAATATGGCCGATGAACTTGATTTTACTAGAAGACACTTTGTTATAAAAAGTTTTGCATCATAGTTAAAAACTGCCGCAAACATGGACGATATAGCTAGTGAAATACTTGTTACGTCAAAAATAATAAAATTTTCAGAAAATAATACTTACGGCAACTTTATGAAAACGGCCATATATTTGTCGTTTTAAATCCGTTTTCTACGTAAAATATGTCCCTAGCTTCGTATCGAAGTAAACTAATATATTTTTGACTAGTCGAAATAATTTGTGAAGCTTAAGGCTCGTTTTTGACCCGAAATGTATAAAAACTGTTTGCTGTCAATTTCAGAAAATAATACTTTTCGTCGCCAAACTTTAAAAATTCACCACGGCTTCGATATAACTCCGTTTTTATCCGTTCAAAAGGCCACGGATTCGTTTTAAAGTATATTTTCTAATTCTCAAGACCAAAATGTCGTACCATCAGTGAGTTTTTCCAGAATTTCGTTTTAAGGACAGAACACAAAATATAGTTTACGAAAATAGTTTTTCTCGGACAAAACCTATTCTAATCCCTTCAAATCAACTCCACAACTATTCTAATCCTACCATACACCTTCTTAGGGTGTCATGGGTTCCTAATCACCATCAAGACCAAAGAATAACTTGGGAGTAATTATAGGATGACCAATAAGTATACAAAACCTTAAAATCAAGAAATAAATGGTATAAACTACATAACATGCATAAAAGCTCCAAAAATGATAAGAAACTTATGAAAATGAAGAGGAAACATAAGGATGATAAAAACATGCTTACTAGTGATATTGATGAGGTGTAGGTAACAAGGATAACCTAAATACTCTAGATTTTTATTTCAAAATCTTAGAAGAGTATTAACTAGATTGTAAACACTTGTGCTTGATCTTGAAAAAAAAACTTTGATCCCTTGGAGCTCTTGAATGAGAACCGGTTTGATGAAGCCAAAAAGGAAGAGAGGAAAGTTTTACTTAGCTAATACTTGAGAAAATATAAGTGAAAGTGAATGAGTGAATAATTGTTAAGTAAGACTTTTGAGTTTGTGTAAGGTTTTAAACATTCACAACCATTCATCAATTAATGCACCCCTTCCCCCTTGGTCGGCCAAGGGGGGGGGGAATGCAAGATATTTTGTACTTTTTTTTTTTTTTTTAAATCTTTACTTGTAAGTATTTGTGTTTATTTTGATAGGATATGTAATGAATTGTGAAAGAAAAGTGTAAGTAAAAGTAAATGAGAGTTTTTGGTGCAAGTAACTTTTTATTAAGTCAAAATAGAATGTATTGAGGTGATAAAAATTGTAAAAATACTTTCCTTGTGAAAATCGGGTGATAAAATAATTATCGTAAGATTTTAAGAAAAACGACGTAATAATTAAACGTTAACGATTAAAATACCAAATAAATGTGAAACACTAGGAAAACTAAAAATATAGTTTTTATAAACTAAATGTGAGTTTAAAAATACCTCGGGATCATTTTTGAAAGTAACGGGTTAAATAATCAAAATAAAACTCACGCGATAAAAATTATAAAACATAAAAATTACGCGTTGAAGGGTGAAATGAAATGTCGTGCATGTACTAATGAGATGCACATGATGTCAATGAAATGTAGACTACTCATAGTCAATATGAAATGTACGTGAATGTCATGATCATGAATTCGCCGCTAAACCTCCAAGGTTACGCGAATTTGAAACAAGTAAACCAAGTTTACTAAAATGTTGAAATAATGAGACATGAACGGTGTCGAGAAATGACCTGAAAGTACGGATTGTCACATTCGCCCATCCAAAAAGGAATTCAGTCCCTGAATTCAAACGTTGTTAGGTGTAACAGTGTCGGCGAAAAGATGTGGATACTTGCGTCGCATCTGGTCTTCCCGTTCCCAAGTAAACTCAGGACCTCGTCGAGAATTCCAACGAACTTTCACAATAGGAATACGACTCTGTTTCAACTGCTTGACCTCGCGGTCCATGATTTCTACAGGTTCTTCCACAAAGTTGAGTTTGTCGTCAATATGAACTTCGTCCAATGGAATAACGAGCGATTCGTCTGAAAGACACTTCTTCAAGTTCGAAACATGAAACGTGTTGTGCACATGACTAAGTTCTGACGGAAGATCAAGTCGATAAGCTACAGGACCAACTCGGCTCAAAATCTTGAATGGTCCAATGTATCTCGGGTTTAACTTTCCACGTTTTCCAAAACGTACCACGCCCTTCCAAGGCGATACTTTCAACATAACTTTGTCACCCACTTGAAATTCCAAATCCTTGCGTCTAACATCCGCATAACTTTTCTGTCGACTCCTTGCAGTTCTAAGTCGATCACGAATCTGAACAATCTTTTCCGTGGTTTCCCGTACCATTTCTGGGCCAGTAAGTTGTGCGTCTCCTACCTCGGCCCAACAAACAGGTGATCGGCACTTACGACCATACAGTGCCTCGAATGGTGCCATCTTGATACTGGTGTGATAACTATTGTTGTACGAGAATTCAATCAATGGCAAATGGTTAGCCCAACCATTTCCAAAATCAATCACACATGCTCTCAGCATGTCTTCTAATGTTTGAATGGTCCTTTCACTTTGACCATCGGTTTGTGGGTGATATGCTGTGCTCATCTCTAATCTGGTTCCGAATGAATCTTGCAATGAATTCCAAAAGTTTGAAGTGAATCGACTATCTCTGTCGGAAATGATAGAAATTGGTGCTCCGTGCCTCGAGACTATTTCTTTGACATAAAGTCTAGTGAGTTGCTCCATGGAATAAGTCTCTCTAATCGGTATGAAATGAGCTGACTTGGTAAGGCGATCAACAATTACCCAAATAGCGTCGTAACCTCCCGATGTCTTAGGAAGTTTCGTAACAAAGTCCATAGTAATACGTTCCCATTTCCATTGAGGAATTTCTGGTTGTTGGAGCAATCCTGACGGCTTCTGGTATTCGACTTTTACCTTAGCACAGGTAAGACATTTGCTAACGTACGTGGCAATCTCCGCTTTCATGTTCGGCCACCAATAAAGCTTCTTAAGATCTTGGTACATCTTATCCGATCCTGGATGAATAGAATACTTTGACTTATGCGACTCATGCATAATCAATTCCCGTATTCCGCCACACAATGGAACCCACATTCTATCTTTGAAACATAGTACTCCATCTGCTCTCTTCACAAAACCATTTGCGCTTTCGGGCATGCCATAAAGCTTTTCACTTGGTCGATTTTCCTCCTTAAGTGCTTCAACTTGTGCTTCACGGATTTTCGATGGTAAAGGAGAAA
This sequence comes from Chrysanthemum seticuspe, assembly GCA_019973895.1. Lineage (NCBI taxonomy): Eukaryota > Viridiplantae > Streptophyta > Magnoliopsida > Asterales > Asteraceae > Chrysanthemum > Chrysanthemum seticuspe. Next base: position 208,519,921 of record BPTQ01000007.1, on the reverse strand, counting down.
CAATTGTCATTCCCAATGAACGAACTCTTAAAGGTTTAGGCCTCTCTTTCCGACTAAGAGCATCAGCCACAACATTGGCTTTTCCCGGGTGATACTTGATTTCACAATCGTAGTCGCTGAGTAACTCCAACCAACGACGTTGCCTCATGTTAAGCTCTTTCTGATCAAGAATATATTGCAAACTCTTGTGGTCGGTAAACACTGTGCACTTGGTACCGTAAAGGTAGTGTCTCCAAATCTTGAGCGCGAAAACTACGGCTCCTAACTCGAGATCATGAGTTGTGTAATTCTTCTCATGCGTCTTAAGTTGTCGAGAAGCATACGCAATCACCTTCTCATTTTGCATTAAAACAGCCCCAAGTCCTTTATGCGAAGCGTCACAATATACAACAAAGTTCTCAATGCCTTCGGGTAGTGCTAAAATCGGCGCACTGCAAAGCTTTTGCTTCAACAACTGAAAAGCAGTTTCTTGTTTCTTTCCCCACTCGTACTTCTTGTTTTTCTGCGTCAACTTGGTCAAAGGTCTCGCTATCTTCGAAAAACCTTCGATGAACCTTCGGTAATACCCGGCTAGTCCTAGAAATTGACGAATTTCAGTAGGATTCGTTGGAGTAGACCAATCTTTCACGGCTTCAATCTTTGCGGGATCAACTTGTAGTCCTTGACTATCAATGATGTGACCAAGAAATTGCACTTTGTGGTTCCAAAAATCACACTTCGAAAACTTAGCATATAACTTCTCATTCTTGAGTAGCCTTAAAATCGTCCTTAAGTGCTCTTCATGCTCTTCTTTACTCTTGGAGTAGATCAAGATGTCGTCGATGAACACAATCACAAACTTGTCCAAGTACGGCTTACATACTCTATTCATAAGATCCATGAATACCGCCGGTGCATTAGTCAATCCAAACGGCATCACTTGAAACTCGTAATGACCGTAACGTGTTCTAAATGCAGTTTTAGGAATATCCTCTTCCCGAACTCGAAGCTGATGATAACCTGAACGAAGATCAATCTTGGAATAAATACTAGAACCTTGCAGCTGATCGAACAAATCGTCAATCCTGGGGAGTGGATAACGATTCTTCACCGTTAACTTGTTCAATTCTCGATAATCTATGCACATTCGGAAGGATCCATCCTTCTTCTTCACAAACAAAACCGGTGCTCCCCAAGGCGAGGAACTCGGCCTAATGAATCCTTTGTCTAGAAGTTCTTGCAATTGATTAGACAACTCTTGCATTTCGGATGGCGCTAGACGGTACGGTGCTCGTGCAATCGGTGCAGCTCCGGGCACTAAGTCAATTTGAAACTCTACTTGACGTGCCGGTGGAAGTCCAGGTAAATCCTCGGGAAATACCTCGGAAAATTCACGAACAATAGGAACATCTTCAAGTCGCTTCTCCTCCGACTTTTTCTCCGTTACATGAGCTAAGAAAGCAAGACAACCTTTCTTAATGTACTTCTCCGTTTTGATACTCGATATGATACTAATTCGAGTTCCACTTCGTTCCCCACGAATAATCAAAGTTTCGCCATTGTAGGGAAGATGTACAACTTTCTCATCACAAATGATCTTTGCGCGATGCTTAGATAACCAGTCCATGCCTATGACGACATCAAAACTACCAAGCTCTACGGGCATGAGGTCTATGTTGAATGGATGATTAAGAAAATTGAATGTGCAACCGCGAACAATGGTGTTGGTGCAAACTACGCTACCATTAGCTAATTCGACGTTGTATGATATGTCTAGTGTAGTTGGTTTAATGTTGAGCAAAGGTGCAAATGCAATGGACACAAAACTTTTATCGGCACCCGAATCAAATAAAACTGAAGCGTAACGATTATTGAGAAGAAACGTACCCGTAATGACATTCGGGTCTTCTCTATCTTCTCCGCCTCCAATAACATAAACCCTTCCTTGAGCCATACCTCCTTGATTCGGATTCGCTTGATTCTTTCCCTTCTTGCAATCCCTCTTGTAGTGTCCAGGTTCCCCGCAACCAAAACATGTAACCTTTGGTGCCGTGCAATCCCTAGTACGGTGACCAACTTTCTTGCAATTTTCACACGGATCAGGACATCGACCCGGATTGTGGTGACTCAAACACTTATTACACTTCGGCAAAACCCCCGAATATCCTTTTCCTTCTTTTTGACCCGCGGCATAAACCTTAGCAACCTCTTGCCTTTTGGGCGGTTGTTGAGTAGCATTCCTACCCCTTGTGTTGTCCCATTTGCGCTTGTTGTTGTTGCTGTTGTTGTTGTTGTAGTTGCCTCGGTTATTGTTGTTGAAACGGTTGTTGGGGTTGTTGTTGTTGTTTCGGTTAGTGGTGGTGTACTTACCTCGCTTCACCACTTGAGCCATCAATTTCTGAGTAACACGAATAGCTTCTTCAATTGATTGTGGATCGAATGAAGTCACATCTCCTTGAATCACTTCGGGAAGTCCCCCGATAAAAGCCTCTAGCAACTTTTCATTATCAGAAACCATTGATGGGCATAATGCAGCTAATTCCTGGAACCTTCGAATGTATGTGTCAATGTCGTACCCAATCGTGACCAATTCATAGAACTCCGTCTCTAACTTTTTGATTTCTGTTCGAGGACAAAACTTCTTAGTAACCAAGACCTTAAATTCCTCCCACGTAAGCTTAAAAGTATTCTCCATACCAATCGGTTGAGCGTAGGAATTCCACCATGATAACGCTCCATCGAGCAAAGTGCTCGTAGCATACTTAACCTTACTGTCATCCGGACAGTTACAAAGCAAAAATACCGACTCCAACTTTTCAAACCATCTAACCATAGCCGTAGCTCCCTCGGTACCTCGAAACTTAGTGGGTTCACCACTCTTGAAATCTTTGTACGAGCATTTCTTAACCCCCGATCCTCCGGCATTACCAGTTGCAGCAGCTAATCTTGCGGCTTCAGCAGCGGCCGCGGCTTCAGCGGCAGCAGCAGCCACTGTTTCCCTCTCGACTCTTAGTGCATTAGCAATACTATCATTTACCAACTTCTGAATTGCTGCTTGAGTCATCTCAACTGTAGCTTTCTTCGGTGCCATAACTCTTCAAAATCACAAGATGAAACAATCATGAGAACTCGTAAGTAGAAACAACCATCATACAAATATATCCACAACCACAACATGCATAAAGATAAATGGAATCACAACGGAACAATAATGAAATATCACAATATAATCACAACACACGTGGATAATATACATGAAAATTTCGGCCTACATGGACCGATATCATAGATAATAATAACCATTCCTACATAGTAGAGTCAATACTTGATAATTTGTTTGTACAACAACCAAAATACTACAAGTTCTTTAAACTACGTCACACACCCCGTGACTAGGATACTAATGGTCAAAACTATACAATGACAAAAGTCTACATAAGGCACCTCATGGTGCTCCGCCTGCCCTATCCTGGAGATCACGAATCTGAAGAACCAAACTATCAATCAAACTCCTCATCTCATCCATCTGACCCTGCAGTGCCACAATACGCTCACGGGCTAAAGCTAACTCCTGTGACTGTCGCTGAAACTCATCCTGAGTCATCTCGGCTCGGTCAAACAGCTCGGGCATCTCCTGCCTCAACTCTGTGATGTGCTCTCTATCCTCAATCTGTCGGTGCTGAAGACCCTGAAACTCTAAGTCAATACTAACCCTGCCTAATATCAAACCCTCGACCTCCTCGGCGATGGGCTCAATCCTGTCAACCGATAGCTCCCCTAACTGTCGAGTCAAACTATCAATCTGTAACTGCTGTGCATCGATACGGGCACCTAATGCCTCTGTGGAAGGCTGTCGTGCAGTAGCTGCCCTAGAACTCTCGCCTATCTCAAATCTAACGGGCGGCTCGGGCTCAGTCGACGGTGGTGTAGGGATATCGAAACGTGCACGCTTTTTGGGCGGCAAGTCCGATGCGGGTGCAGGATCTCTAAGAAAATATGACGATGATGGTGATGATGGTGATAGTGGTGCTGGTGGTGGTGATGGTGCGAGCAACGGGTTATGAACTGGGCTAATGTGAGGTGTGGGTGCAACCTCGCCCTCCTCAAAGGGTTCGGTCTCAGTGTCGGTCATGATCAGTGGGAAGGCTGCAGTAGATCCGATGGAAGATACAACCTCAGTGGAATGTGATGGATCATCATCCGATGATATGGTAATAGGGTGAGAATCTGAAGACATGTCTGTGACAACCGATATGAAATAAATGTAAATAATCTCGAACAAAGTGTAAGTGAATCCGCATGATCAAAATAAATATGTACTATGATGAAATGATGAGATGCTATGATAATGTAGCTATAGTCTAGGGTCAATGATGCAACCTAGTTCTCTATAACTGTAGCTCTGGTACCAATCTGTCACACCCCCAATTTACCTGTTTTGCAGCGGAATGGAATTCCTGGGGGCAAAGACTGTCATAGCACCACATCACAGTTATATTGAACGACCTAAAGTGTCGTTTTAAAAACACATCGTTGGATATTTCATAAAAACATAATCAGAGTACAACATCGGTCCCAAAAGGTTTAACAAGTTTGCCAAAATACAAATATGTTACAATCCAAACGATGTTTTGAAATAAAGAGCCATAATGTACATAATGTAAGTCGACGCCGCGACTCAAAATATAGGTCCCTAACCATGTCATGATGCGAATGCCTCAGTTACCTGAAAATACATTGCTAAAAACGTCAACAATAATGTTGGTGAGAAATCATAGGTTTATGTAAATGTTTTATACGACTACACAAGTATAGAATATGCATGACAATCCAGTCACGTAAAAATAATGTTACAATTGCTCTAAGCCCATGACCCCGAAACTAGACTGTTCAATAATGTATGCCCCTGCAGAGTGTTTGCCAGACAACTCCGTAATACCATCAAATGAAATGCATCCGTTTGCCTGGTTGGGATTCACCAACCCGGATGGAGGCGTCACCCTCGATAGATCTATCCACTCATCCTCGCTTCAAAGATTAACGGTTCATGTTCATGTACTGGGGACTTTCAAATTGGCATATGTGGTAACTTAAGCAATGTAATGAATTTAGCATACTTGGTATCGTACAAAAAAAATGTAGTGCAATGTATTCTCCCCCGTGGGTTTAAAAATAATCGAAAGCATGTAAAAACGGGGCTATGATAACTCACTTGGATAAACTGGAAATAACGGCAAATGTGAGTACACTGAGGTTTATAATGATGCGTCAACCGGGACCTATTATCAATGATATGATATGTAATGAGTTGCAATGTAATGTTATGCATGCATTTCGTATGTTATTTATACCATTTGCGAGTTTTGAAAATATTACTCGTCGACGAAAAATACTCTTTTGACGTCTTGACCCTTCAAAAATGACTTTACATGTTTTTACGTCAAAATGTCATCCTACAATGGTTTTATAATGATTTTTGGTGAAATTACCACTTTTCGTCGCAAAACAATGTCGTCGGAAAAACCATGAAATCAACAAAAATGACTCCGGAAAAGTGGTCGTAAAATGGTGTACGTCGATCGTTAGAGAACGAACTCGACGGTTTTGGAAAGTTTGTATCGATATCTAAAAGTTTCAGTTCAGGAGTTTTCGTTCAAAAGGTCTCGATCATATAGATATCAAAGGCTAAAGATGGTGGTTTTTGCTAATTGTGTGCAGAAAATAAGTTTCGGCCAATGTTTGAACATCCGTAATTAAATCACTATAACTCCGCTTGACAAACGGCTTTTTGTTTTGAAAAATATGGCCGATGAACTTGATTTTACTAGAAGACACTTTGTTATAAAAAGTTTTGCATCATAGTTAAAAACTGCCGCAAACATGGACGATATAGCTAGTGAAATACTTGTTACGTCAAAAATAATAAAATTTTCAGAAAATAATACTTACGGCAACTTTATGAAAACGGCCATATATTTGTCGTTTTAAATCCGTTTTCTACGTAAAATATGTCCCTAGCTTCGTATCGAAGTAAACTAATATATTTTTGACTAGTCGAAATAATTTGTGAAGCTTAAGGCTCGTTTTTGACCCGAAATGTATAAAAACTGTTTGCTGTCAATTTCAGAAAATAATACTTTTCGTCGCCAAACTTTAAAAATTCACCACGGCTTCGATATAACTCCGTTTTTATCCGTTCAAAAGGCCACGGATTCGTTTTAAAGTATATTTTCTAATTCTCAAGACCAAAATGTCGTACCATCAGTGAGTTTTTCCAGAATTTCGTTTTAAGGACAGAACACAAAATATAGTTTACGAAAATAGTTTTTCTCGGACAAAACCTATTCTAATCCCTTCAAATCAACTCCACAACTATTCTAATCCTACCATACACCTTCTTAGGGTGTCATGGGTTCCTAATCACCATCAAGACCAAAGAATAACTTGGGAGTAATTATAGGATGACCAATAAGTATACAAAACCTTAAAATCAAGAAATAAATGGTATAAACTACATAACATGCATAAAAGCTCCAAAAATGATAAGAAACTTATGAAAATGAAGAGGAAACATAAGGATGATAAAAACATGCTTACTAGTGATATTGATGAGGTGTAGGTAACAAGGATAACCTAAATACTCTAGATTTTTATTTCAAAATCTTAGAAGAGTATTAACTAGATTGTAAACACTTGTGCTTGATCTTGAAAAAAAAAACTTTGATCCCTTGGAGCTCTTGAATGAGAACCGGTTTGATGAAGCCAAAAAGGAAGAGAGGAAAGTTTTACTTAGCTAATACTTGAGAAAATATAAGTGAAAGTGAATGAGTGAATAATTGTTAAGTAAGACTTTTGAGTTTGTGTAAGGTTTTAAACATTCACAACCATTCATCAATTAATGCACCCCTTCCCCCTTGGTCGGCCAAGGGGGGGGGGAATGCAAGATATTTTGTACTTTTTTTTTTTTTTTTAAATCTTTACTTGTAAGTATTTGTGTTTATTTTGATAGGATATGTAATGAATTGTGAAAGAAAAGTGTAAGTAAAAGTAAATGAGAGTTTTTGGTGCAAGTAACTTTTTATTAAGTCAAAATAGAATGTATTGAGGTGATAAAAATTGTAAAAATACTTTCCTTGTGAAAATCGGGTGATAAAATAATTATCGTAAGATTTTAAGAAAAACGACGTAATAATTAAACGTTAACGATTAAAATACCAAATAAATGTGAAACACTAGGAAAACTAAAAATATAGTTTTTATAAACTAAATGTGAGTTTAAAAATACCTCGGGATCATTTTTGAAAGTAACGGGTTAAATAATCAAAATAAAACTCACGCGATAAAAATTATAAAACATAAAAATTACGCGTTGAAGGGTGAAATGAAATGTCGTGCATGTACTAATGAGATGCACATGATGTCAATGAAATGTAGACTACTCATAGTCAATATGAAATGTACGTGAATGTCATGATCATGAATTCGCCGCTAAACCTCCAAGGTTACGCGAATTTGAAACAAGTAAACCAAGTTTACTAATATGTTGAAATAATGAGACATGAACGGTGTCGAGAAATGACCTGAAAGTACGGATTGTCACATGTCCCATCATTGACATTTGAAATTTAGAACCCATTTCATTTGAAAAACGGTCACACTCATTGGGGTCAGTCGAGGCAAAGATGATATCATCAACATAAATTTGAACATTAATTAAATGTTTGCCTGACTTCCTGGTGAACAATGTTGGATCAACTGCACCTTTGCTGAATCCGGTAGATAGAAGAAACTTTGATAGCGTATCATACCATGCCCTTGGAGCTTGCTTTAAACCGTAAAGATCCTTCTTCAAATGATAGACGTGAGTAGGATGCTCTGGATTCACAAAGCCTTCAGGTTGGCTGACGTAGACGACTTCTTTAAGATCTCCGTTCAGAAATGCCGTCTTTACATCCATCTGATAGACTACCATGTTCTTACTAGCAGCATTAGCCAAAAAGATTCTGATTGCCTCGATACGAGCAACGGGAGCAAATGATTCTTCAAAGTCAATACCCTCCTCTTGACGGTATCCTTTAGCAACCAATCGAGCCTTGTTCTTTAAGACATCACCATGCTCATCAAGTTTCACTTTGAAGATCCATTTTAGAGCAATGATCATAGCACAATCTGGAGCAGGTACTAATTCCCATACATCAAGTCGATAAAACTCATGAATTTCTTCTTGCATGGCCTTAAACCAGCTGTCTTCATTCATGGCGGTTTTAACATCTTTTGGTTCGATCGTAGAGAGTACGGAGTTGAAGAGGCACCATAAGGCATCGATTGCAAGTTGTTTCCGTGTGGATACTGGACGAGAGGGATTTCCAATGATGTTGTCTAATGGATAATCGTGAGTCCATTTTCTGAGGTGTTCATGTGGCAGTTGTTGAGGGACTGAGGTAGCAGAGTCGATGTCTCCTGAAGAAGATGGATCTGATGATGATTCAGGAGCAAATATGTTTTCAAATGGAGCATCTTCAGGAGTAGCAAAGGGATTAACTTCATCATTGATGCCATAAACAGTTCCATGATGTACATTCGAAGATTGATGACTTGTTGATGAGACTGAGTTATCAGCAGCAGGCGCTTCTTGACTTAATGATATTGAGACTGAATGATTGACTTCATTCTTAGGGATATGAGTAGCCTCTATTGTGGGAATTGACAATTCATTAGCACTTGGCTCATAGTGTTCATCAAACATCGGATCAAACAATTTCTTCAAATCATCTTCAGTTGGAGGTACATATGGAGTAGCTGGAGAGGAATTTGGTACAAGGGATGAACCAATAGGACTGTTTTGAAGTGCGGGTCCAGAACTGGGTTGTCCAGGAGCCATTTGACCGGTCAGCTCATCGAACGTAACGTGAATTGTTTCCATGATATTTCGGGTTCTCTTGTTGTAGATTCGGTAACCTTTTCTGTTTGGTGCATAACCAACAAAAACTCCAATATCTGCCTTTGCTCTTAATTTACCTAAATCTTGACCGTCATTTGTTGGATAGCACAAAGCACCAAACACACGAAGGTAGGAGAGATCAGGTTTTCATTTATGAACAAGTTCATATGGAGTTTTTCCATGAGAGGTGTGTATAAGGGAACGATTTTGGGTGTAGCATGCAGTGGCAATGGCTTCAGCCCATAGAAACATTGGAACCTTCGAATAAATAAGCATTGTTCTTGCGGCTTCTACAAGAGTTCGATTTCGTCTTTCAACTACACCGTTCAGTTGAGGAGTTCGTGGAACACTTCTTTGATGACTGATTCCAACACTTTTATAAAACTGAATTAAGTCTTTGTTGACAAACTCTGTGCCATTGTCTGTTCGAACAATTCTGACTGTATTGTTGAGTCGAACCTGAAGCTGTTTGATTAGTTTGATGATGACATCTGAATTTTCATCCTTTGTCCTCAAAAACTTTACACAAGTAAATCGAGAGTAGTCATCAACAACTACTAGAATGTATTTCTTCCCATTTATCGTTTGCAATCTCATTGGTCCGCACAGATCCATATGAAGGGTATGAAGAACTTCCATTACAGAATTTGTGGGTTTTGGTTTGTGGGCATATTTCGTGCTTTTACCCAATTGGCAAGCTGAACAAAGATGATCTTTTTCATATTTTAATCTGGGTAAGCCTCTGACAAGATCCTTTCTGGAAAGGTTGTTTATGGTGCCGAAGTTCAAGTGACTGAGACGACGATGCCATAACAAAGACTTTGTTTTAGACGCCTTTGATAGTAAGCAGATTGGAGAGGACTTCATCATGTCATCGATAGAGATGGTGTATAGGTTAGTACCTCGAGTACCTCTTAATAATTCTACACCATCAAGTTCTCTAACGAAGCAAGTATGCTTTCTAAAAGCCACTTCTAGATCAAAATCACAGAATTGACCAACAGAGAACAGATTGTGACCAAGACCTTCCACATAATATACCCTGGAAATCACACTTTTACCAACCACATAATCTCCATAACCCACAATAGCTCCAAAATGGTCGTTCCCGAATCTAACTGTCCTGATGAATTTACTCACGAAGTTCATGAGCGGCGACCGGTCTCCAGTCATATGCTTGGAACAGCCTGAGTCCAGGTACCACAGAACGATTTGAACGATCTGCAGTTGAACACAGACAAGAATGGATAACTGGATAATTGGGATCCCCATGCAAGAATGGGTTCCATTTGGTTAGTAACAGTGATTGGAACACCCACATCAGAAATAGAAACATTCATATCAGAAATTGAATCAATGGAGTTATTATGAATAGATGCAGTACTAGTGTCCGTATTTTCCCTATTTAAAGTATGTTCACTTCTTAAGGGAATAGTTATACCAGTAGGCATCCATTTTCTAGTGGGCATTGTCTGATTAACCTTATAGCCAACAGGTATCCATTGATAACCTATCTTACTAAATGTTCTTCCTGTGGGCTTCCACTGTTTTCTAACTTTCTTTAGCCTTTTCCTTTTTTCCTTCTTAGCATGATATTTTGCTTTAACAATGTTAACTGGAGATTTGACAGCTTTAGACAAAACATTCACACCACCTTCATGATTAGTAACAGAATTCAAGCAGACATCATTACAAGGTTTGCAAATAGTATCAGAATTTGAATTAATTACAGTACGCCATGGCAAATACTAGAATCAACACGATTCATTTTATTCGGCTCAAACTTAAAGTTCCTAGGTTGGTCTTCTACTTTCTTCCAATGCACATTCTTAGCTTGCGAGGTCCTATCATTCCTTGTATTGTCTTGAGACTTTGACCTGCTCGCTTTAATGTCACTGATTACTCCTGTAGAGGGAATGGGAACCTTAGTTGGGTTTGCTACTCTTTACATCTCCTGTTTAGATGTGTTGGGATCTGAACTACATGCAGGCACACTAAGGTTCACTTTCTTAACACTAGAAGTGCTGGGATTTGTACTCCTAGAAGGCACACTAGAGTTCGCTTTCTTAGCACTAACAGATCTGGAATCTGAACTTCTTGAAGGAACATTGTGGTTCACATTCATAACATTGGGCATTGAATGGATTTCATGCTTGGCACTAGGCATAGAACAAGGAATCAAAGGATTAACTCTCCCACCTAAGGACTTAGGGCATATTATGATTAAGCATTCTAGAAGTTCTTGAGATCGTTCGACATATACGCATGCATGCCCAATTGCATTATCAAGTGGTTTCTCTAACTTATCCTCTTCAACAATCTCACGGAGACATTCTAGACAATCCTTAAGGTATGAGAAATATGTTTGAATTGCAAGTTTGTTATTCTTAAGATGAGGGGGAACATATTTCACAGACAAGGCATATTTATTACAAGAGTGAACCTTTGATACACCATTCTCCCCATTGGTCATTGGCATTTTCCCTTTTACCTGGCTCTTCAGATTCTCAATTTCCTTTTGCAATGAAGCTATTTGTTCGTTATTTTTGTTACGAGTGACCTTTATTGATTCAAATAACTCATTGAAATGACGTTTAACCTTTTCATTTTCTTATAGAAAACTTTCGTTTTCCTTTTGTAATGCATTTACTAAGTTTTGAAGATGAAACGTTTGAGAGTTCTAAGAATCTAAAGGAGGAGGCCTTTGGGAGCCAGTCACATTATTCTTTTCACCCTTTAATTGAGAAATTTGGGCTTTCAACTTTCTGATCGTGTTACAATGAGCTCGAATCTGTTCATCACGTTTGCTAATTTCAAAAATTGCATCAAATTCAGGAACATCCAAAGATGTCTTGATATTTGAGGTTTTAACATTTTCTTTAAGATGTTGATATTTTAATTGCAAAGCCAGATGCTCAACTTCTAATTTAGAAAGCGGTTTTACCAGGTTATCATGATCATCCTGTTCAACTTTATCATGCAGTTTAGAGTTAGTTTTTTCAAGCTCAATGACACGATCATGGGAGACTTTCAGAGCAACGGATAATTCATGAAATCGAGAAGCATTAATGGAACACTTCATAGCAGTGTAAAACACATCTTGAGTAATACATTCAGAAATAAGAGTCTCATTCAATGTATGCAAGTTCTTCCTCTCAATCTCATTATATTTTAGTGCTCGCTCATAGTCACTAACCTCAACTATCATTGCATCAAATTCCTTTTCCATTTCTTTAATGTCTAAATTCATTCCCTTTTTAAGACTTTCAAAATGATCTTTTAGTTGTTTAAAGAAAGGCATGACTTCAGTTAAATAACATTCTTTCATTTGCTCAAAACCCCTTTCCCCTTCAGTTATACCAGTGGGTGTGATCCTTTTCTTACAAGTTTTCTCAAAATCAACAAATAGTTGAAAAATAACATATTGATTGATTAAGGTCTTGCTTTTAGTGGCAATAGTCCTAGGAACTAAATGCATTGGTGTATTGGGAGGATACACAGTCGCTGAAGGCATTTTCCTAAAGGGGGGGTTTGTTACAACAAGATTCTCTGCTTTTTTGCTTATCTAAATCCTTTTTCTAGAACACTTGTTTGGGTGTTAACAACGTCTAAGGCTTAAACATGTTCAAGGAAATCCAATTCTCCTTCTTGTAATCATGGGGTGTGATATTTATTTTCTTCTCTTTACATTTAGGATCATCTAGTTTCTTGTTCATCTTTTCTCTAGTGACTTCATCTGATTTCTTATCTTCCTCAGTGCACTCAGCGCAACTAGGTTTCTGTCTAGGCTTAAGGATTTCATTGCCATCATAAATTACCTTATGGGCAGCTCTAGCCTTTTTAACAACCTCTGGATTTGGTTCCTCAACAAGGGGAGTACTATGCTTATCACTCAAAACTCTGTGCTTAGTGATTAAGTGAGCCGTCTGAATGGTATTTCCTTGTACGTACAACTTATTTTCAAGCTTGTTTTTCAAGGTTTTTAGATTAGAAAAATCATTCAAAAGTTTTGATTCCTTAACACTGAATTCTTGCTTAAGCATTTTAACATTTTCTTGAAGTTCTTGTTTTTGCTTAGAATTTTTAGAAAGCTTTTCTTGTAAGGAGTTTAACTCTTGTTTTAATACTTCTTCTCTAAACCTACTTTTTCTAATAGTTGTACGCATTTGGTCATCCATTTCCTGCTCACGGGTGGTTAATTCAAACTTAGCACGTTGTTCATAAATAGCAACACGTTCTTTATAAGCATTAAGTTCAAAAATAACAGAATCATCAGGGGCACGTGCAGTGTATTCATCAAAAGCATAGTCATCATTGACTGCATAAGATACATCACTTGGTACAATCTCACTTTCACTTTGTTTCACATATTGATCATATGGGACAACATTGATATTACCCATATTTTCAATATCTGACTCAATAATTACAGTTGATTGTACTTCGTTATGTATCTTTTGCTCATCAACTTCATCGTATAATTTTAATACCTCAGAAATGATTTTGTCTTTGGATGGACCAGCTTGTGGTGATGAGGAGACTTTAGTAGAGACCATTGGAGAAATGCTAGCCATGAAAATGGTTTGTGCAGTGGATTTTTCATCAACATCAGAGTCGTATGCATCACAATCAGCTACTTGAAAGGCATTCTGATGATTATGGCCTATCTCCTGAATTGGTTGCTCATCCACATCTCCATCATATGTCTTAGCATTTCCCTCAGCCAAGAACAACAACTCCTCTTCATCCAAAGCTGCACCATTATCCTGAGCTTGCACAAGCAACATCTTATCCCTGAAGTACTCGGCATTCTGAGGGGCGTTTTGGCGATGTGCAGTTCCTTGCAATGTGTCCCTCACCTCCACAGTTGTAACATTTGATTGGCTTAGCTTAACCCTGGTTTCCATTCCTTCCCCTATTCTGATTTGCAGCATAACCTCTACCAGCTCCACATCTTCCTTGTTCGTACTACCTTTCTTGAACTGGCTGCACCATAACCTTTACATCTCTGACAGTTGCATGATTGTGTGGATTAGATGCTGTTCTGAGGTTGTTGTTGGTGTGTGGGAGAGAGTTCATGTTTTGACTGATCATGAGAGCCAGTTGATTAATGAAGTTTCCCACGTGTGCATCAGCATCAGCTTGTTTGAACATTGGATCGGGAATGAGTTTGTGATTACCATTACCCATGGGTATGACTTGTGAGGCTTTGGTTGTGATTCCAATGTTTGAGTAGAAGGCAGTTGAATCATTCGATGAGCTTGTCTCTCCCTGGTTGGTTTTGAACTGATTAAGAATCCTTTTTTCAAACATAGCATGTCTCTCATTATGAAGAAGGAAGGCATAGAGTTGCTCATAGTTTGTATTCTTCAATCCTTTGGTTAGCTTCACAGAGGTGACAAACTTGTGCCATTCGGGATTCATGTTGTTCACAATCTTTGAGTTCAGTTGAATGTTTGGCATAGTCATTCTGATGTTCCTCATATCATTAACAAGCTTGTGGAATCTCACGTAATACTCATAGACACTCTCATCTGGTTTCATCTTGAAGTGTTCAAATTCATCATAGAGTTTTGATTCTCTGTCTTCCATAGTTAATTCAGAACCTGATAGAAGCATCTTGACATTATCCCACACTGCCTTGGCTTCGGTGTTGTGATTGATCAGCTTGTAGATAGCTTTTGGAAGACCTTGAAGTACGATGTTAGAATCCCTGATATCAGCATCGAATCTCTTTTTCTCCTTATCATCGAGCTCATCATATGTCTTTGGTCTGTCTATTCCATAGATCATTGTTCCATCTTCAGCTGTATCAATTAAGTCTCTAGTAGTCTCAACCCGATACGGTCCTTCATCAATGGATTTGAGAATGTTGACTCCATTTTCCTTTCCAAGACAGTACAATCTGATTCGTTGAGCCCAAGAGTCGTAGTCAGTTTTGTCAAGCATGGGTGGACGAGTATCTGAACCAGCTGCTTGAACATCCTCGGCAACAGTGGAGATGATTGTAGGAACGTTGGTAGACATGGTAGACATGTTGACAGATTAAACGGGATTTTATAACTCTATGATTAAACCGGGAAATAGATTCTTTCACGGGATTTTACTAAATCAAGAGAAAACCGTATTACAGACAGAGTCAACCAAGTCGCTAAGAAAACCTGAACCAAGTCGCTAAGCACCAAGTTGCTATAATACCAAGTTGCTAAATAACAACTCGCTAAGCACCAAGTCGCTAGCAAATCTTTGACAGCAAGTCGCTAAGCACCAAGTCGCTAAGTTGTCAAGTCGCTAAAGAGCAACTCGCTAAGCACCAAATAGCTAACACCAAGTCGCTAACAAACTTAAGTACAAGTCGCTAACTTTCACCAAGTCGCTACCCATAGTGGAGAATCCACTAAGTGTACTGTTTGTCGGCTTGTCTCAATAGACAAGTCGCTAGCTCAACTCGCTAAGACCTTCAACTACAACTCGCTACCAAATTACAAAGCAAGTCGCTACCAAGACAACTTATCTGTGGCACAAGTCGCTAGCTAGAAAAACATAAAAACACCACTTTTCAATCCAAAAACAACCCAACCACGATGATTCAAGGTTACCAAATCAAAACCCAAGCACATACAATGATTCTAAACACAAAACTACACCCAAGATTCAAACTTTAACACTAGAAATGATCCAAATGATGCAAAAACCACTAAACTTTTTCAACTCTAAAACCACCTAACAGTCACTAGAAATCCAAAGATATGTAAGAGATGATGAAACCATGGCTCTTGATACCATTTGTAGCATATTGGATTTCATAAACATACTAAACCATAAGATCAAATAGGCGTTCAATATGATTCTAGAGAGAGAAAGTTAGAGGTTTAGGGAACTTTAGTGAGAGAAGAAAAAATCTTATTATGAGCTCCAACTCTCTACCTTGGAAGGTAGAGAGTATTTATAGTCTTTACATAAATCGCCACCTATCGGGCTGTGGATCAGGGATACAGTGGGTAAAGAACCGTCCGTCCTCCATGGTGTTACTTAAACTAAATACTACTTAACTTATAATAATCTACGACTACGAGCTTTCTAATGATTACATATACTTGAGGTGACCGACTCTTTAATAACTGGATTTACTAAATCCTAACAACTATATCATCTACTTTGTAAATATTTATCAAAAAGCAAAATACAAAATTATAAAACCAACAAAAAGAAAATAGAAAAATATAAAACCAACAAAAATCTATAATAATCAGAAAATTTGAAAAAGACCAAAAATATTGTTTTTCTCAAGACATGTCTTCTGTTATCGATAACATCTACAGTCTTAGAAATGTCATTCAATAATGGCACGGGAACATAGATGAAGTTCGAACATAAGGTGTAAATAGTTTTTTCAAAACATGTCTCAAACTATGGCTTGCAGTTACTTCGGACTGTTACCTGTGCTTAAACCATGGTTTTCTATTATTTCAGATATGTAACCCGCTCTTCAAAATGGAAAGTGCCGTGCTAAACCAATTTTCATAAATATCGAGCACCTATCCAAAATAAAATATGAGGAAAGTATGTAGAACAACTGCTGTTCCTACACAAATGTTTTTCTTTCTAAAAATTCTTCAGAAAATATTTGTTTGTCAAAAGTGGTGGAAAATAAGTTGTTTAAAAAATCAACCAGAATTAGATTTTTCATAAATTTGCAAAACTCAATCAATGACTTCAGCCTTTTTAATCTTTTCATGAAATAAGTCATTGATTGAAGGGGAGAATGTATCAAATTTATATCATCTAAACATGCTTATTTAATCATCCTAAATACTAAACAGAAAAAGATGTTTGCCTAAGTTGAAGAACTAGGAGCATAAGATATGATTGTTAGGATTTGATGATTTGAGTTTGACTGCAGGAACATTATTCCCATGCCTTTTATGATCTGATTGATATGTTGGATTGACTTTTATTAGTCGATTACTGCTTGGGTGTTGTCGACCACCATATATCTGTATGTATGTCCACTAACGTATGCAGATAACATGGTATATAAGAATGTTCCCGATCCGGATCCCACTAAAGCAGATGATTGGATGCCAAAAGGAAAGGGCAACTATATCTTGGGTCGACAAATGAAGAAACAGAACTTAATTGGATCTCTACGGATAGTTGGCATCATATATACAACTCCAGAGGCAGCTCAACCACCTAACGTATCTTTGTGCCAGAAAAGTAGTGGATGATACCATTTTTGTTAATCTCAAAATGGAAAAATATTGTTTGAAAATTAATCGAACCCAAAGTTTTGAAAATAAACCGGACTTTATTTTGTCAAATCTTAAGTTATTTAAATAAATATTTTCAAACGATATTGCATCTAAGAAGTCCATTTGTACGACATAAAGTGGTGATCTAAAGATTTAATGTTATGTCATGGTATGATTTTCTTTAAAACTCAAAGATCTTTTCAAAATGAAATTTTTTCTGTTCTTGTTTGATTGTGAAATTGTTCTTTTACCTAAAGATCTCTTAAAACTATCATACCTGACACTAACAATCTTTAAAGTCTATAATTGGTCCTCATCAGTCAATTGGAAAAAGTAAATCAAGCCACGTCTTTCCCCAAAATTTTCTAAATGATTTAAATCAATTGGGATCACAAATCTGAAATGGTTTGAAATTTTTGATCAGGGGAGAGACCGTGATTTAAATCTCAAATCTGTTTAAAAGGTGATTGTTTCATAAGCACTCTTGCCTCCATGTGCCAAACGATTTCAAATACACAATGCACATGTTGAGGAGGAGCATTTATCCAAAAAATCATAAGAGAATTTAAATCCGGACACATTTTCTACCATGTTTTCTAAACCTAATTAAATCACTTGGGATCCAAAATTTTAAAGGGTTTGATATTTTTGAGCAGGGGAGAATTTGTGATTTAATAAGAAATAATCTCAAAAAGGTGATCGTTTTGATTCAAAGTGCATGCTCTCTCTAATATGTGCTAAAATCTTTCGTATATCGATGCACATATTGAGGGGGAGTGAATGGTTACTATTGGAAATCGTGGAAGTACTTCAAAAACCTCTTTCTTTTATGTGCTAATTGATTTCAAATAACCAACACACATATTGAGGGGGAGAATTTACCAAGAAAATCAAAAGGCTTTTTCTAAGGAAATTGTGATCAAGAAAATACTTCAAAGTCCTCTTTCCTCCATTAGCTAAACAATTTCAAAATCATAAAGCACATGTTGAGGGGGAGCATTTTGTTAGCCTCGCTAAAGTGAAGTCATAACGGGAATTGTATTAGTTTCTTCTTTTACTCATACGCAAGGACTAGTTTAGTCATTTGTGCTATGTTAGGCTTGTAGTAGTATAAATACACCTCCTAGTCCCAACTAGGAGGGTGGAAGTTCACATTTGTAATAAAGGTGTGTGTGGTTTCTTCTTCTTCTCTCTAGAAACTTACACATCTTCCGTTTCTTTTATCTAATACAATACCATGTCTTATTCATTCTTTGAGCTTCCCCGACCCCCTGAAACACATGAATCATATTTTTCAAGGTCCTACAATTGGTATCAGAGCGTAAAGATGATTTAGAAGTGTTTTTATGTTTAAAAATCGTGTCTTGATTGTCCAAAAATCTTCTCTTTAATTTTTTTTCTTGTTTCTGCTTATTAAGGTGCTTATTTCTATCTAATTTCAAGCTTATTTATGATTTTAACAAGTTTAGTTAAGCTTTTTTTTGGTCCAAACATTGCAACAGTTGTTTGAGTCCAAAACTGATTCTTTCCTGCATATTTTTCTATCCAAATATCTTTCTGTCTAGTTATGTTCTTCCTTATTTTCTCTATCCAAACAATTTTTTTTAGAAGTTTATTTGTTTGGGCATATTTGTTCAAGAAAGGTTTATTCCTTTTTGTCTAAATTCATATCTTTCTTGCATCTTTTCTTGTTCTTGTGGTCACAAAAGTTGTTGGAAAAATATTGCTGGAAAAGCTGTCTAAATAAATGGTCGGAAAACGCCGTCGGAAAAAGTGGTCGGAAAAAAGTCAACAAAAAAGTCAAAACCCTCTTTTTACGCCTAAAGACTCATATAAAATCTGTTTACGAGTAACTTGGTAAGAACCATGCTTACGAGTAAGCTTACGCGTAAGGTTTACCTTACGAGTAAGGTTTTTACGCATAAGCTTCTTACGCCTAACTCCTACGTCTAAGCCTTTCGCGTAAAGATTTACACATAAGGTTTTCACTTTACGCATAACTCTTTCAAAACTGTTTATGCATAAGAGTTTTTTCGACCAAAATGCTCTTACGCCTAAGACAGAAAAACAAGATGAAGATGAAGACCTTTGACAGTTTGACCTTGACCACAAAATAGAATACCATCAATCAAGTGACTTCAGTTTGCTTCAACATCACAAGTCACTAAACTTAATGAAAAGTCACAAGGTCTGATGATTAATGAAGCACTATCACAGCCTCGACAAGACCAATACCTCTACCAAATCCTAATCTAGACTCAACAAAGGATACTTACCGTCACTCCCCAACACTCATCAAACTAAAACAAATTCTAAATGATATGAAAAATCTCAGATCGGTTCATTTCTATCTTTTAAAGATTTTTATTGAAACATCATCATCACAGATTTATATAAGGATAAACCGTCTTTAATATCCAAATAGAAAAAGAACTGAAATATATCAAGATTGTTATTTTCATTCTTTGATTCGTTCAATCAAGATCAAAAAATTATATACCTACCTGTGAGAACCTTTAAAAGGTTTTGAAGCCAAAAATATCATCATAATAAATGGGTTATAATGGTCGGATTCAACAGCATCTAAAGATGTTCGTTTGGTGTGTGTTTTTATTGGATTACTGACTCGGATTTGATGATATTGATGGTGATAATTTGAGATGTTAAGATGTGTTGTGATGAATTTGATAGAACGTGTGAGGCAGAGAAAAAAGCTTTGGTAAAGGCGTATTTTTTAAGAGATGTGTAGTTAAGGTTAATCAAATATGAGGAGAGAAATATTAGGGTTACTTGTCCTTTATAGCCGGTTGTGTTAAGTGTATGTCTGGATAAAGCTTTTCAATTGAATGGGCCTTGGATCGGGATATATATTTTCATTAGGCCGAATATTATGTTGGGCTTGCACCGGATATATTGGGATGTCATCATTAACTGGTCATATTTATTGGGCTGATGGATCAAACGCTGGACTCACAACGAGGTAGTTTTCCGAATTTTTGGTCTCATAAATTTTGGATACATTTAAATATATTGATACTATTAGTATTAAGAGTGGTATTTTGGTATTTTGAATTCACGAGGTTACTATTCCACGACTAAATTTTTCAAAGAATATCAATCGTGACTACGAAGATGACTCGTTATTAATTATTTGGGTGTGAAGTGAAGTTTAACGAGCGAGTTTACTTATTTCGTCTTCTTTCTTTCTTCCCTTTCGCGAAGATGACTTGTTTGGGCATATATTGAGTGTGATGAAGACTTGGCTATCTAGTTACTTTTGTGATTCCTTCTCTCTTAATCCACAAAGTAGCTATCACTTCGGTGTCTCACATAGTTGAGGATACGTCATGAGGTTTTGTACATTAGGTACACCGTTATTTTTCACAAGGATAGTACAAGCTTAAGTAACCAGTCTGGGAGATTTTACTTCATTCTCAAGTTCGTCATATTGGGTTATCCTCACATGTGGTTATTACAGACAGCCGTTGAATTTTGATACAGGGGGTTGAAATGAGTTAGACAATTTCATATAGTATTGTTCATCGACATCTTCTCACGGGATGATATGATTTATGATATAGTGCTTCCAGTTAATGCTTAATGTATACAATTGCATGCTGATTCTGATAAATTGTAACCATCAGGGGAGAGAAATGTGTACATCGAGGACGCACAACAAGTTCACGTGATCGAGCTTAATGGCTTATTTTATGATTTTTGTCAGAAATTGGTTGATTCTATATCCTTCTCTCGTTTGTTTCAACGTAGTTCTTTCTTATCCACCCTTAGCAATTTCGGGCAACAAATTCAAGATGATCAGTGGTTTAACTTGTTACTTTGGTGTTATCATTTCATGTGTACATTATGGGCTAATTTTTTATATGGAAGAAAACTGGAAATGCATTTGGTGAGATGAAGATGTTGATAGCTTATTCCCCTGAACGGACAATCTTGAAGAAGGTCGAGTCGACAGTCTTTTCTACATTTTCCGCTGCGTGTCAGAAGACTAAAGACGATTCTAATTTAATTATCAAAAGACTTCTTCGGATTCAGGAAATTCATCAGAAAGGTTGTCAGTTTGGGGCAGAGTAAAAGGCTAGATTTGATCCCTAATTAGATTTGCTCGCATTGTTTTTCTGCAAGTAAAGAGATGGCAGCTGAGAAGATTCATGAAGTTTGAAGAGTGTGAAGACATTCTCAGAGCTGTTGCGCTTATGTTTTATGTTTAATTTTTCTTGTAGGGAACATTGTAAGAAACTCTCGTATGACATCAGTTGGGGAGAGATTATTAGCCTCGCTAAAGTGAAGTCATTACGGGAATTGCATTAGTTTCTTCTTTTACTCATACGCAAGGACTAGTTTAGTCATTTGTGCTAAGTTAGGCTTGTAGCAGTATAAATACACCTCCTAATCCCAACTAGGAGGGTGGAAGTACACATTTGTAATAAAGGTGTGTGTGGTTTCTTCTTCTCCTCTTTAGAAACACACACATCTTCCCTTTCTTCTATCTAATACAATACCATGTCTTATTCATTCTTTGAGCTTCCCCAACCCGCCGAACCACATGAATCATATGTTTTTAAAGTCCTACACATTTCTAAATGATAAAAAACAATTGGGGTAAAAAAATGCTTTGATGTTATATCACAAGTACCTTGATTGATTTTCCAAATGATTTTTCAATTGGTTTCAAGAAGGAAAGAACTGTACCAAAAGATCGACCACTTTACTTTATGTATTGGAGTTATAAGGATGGTAAGGTTAGGTATTAGTTCCCATGATCCCGCCATAACCGGAGGTATCTACCCAGGGACAATCCACTAGATAGTGTAGAAGTCCTTAGGTATGATGAAAAAAGGAGAAAAGTGAGAATAAAGGAAGAGTGCCGACTGAGATAGAGCTAGAGCTGGAATAAACCCAACAAGGTTCTAGTAATGAAGTCTCGGTAAGCACTGAAGGAGTTGAAGAATGAAAAAGAATTGAAAAGTGAAAAGTGTGAAAAGAAATAGCCCTCCAGTAATTCAACCTTAGGGCAGAAACCGGTTTCAATACATATGCTACTGGTGGTTACTAAGGTAACACTGGTATTGAAGAAAAGACGTCATGGACCCAATGGCGCACTGCACTAAACTTCCCAAGCCACTCAAGTTCTCTTAAAAGAACTTGTTTCATTCTCACGGGGAACCTACATTATCTATCGACTTTCTCTTAGAGATAGTTGATATCGAAGAAGGAGACCCTTTCCCTAGTCTTTAAAGTAGGAAACCAAATGTCATTATTGAGTCTAGAGCCAAGAGATCATCCACAATATCTCATTAGGACACAAAATTAATGAAGACTTGCTGTTTCACATAATTTAGAAAGTAAGTATATATTGAGAGTCCTACGCATTATCCTTGTGATATTTGCCATAACATCCGAGTGATATGTAAAATATTCACAATGAAGATGGAAATCCTTCTAGAGCCAAAATCAAAAAAGCTCTTGGTGGGTGACATGTGAGATCCAACATCGATCAAACTTGTGACAACTAGAAAGAAACAATGGGGCGATTCAATCTTGAATCAACCTTGGTCCAGGAAATGAATTGACGAATAATTTTGAAAAACCTTTCAATGTGCAAATCTTTTCTTTCTCTAGCACATCGAATGTGTATTCATGTTTCAAATGTAAAAAGTATTTCTGATTGAAAATTGATCTTTCTCATAAAACCTTCGTCGTATTACAAAACTCTTTCTCTTAAGCAATACACGATGTTTTCAAATCAATTTTTCATCAATCAGTGAATCTTAATTCGCTGGTTCACTCACTCCGTGTTGTCTACTTTGGGACGCTTTGGTTTGAGAATGGCTAGATCAAGCTGCGAAACCCTGTCAAGGAGATTCTGTGAAATTCTACCTGATTACAGGCAGTACTTGTCCTGATCAACGAGGAATCGTGGTTCTTGCAACTGTATTCAGAAAGTGAACAAAGACACATTCATGTATTTTATTGCTAACTGTTGTTTACAGGAACATTTGGCGGTTGCAGGTGATCGATATTGAAAAGTCAATTCATAACCGCATGCTCATAACACACACACTTAATTGAAGAAAATCACGACTATCAAAGACATACAACGATGCTTCCGCTACTCTGATGAAAAGATGTCATGATCCAGAAAGTGTGAGCATGTCGGTCCAAAAGTCACAACATCACATGAAGGCATCACAACAAAGGGTGATCAAGAGATTTGATGTGACTGATGATCTCAAAGAAAGCTCAAAGATCATCAAGACGTGGATCAGTTTAAAGACCTCCACTGAAAGTACAAAGTATTTGGACTATGAAGAGTCACTACTAAAGCACAAAAAATGCGGAACTTGAAGAATTGAAGTCTACGAGCTCAACCTGAAGACAAAGATAGAATGCTAGGATGCAAAATGCATTTCATGGGGTGACCTGCCTTAGAGGGAGATTGTTAGGATTTGGAAAATCCATGTGGAAGTGTTGGTCACCCCAATTATAGTCTAGCATATGTTAGCTCGTAGACACTGCATTACTTATTAGTTATTAGCTAGTTTATTAGTTAGTTATTAGTTTAGAGCAACACCGTGGAGGACGGACGGGTCTTTACCCATTGTATGCCTGATCCACAGTCTGACATGTGGACGTTTTGTTTGTAACTATAAATACCTCTTCCCACTTGGGAAGAGGTGGTGCTTTTCATTTAATCAAACCTCTCTTTTGATTTACTCTATCTCTCTAGAAAACACCCTCTCATCTCTTTATCTCTCTATAATGGCTTACTTGTATTATCATCATCCAAGACCACCCGAATCATCAAACAACATAAAGCATGATCTAACAACTTGCTAATCAAATATTGTGTTTTGTAGACCCACTTGCTAATCTGGCTCTTTCTTGCTTTGATCAAAATAATTGATCCTTTCTTGCTGATATTTAAAACCCAATGATTCTACTTTCTTGTTGGTTTGAATCAAAGGTTCTACTTTCTATGAATCTAAGGATTCGGTCTTGACTTGCTAAGAATCACTAGGATTTGGTTTAATTTGCTATCAACCACAAAGGGTTCGGGTTTCTTACTTTTTCTTACTTATTTAAAACAGTTTAAATTTTTTAAAAGATTAAACTAATTCAAACTAATAATAATATAAAAAACTTATGCACAATTATGTATGCAAAGTTATAACAATCTGAGAACGATTCTGATTATACCAAAACGTTCCCTTTTTCTTAGTTTCAATTCGGTCAAGTCTTCCTTTAATTGATATCGCTCTTCTTTAATTGTTGAACAGTAGTCGCTGCTATCTTTTTTTCCCAGAATCGATCTATTAGGTTCCCATATTTATAACACAAGCATCAATGATAAAGAAGTATAGATAAAGAGGAGGCGGATGAACACCTTACACACAAACACACACGAATATGATATGAAGAAAGGTTATGCGTAGGTGTATTATGTGAAAGAGAACAACCAACCTTTAATAGAAGGTTTACAAGAGTATTTATAGGAGGGAACTAGGGCAACACACCAAGTTCCCATCCTTTCCTTATTAGGCTTGGGCCAAGGCTCATGGGCTTTCTACATAAGCCTTGGCATGATTACTAACATAAAAGCCATATTAAGCTAACTATTACATATTAATTACTAACACTTGAAATCTAGTTTAGGAGTGATTCCAACAATTTCCCCCTAAGTGTTAGTGATTGATAATATAAACGTTGTAGGTGCTAATGTAATAGTAGCTTTGACGTCTTCTGACATTCTTCTTTCTTGTGAGAAGAAGTGCCTTGATTCGAACAATCTCCCTAGTGTAGGGATCTTGTATCTTATGAAGTATTTTGCTTTGATGTCTTTTGATGTCTTTGTTCTTAAGTTCTTTGTTCTTTGTGGTAAAAGTGATAGTATGTTGTTGTTGTCTGCATCAGGTCTGCTCTGTTGCTCCAGTGTCTCCACGTCTTTCTTCAACATGCTCACACGCTCTTTAACGTTGGATTTCAGTACAGATGTAGTTCTCTTAGTCTTTAAACTTTGTAGATTCTTTGACTTTGACGAAGAATCATTCTGACTTTGTGTTGCCTTTGATGTTGTTGGTATGAGCATGTGAAGAATCTGCACGATCAGTCCGCTCCAGAGCTTCCATAAGAAGTAAACATAAGAATGGTTAGTGATAAGCGGATTCCAGCACTTATAAGTTTGAACTTCGAGCGTGTTAACAGCATAGTATGAAAACACAACTCTAATTCTCACAAAGGCTGTTCCTGAACTGGAGTCCCACAAGTGAGATAACGCGATGTACTGAAGTACACCTACAGTTCAGATGAGTCGCTGACGTACACCGAAGCATCACCTCACGAATGTAGACCGTTTGAGACACACTAAGCGTAATCCACAGGGAGTTACCGAAGTGACCTGCTGTCAGGGCTGTTTGATGTTGACCATAGCAGGAGTTTCTATTCAATCATTGAGGATCACAATTTTGAACCTCTCATAAATGTTCTCGATAGATTGCTAAGATCTGTGAAGGACACGATAATGTATCACTTGTGTTCTTATTGTTGAACAACAAGCGATGAATTGTCAAGTGTATCTAAGAGATCTTTTGATGAATCTCGTGGCTCTAGACTCAATTGTGCACTTTGATTTTCCTGAGCGGATACTAGGGAGAGGGTGTCCTTCTTCAATACCAGCAATCTCTAAAAGAAAGCCGATAGTTTACGTAGGGTTCCCTGTGAGAATGAAACAAGCTTCTGTTGAGAGAAACTTGAGTGGCTAAGAAGGTTTAGTGCATGCGTCACTGGGTCCATGACGACTTTAATCTTCAATACCGGCGTCATCAAGTGACAGCCAGTAGCATATGAATTGAACCCGGTGTCTGCCCTAAGTTGAATAATCTAGAGGGCTATTTCTTTTCTTCCTTTTCTTTGCATTTCTTTTTAATTCTTCAACTCCTTCTTTCTCCTATTCTCATATTCTCCTTTTTATAATCATACCTAAGGACTTCTAAGTACTAACTATTTGTGATGTCCTTGGGTAGATCCCTCCGGCTCTGGCGGATCATAGGACGGTTATTCCTAACCTTAGTCACCTTATAACTCCATGACTAACCTATGTTGCCATAAAACCATTTTCTTGAAAATCTCTCAAAGTGTTTGAAAATGAAAAACATTTTTGTTAGGATTTAGTAAATCCAGTTATTAAAGAGTCGTTCACCTCAAGTATATGTAATCATTAGAAAGCTCGTAGTCGTAGATTATTACAAGTTAAGTAGTATTTAGTTAAGTAACACCGTGGAGGACGGACGGGTCTTTACCCACTGTATGCCTGATCCACAGCCCGTAGGTGGCGATTTATGTAAGTACTATAAATACTCTCTACCTTCCAAGGTAGAGAGTTGGAGCTCATAATAAGATTTTTCTTTCTCTCACTAAAGTTCCCTAAACCTCTAACTTTCTCTCTCTAAAACTCATCTTGTACGCCTCTTGTGTTAATGATATGATGTGTTTGTGAAATCCAATATGTTACAAATGGTATCAAGAGCCATGGTTAGATCATCTCTTACATATCCTTGGATTTCTAGTGGTTTTTAGATGGTTTTTGAGTTTGAAAAAGTTTAGTGGTTTTTGCATCATTTGGTTTATTTCTAGTGGTAAAGTTTGAATTTTGGGTGTACTTTTGTGTTTAGGATCATTGTATGTGCTTGGGTTTTGATTTGGTAAGCTTAAATCACTGTGGTTGAGCTTGTTTTGGATTGAAAAGTGTGTTTTTAAAGTTTTTCTTGGTAGCGACTCGGCTCTCGGAGTGAATTTCTTGGTAGCGACTTGCTTCAGTAAAAAGGTAGCGAGTTGTAGTGAGTTTTGGTTGCGACTTGGTCATAGCGACTTGCCTTTTGAGACAAGCCGACAAACAGTACACTTAGTGGATTCTCCACTACGGGTAGCGACTTGGTAAGGTAGTGTGACAACTCGTAATTTCAGGACATTTCATATAGACTAGATTTAGTCTACACATCATTAGTAACATCATTTCATATCAATTTATGCATGGGTTTTGCATTTTTCATTAAACGTTTATTTTCTTATTAAATAAACGCTATCGCGTAAACATTATTTTGAAACATTGGTCCGACACTTCCAAAATTACTCTAATATATTTTTATACTCATTTTGAGACGATAAAAATTATATTATTATTTTACCCGATGTTTTCAATTTATTTTGTATATAAATTGTTATGTATAAATATTTACGACGGTTTTTGTAAATTCAACTCGATAAATATTTATTTCAATCAACTCATGTAAGAAATGCATTTTTATAATTTTTATGACTTCAATACATTTTATTTTGTTCCGTTAAAATTTATTTCTAGCTAACGCTACCCTAAATACTCATTTAAACTCACAAATTACCTAATATACTTGCACTTTAATATTTTTCTCATACAAAAGTCATCCACCCTTTCTCTTTTTATACTTGGTCGACCAAAATGATGACACAACAAGTCATCAAATTGATATTTGCTACTAAAACTAACACCTATCTATAT
Organism: Chrysanthemum seticuspe; assembly: GCA_019973895.1. NCBI lineage: Eukaryota > Viridiplantae > Streptophyta > Magnoliopsida > Asterales > Asteraceae > Chrysanthemum > Chrysanthemum seticuspe. The sequence continues at coordinate 208,492,194 of BPTQ01000007.1, read as the reverse complement.
TGTTAGATATTTACATAAAAACACATACAACACACATATTAAAAGGTGAAGTAAGATCAAAATCCTCTCCTCTTTATCACCATATTCGGCCAACATCAAGAGCAAGAAGAAAACATTAATTTTTCATGATCCAAGTGATATTCAAGCTCATGTAGTGATCTAGTATAGGTTTTGAAATAAAAACCTCATGATTTATTTAGGTATATTTGCAACAAAACTCTTCAATCATTCAAGTAAGCATTCCATAATTTTTATTACTCTTTCATATTCATATTTATGATATTTCATCATTTTTGTAAGAAAAACATGCATGAATTCCATGATCCATACCATTTTTATTGGTTTTTAGTACGTATAATGAGTTTTAATTATCCAAATAACAATCCCTTGTAACATATCATGTTTGATGATGTCTAGGAACCTATGACCCCCTAAGAAGGTGTATGGTAGGATTAGAATAGCTTCGGCGTTGGTTTGAATTGGTTAGAATAGGTTTTGCGCGAGAAAAACTCATTTCTACAAGTTTAACTAAGGGTCTGTCCTTATTTTTTAAATCTGGAAATTTCGGCAGTTTACAAAATATTTTGGGCTAGATATTCAGAAAATACCCTTTAAAACGAAAACGTGGCCGCTTGAATGGGTTAAAACGGAGTTATAACGAAGAAGTTATGCTATTTTCAAGTTTGACGACGAAAAATATTTGTTTCAGAAAATTCAGCATGTAATCTCGACTTTTTACGAGTAAAAAATGAGTCTTAAGCGTTATAAAATGTGTCGACTTATCAAAAATATATTAGTATATATTATCACGATTCCGAGGGCATATAAAACGTAGAAAACGGACTTGTAACGATTAAATTACACGAGATTTAACAAAGTTGCCGTAACTTTATTATATAAGAAAAACTAATATATTTCTATTAGACAAATATTATGGCCACGAAGGACCATGTTGAGGGTCGTTTTTAACATCGATGGAATACTTTTTAGAAAACGATGTCTTCTAGTAAAAGTAAGTTCGCCTAGCATATTTTCCAAAACGTCCAACCGTTCGTCAACGGAGTTGTAACGAGTAGAATACGGTCACTTAAACTTTGCCGAAAACCACCCTTAAACAATATTTTGGATACAAGTACCCTACTTTACCTACATTTTTCTCCATGATCGAGACCTCTATGATAAAAACTTAAAAGCTAAAACTTTGAGATAATGATACAAGCTTTCCAAAACCGTTGAGTTTGTTTCCTAACACTCAATATTCACCATTTTACGACTAGCTTTTCAAGGCCGTTTAGTCACTTTCATGAAATTGTCAAATGACATTATTTTACGACGAAAAGTTATAATTTCATAATAAATCATAAAATGACTATCGTAGGATATCATTTCAACGTAAATACTTGTAAAGTATTTTATAATATGACGAGATGTCATAAACATATATTTCGACGATAAACTTTATTTTCAAAAATGTACAAGTGGTATGGATATCATATTAGTTTGCATGCACGACATTGTTTCATGACTTATATTAGAGCATATCATTCATAATAGGTCGCGTTTAGAGAGTTGTGTCTCATTTATGTGCATCCACTTTGTCGTCATAACTATTGCACCAGGTGAGTTTTCATAGCCCTACTTTCTATTAATTGTTTACAAACTTTTGGGGGAGATACATGCTCAATTACTTGCTTTTACAAATACAAATACTCAAAACATTTACACTTTTATGCTACGCTATACTTTTTATACTTGATTGCATAATACTTGATAGCATTTATACTTGATTGCATTACACTTGATTGCATTATACTTGATTGCGTTATATACTTGATTGCGGTATACTTGATTGTGTTATACTAAACTTGAAAGTCTCCCAACATACACGGAGCAGTCCCCTCGTTCGCATGATAAGTCTCCTTGGATAACACACGCATTGGGTTTCGGAAATGAAGTAAAACTAATGCTATTACTTTCCTTATGAGCAACACAAAGTCTCCTTGGATAACACACGCATTGGGTTTCGGAGATGAAGTAGAACCAATGCTATTACTTTCCTTGTGAGCATCATACCCACCTGAGGTTTCTGGAGATGGAGTGGAGACTCATGGTTAATTGCATAAGTTTTGATGCACGTGTACGTGATCAATATACTAGTTACATACTTAAAACATTGATACTTTTAACTACTATGATACATGCATACATGATTGACGTACTATTTTTAGCAGTGGGTTGTAAACACACAGGTTGCAAGTTTTGTATGGGCGGAACTTGGAACTGAGTGGATTTACAATGCCTTTACTTTGTGAACTCATTTGGCAACGGGTGCATGAACATAAACTATACATATTTTGGCAGTGGATTGTGAACACACAGGTTGCAAGTTTTGTATGGGCGGAACTTGGAACTGAGTGGATTTACGATGCCTTGGCTTTGTGGACTATTCTATATGACCAAAAACAATACCTTTGCTGCATGAACATTTTCTAAAGGTTTTTCATTTCAACACAAACTCTATGAACTCACTCAACCTTTGTGTTGACACTTTTTAGCATGTTTTATCTCAGGTATCTAAGGCATTCACTTCATGGCATGCATTTGGACATATCATAGAGTCGTGGTGACGACGCGTCACACATGGGATTTATACACTTTAAAAACATCGTTTGGCTTGTATCAAACTTATTTCCGCACAAGTTGATTTTCATTTAGGACCTATACTTTGTAAACTCTGATTGTTTTAATAAATCAAACGATGTGTTTTCCAAACGACACTTTAGGTCGTTCAATATAACTATAACTTTGATGCTATGACAGTCATCCCCCAGGAATTCCATTCCGCTGCAAAACAGGTAATTTGGGGGTGTGACAGGTAGCGACTTGCTTTCAATTTTGATAGCGACTTGTTCTTTAAGTTTCTTAGCGACTTGGTCTTAGCGATTTGGACATTAGCGAGTTGCTATTTAGCGACTTGATTTCTTAGCGACTTGGTGCTTAGCGATTTGCTGTCAAAATTCTTAGCGATTTGGATCTTAGCGACTTGTCTTCTTAATACTTAGCAACTTGGTTCTTAGCGACTTAGTTCAAGGATTCTTAGCGACTTGGTTGACTTTTGTTTCTAATACGGTTTTCTCTTGATTTAGTAAAATCTCGTGAAAGAATCTATTTCCCGGTTTAATCATTGAGTTATAAAATCCCGTGTAATCTTTAAACATGTCTACCAACGTACCTACAATCATCTCCACTGTTGTCGAGGATGTTCAAGCAGGTGGTTCAGATACTCGTCCACCCATGCTTGACAGAACTGACTACGACTCTTGGGCTCAAAGAATCGATTAATGAAGGACCTTATCAGATTGAGACTACAAGAGACTTAATTGATACAGCTGCAGATGGAACAATGATCTATGGAATAGACAGACCAAATACATATGATGAGCTCAATGATAAGGAGAAAAAGAGATTCGATGCTGATATCAGGGTTTCTAACATCATACTTCAAGGTCTTCCAAAAGATATCTACAAGCTGATCAATCACAACACCGAAGCCAAGGCAGTATGGGATAATGTCAAGATGCTTCTCTCAGGTTCTTAATTAACTATGGAAGACAGAGAATCACAACTCTATGATGAATTTGAGCACTTTAAGATGAAACCTGATGAGAGTGTCTATGAGTATTACGTGAGATTTCACAAACTTATTAATGATATGAGGAATATCAAAATGACCATGCCAAACATTCAGTTTAACTCAAAATTTGTGAACAACATGAATCCCGAATGGCACAAGTTTGTCACCTCTGTGAAGCTAACCAAAGGATTGAAGAACACCAACTATGAACAACTATATGCCTTCCTGCTTCAGAATGAGAGACATGCCATGTTTGAAAAAATGATTCTTAATCAGTTCAAATCAAAACAGGGAGAAACAAGTTCATCAAATGATTCAACTGCATTTTACACCAATGTTGGGATAACAACCAAAGCTTCACAAGTCATACCCATGGGTAATGGTAATCACAAACTCATTCCCGATCCAATGTTCAAACAAGATGATGCTGATGCACACGTGGGATACTTCATTAATCAACTGGCTCTCATGATTAGTCAAAACATGAACTCTCTCCCACATACCAACAACAACCTCAGAACAGCCTCCAATCCACACAATCAAGCCACAGTCAGAGACGGGAAGGTTATGGTGCAGCCAGTTCAAGAAAGGCAGTACGAACAAGGAAGAGGTGGAGTTGGTAGAGGATATATGGGAAATCAGAATCGGGGAAGGATTGGAAATCAAGGACAAGAAAAGCCGATCAAGTGTTACAACTGTGGTGGTGAGGGACATATTGCAAGGAACTGCACATCGCCAAAACGCCCTCAGAATGCAGAGTACTTCAGGGATAAGTTGTTGCTTGTGCAAGCACAGGATAATGGTGTAGCTTTGGATGAAGAGGAATTGTTGTTTCTTGCTGAGGGAAATGCCAAGACATATGATGCAGATGTGAATGAGCAGCCAATTCAGGAGATAGGCCACAATCATCAGAATGCCTTTCAAGTCGCTGATTGTGATGCATACGACTCTGACGTTGATGATGAACCTACTGCACAAACAATTTTCATGGCTAGCATTTCTCCAATGGTCCCTTCTAAAGTCTCTTCATCACCACAAACTGGTCCATCCAAAGACAAAATCATTTCTGAGGTATTAAAACTATACGATGATTCTGATGTGCAAAAGATGCATGACAAAGTACAATCAACTGAAACTATTGAGTCAGATATTGAAAATATGGGTAATATCAATGTTGTCCCATATGATCAATATGTGAAACAAAGTGAAAGTGAGATTGTACCAAGTGATGCATCTTCTGCAGTCAATGATGACTATGTTTTTAATGAATACACTGTATGTGCCCCTGATGATTCTGTTATCTCTGAACTTAATGCCTATAAAGAACGAGTGGCCATTTATGAACAACGTGCTAAGTTTGAGCTAACCACCCGTGAGCAGGAAATGGATGACCAAATGCATACAACTATTAGAAAAAGTAAGTTTAGAGAAGAAGTATTAAAACAAGAGTTAAACTCCTTACAAGAAAAGCTTTCTAAAACTGCTAAGCAAAAACAAGAACTTCAAGAAAATGTTAAAATGCTTAAGCTAGAATTCAGTGCTAAGGAATCAAAACTTTTGAATGATTTTTCTAATCTAAAAACCTTGAAAAACAAGCTTGAAAATAAGTTGTACGTACAAGGGAATACAATTCAGACTGCTCACATGATCACGAAGCATAGAGTTCTCAGCGATAAGCATAGTATCCCCATTATAAAGGAATCCAACCCTTAGTATGGTAAGATAGCAAAAGCTGCTCAAAATGTAATCGATGATGGCAATGAGATTCTTAAACCTAGACAGACACCTAGTTGCATTGAGTGCACTGAGGAAAATAGAAAATTAGATGATGCATCTAGGGAGAAAATGAATAAGAAGCTAGAAGATCCTGAATGTAAAAAGAATAACATAACGATCAAACCCCATGATTACAAGAAGGAAAACTGGATTTCCTTGAACAAGTTTAAGCCTCAAACGTTGTTAACTCCCGAACAAGTGTTTTGGAAAAAGGATATAGATAAGCAAAAAGCAGAGAATCTTGTTGTAACAAACCATCCCCTTAGGAAAATACCTGCAGCGACTGTGTATCCTCCAAATACACCAATGCATTTAGTTCCTAGAACTATTGCCACTAAGAGCAAGACCTTAATCAGTCAATATGTTATATTTCAATTATTTGTTGACTTTGAGAAAACTTGTAAGAAGAGGATCACTCCCACTGGGATAACTGAAGGGGAAAGGGGTTTTGATCAAACAAAAGAATGTTACTTAACTGAGGTCATGCCTTTCTTTAAACAACTAAAAGATCAATTTGAGAGTCTAAAAAAGGGGATAGATACATATATTAAAGGAATGGAAAAGGAATTTGATGCAATGATTGTTGAGGTTAGTGACTATGAGCGTGCATTAAAATATAATGAAATTGAGAGGAAGAACTTGCATACCTTAAATGAGAATCTGATTTCTGATTGTATTTCTCAAGATGTGTTCTATACTGCCACTAATTGTTCTATTACTGCTTCTCAATTTCATGAATTATCTGTTGCTTTGAAAGTCTCCCATGATCGTGTCATTGAGCTTGAAATCAAAAACGCTAAACTAAGTGAGAAAATTGAACAGGATGATCACGATAATCTGGTAAAACATTTTTCTAAACTAGAAGTTGAACATTTTGATTTACAACTAAAGTATAAACATCTCAAAGAAAATGTTAAAACCTCAAACATCAAGATATCCTCAGATGTTCCAGAGTTTGATGCAGTTTTTGAAATAAACAAACGTGATGAACAGATTCAAGCTCACTGTAACACGATCAGAAAACTGAAAGCCCAAATTTCTCAATTAAAGGGTGTAATGAACAATGTGACTGGCTCCCAAATGCCTCCTCCTTTAGATTCTCGGAAGTCTCAAAATTTTCATCTTCAAAACTTGGTTAATGCTTTACAAAAGGAAAATGAGAGTTTTCTAGAAGAAAATGAAAATGTTAAACGTCATTTCAATGAGTTATTTGAGTCAATAAAAGTCACTCGTAACAAAAATAATGAAGAAATAATTTCATTGCAAAAGGAAATTGAGAATCTGAAGAGTCAGGTAAAAGGGAAAATGCCAATGACAAATGGGGAGAATGGTGCTTCAAAGGTGCATGTCTGTAATAAATATGCTTTGTCTGTGAAATATGTTCCTCCTCATCTTAGGAATAACAAACTTGCTATTCAAACATATTTCTCATACCTTAAGGACAGCCTAGAATGTCTCCGTGAGATTGTAGAAGAGGATAAGTTAGAGAAACCACTTGATAATGCAATTGGCCATGCATGCTTATATGCCAAACGATCTCAAGAACTTCTAGAATGCTTAATTACAATATGCCCTAAAACCTTAGGTGAGCAAGTCAATCCCTTGATACCTTGTTCTATGCCTAATGCCAAGTATACAACTCATTCAATGCCCAATGTTATGAATGTGAACTCTAGTATGCCTTCAAGTAGTTCAGATCCCAGCACATCTAAACAGGAAATGCAAAAAGTAGCAAAACCAACTAATGTTCCCACTCCCTCTACATGAGTAATCAGTGACATTAAAGCGAGCAGGTCAAAGTCTCAAGGCAATACAAGGAATGATAGGACCTTGCAAGCTAAGAATGTGCATTGGAAAAGAGTAGAAGATCACCCTAGGAACACTATGTTTGAGTTGAATAAAACGAATCGTGTTGATTCTAGTATTTGCTATAAGCGTACTGTAATTAATTCGAATTCTGCTACTACGTGCAAAACATGTAATGAATGCTTGATCTCTGATACTAATCATGAATGTGTTGTGAATGGGTTGTCTAATGCTTTCAATTGCCCAGTTAAAATTTTTAATGCTAAAAATCAGGCTAAGAAGGCTAAAAGGCAAAGACGTAAGAAAGCTAGAAAACAGTGGAAACCCACAGGAAGAACATGTAGTAAGATAGGTTATCAATGGATACCTTTTGGCCATAAGGTTAATCAGACAATGCCCACTAGAAAATGGATGCCTACTGGTAGAACTATTCCCTTAAGAAGTGAACATACTTTGAATAGGTCAAATACGGATACTAGCACTGCATCTATTTCTGATGATTCCATTGATTATATTTCTGATATGGGTGTTTCTATTTCTGATATGGGTGTTCCAATCACTGTTACTAACCAAATGGAACCCATTCTTGCATGGGGATCCCAATTATCCAGTTATCCATTCTTGTCTGTGTTCAACTGCAGATCGTTCAAATCGTTCTATGGTACCTGGACTCAGGCTGTTCCAAGCATATGACTGGAGACCGGTCGCGGCTCATGAACTTCGTGAGTAAGTTTATCGGTACTGTTAGATTCGGGAACGACCATTTTGGAGAAATTATGGGTTATGGTGATTATGTAGTCTGCAAAAGTGTAATTTCCAGGGTATATTATGTGGAAGGTGTTGGTCATAATTTGTTCTCTGTTGGTCAATTCTGTGATTCCGATCTAGAGGTGTCCTTCAGAAAACATACTTGCTTCGTTAGAGAACTTGATGGTGTGGAATTATTAAGAGGTACTCGTGGTTCTAACCTATACACCATCTCTATCGAAGACATGATGAAGTCTTCTCCAATCTGCTTGCTGTCAAAGGCTTCTAAAACAAAGTCATGGTTATGGCATCGTCGTCTCAATCACTTGAACTTCGGAACCATTAATAACCTCTCCAGAAAGGATCTTGTCTGAGGCTTACCCAGATTAAAATATGAAAAAGATCATCTTTGTTCAGCTTGCCAATTGGGTAAAAGCACGAAATATGCCCACAAACCAAAACCCACAAATTCAGTAATGGAAGTTCTTCATACCCTTCATATGGATCTGTGCGAAACAATGAGAGTGCAAACGATAAATGGGAAGAAATACATTCTAGTAGTTGTTGATGACTACTCTCGATTTAATTGTTTAATGTTTTTGGGGACAAAGGATGAAACTCCGGATGTCATCATCAAACTAATCAAACAGCTTCAGGTTCGACTCAACAATACGGTCAGAATTGTTCGAACAGACAATGGCATAGAGTTTGTTAACAAAGACTTAATTCAGTTTTATGAAAGTGTTGGAATCAGTCATCAAAGAAGTGTTCCACGAACTCCTCAACAGAACGGTGTAGTTGAAAGACGAAATCGAACTCTTGTGGAAGCCACAAGAACAATGCTAATTTATTCAAAGGTTCCAATGTTTCTATGGGCTGAAGCCATTGCCACTGCTTGCTATACCCAAAATCGTTGCCTTATACACACCTCTCATGGAAAAACTCCAGATGAACTTGTTCATAAACGAAAACCTGATCTCTCCTACCTTCGTGTGTTTGGTGCCTTGTGCTATCCAACGAATGACGGTCAAGACTTAGGAAAATTAAGAGCAAAGGCAGATATTGGAGTTTTTGTTGGTTATGCACCAAACAAGAAGGGTTACAGAATCTACAACAAGAGAACCCGAAATATCATGGAAATAATTCACGTTACGTTCGATGAGCTGACCGGTCAAATGGCTCCAGGATAATCCAGTTCTGGACCCGCATCAAAACTCTCATCTAGTAGTCCCATCAGTTCTACTCTTGTGTCTAATCATTCACGTGCAACTCCTTATGTACCTCCCTCTGAAGATGATTTGAAGAAATTGTTTAATCCTATGTTTGATGAATACTTTGAGCCAAGTGCTATTGATATGTCAATTCCATCAACAGAGGCTGCTTCTATCCCTGTCAATGAAGTCAATCCTTCAGTTTCTATGTCATTAAGTCAGGAAGCGCCTGCTGTTGATCAATCAGTCTCATCAACAAACCTTCAATCATCGAATGTACATCATGGAATTGTTTCTGGCATCAATGATGAAGTTAATCCCTTTGCTACTCCTGAAGATGCTCCATTTGAAAACATATTTGCTCCTGTATCAGCATCAGAACCATCTTCATCAGGAGACATCGACTCTGCTACTTCAGTTCCACAACAACAACTACATGAACACCTCAGAAAATGGACACATGATCATCCATTGGATAACATCATTGGAAACCCCTCTCGTCCAGTATCCACATGGAAACAACTTGCAACCGATGCCTTATGGTGCTTCTTCAACTCCGTACTCTCTAAGGCTGAACCAAAAGACATTAAAGCCACCATGAATGAAGAAAGCTGGTTCAATGCCATGCAAGAAGAAATTCATGAGTTTGACCAACTTGATGTATGGGAATTAGTACCTGCTCCAGATTGTGCTATGATCATTGCTCTAAAATGGATCTTTAAAGTGAAACTTGATGAACATGGTGATGTCCTAAAGAACAAGGCTCGATTGGTGGCTAAAGGATACCGTCAAGAGGAGGGTATTGACTTTGAAGAATCATTTGCTCCTGTTGCTCGTATCGAGGCAATCAGAATCTTCTTGGCTAATGCTGCAAATAAGAACATGGTAGTCTATCAGATGGATGTAAAGACGGCGTTTCTCAACGGAGATCTTAAGGAAGTCGTCTACGTCAGCCAACCTGAAGGCTTTGTGAATCCAGAGCATCCTACTCACGTTTATCGTTTGAAGAAGGCTCTTTATGGTTTAAAGCAAGCTCCAAGGGCATGGTATGATACACTATCAAAGTTTCTTCTATCTACTAGATTCAGCAAAGGAACATTTGATCCGACATTGTTCACCAGGAAGTCAGGCAAACATTTAATTCATGTTCAAATATATGTTGATGATATTATCTTTGCCTCGATTGACCCCAATGAGTGTGACCGTTTTTCAAATGAAATGGGTTCTAAATTTCAAATGTCAGTGATGGGACAAATGTCATTTTTCTTGGGATTACAAATTTCACAAAGTCCCGGAGGCATTTTTATAAATCAATCTAAATATGCAAATGAGATTTTAAAGAAATTTGGATTTGATTCTAGTGACCCTGTTGACACTCCCATGATTGAACGTACCAAGCTGGATGAGGACCACTCAGGGATCATGGTAGATCAAACGAAATATCGTAGTATGATTGGATCCCTGATGTACCTCACAGCTAGTAGACCAGACATCTTGGTCGCTGTGTGCATGTGTGCTAGATATCTGGCTAAGCCTACTAAAAAGCACCTTGAAGTGGTTAAACGGGTCTTTCGGTATCTCCCAGGAACCATCAATATGGGACTATGGTACCCGAAGGACACCAGTATGTCACTAACAGCCTTTGCAGATGCTGATCATGCAGGATGTCAAGATACACGTCGAAGTACGTCAGGAGGTGCTCAGTTTTTGGGTGATAAGCTTGTGAGTTGGTCTTCAAAGAAGCAAATGAGTACTTCTATTTCCTCTACAGAGGCTGAATACATAGCCATGTCATCTTGTTGTGCTCAAATCCTTTGGATGAGATCCCAATTATCTGACTATGGCTTTGAATTCAACAAAATTCCTCTGTACTGTGATAATAAAAGTGCTATTGCTCTCTTATGCAACAACGTTTAACACTCAAGAGCAAAGCACATCGATATTAGACATCATTTCATTAGGGAACAGGTGGAAAACGGTGTGGCGGAACTTTATTTTGTGAAGTCAGAATACCAGTTAGCAGACATCTTCACTAAAGCTCTTCCAAGAGAACGTTTTGAGTTTATTCTTCCACGACTTGGCTTGAAAAGCCTTCAACTAGAAACACTCAAACGTCTTCCGGAGGAAGACGAGGAGTAAAGGTTAATGACTCTATCATCTTCTTGTAAATACTTATTCGAAAAACACAATAGAAAAATATAAAACTTTCAAAAATCCATAAAAAATTGAAAAATCTTGAAAATTCCAAAAAAAAAAAAAAAAAAAAAAATCATTTTGTCATGTTTTTCTCGATTCGATTATATCTGCGGTCTTTGTGCTGTCATTCAAAGAATGACACAGGACTTTAGATGTTGTTCGAACTTTCCTTAAAAAAAATAAAAAAAAAAAATTGAGAGAAAGAGAAACAATGGTTTATTGTCATTTTAGGCAGTAACCCGCTTTTCTAAGAAAGAACAGAGCCATGTTTTATCTTGCTTTTTCAAATCTCATGCTCTGATTCTATAAACAATTGCTTTCAATCTTATGAAAACTAATTGCTTTGAAAAATAACTCGTACTCTATTGTTGTAAATCATCTGGACTTAACGTTTGTCAAAATATCTATCTCTCAATCAACAACTTATGTCATTGATTGAGGGGGAGAATGCTTTCAATTAAATCAAAAGGTTATTTTTCATACAATTGGTTTTCAAAAGATAATCATGCATGTTTAATCTATGGAGCTTAAAGTCTCAAAATCCGATCCTTATCAGTTAAAAAATGTTTTCATAAGAAAGTCACAGTTCTCCTCAAAAGCTTTCAAAATCAATTTAAATCTACAGAGATCACAATCTCAAATGATTTGATAATTGTGATCGGGGGAGAATTTGTGATTTAAATTTGATTTAAACTGATAATTCGATAAATGGGTTCATAAGTGTTTAGCAAGTTTTCCTCCCCGCATGTGACAAACGATTTCAAATTTTCCATGCACATGTTGAGGGGGAGCATCTACTTTAAACCTTAAATTATTGAAACGTGATTGAATTGTTTCTAAGTGCAGGTTCCCTCTTATATGTGCAAAACTCTTTCAAACTTCGAGGCACATATTGAGGGGGAGCAAACATTTGAAAACCTCATCCTTCCTCAAAATGCTTAATCTACTCAAATTGATTGGGAAGTGATGATGATCATTTTAGAAAATGTTAATCAAAAGATTGGACCTTTCATTCTTAATCTAACGATTTCAAAGATCTCTTGCCTCCATGTGCTAAACAATTTCTGAATTTTATGCATATGTTAAGGGGAAGCATTTCTAAAATATCAAAACAATTCAGGCACAAAATGCTTTGATAATATATCACAAGTATCTGGATTGATTTTCAAATGGTTTTCAATTGGTTTCAAGGCGGAAGGTCAATACCAAAAGACCGACCAACTTTACTTTATGCATGGTGATATAAGGATGATAAGGTTAGGTTGAGGTCCAATGATCCGCCAGAACCAGACGGATCTACCCAGGGACCAAACCACTTGATAGTGTAGAGTCCTTAGGTATATTGAAAAAAGGAGAAAAATGAGATATGGGAAGAGTGCGGACTGAAACTGAGCTAGTACTGGAATAAACCCAACAAGGATCTAGTTGTGAAGTTTCGGTAAGCACTGAAGGGGTTGAAGAATGAAAAAGAATTGAATGTGAAAAAGGGTGAAAAGAAATATCCCTCCATTTATTCAACCTTAGGGCAGAAACCGGGTCCAATTTATATACTACTGGTGGTTACCAAGGTAACATCGGTATTGAAGACAAGACGTCATGGACCCAGTGACGCACTGCACTTCAACTTTCCAAACCACTCAAGTTCCTCTTAAAAGGTCTTGTTTCATTCTCACGGGGAACCGACATAATATATCGACTCTCTATTAGAGATTGTTGATATTGAAGAAGGAGACCCTCTCCCTAGTCTCCGGCATAGGAACCAAATATGCACAATTGAGTCTAGAGCCATGAGATCAGCAATAAATGTAACACCCCGCCTTATCTGACCACAATATTGTCCGCTTTGCCCGTAGGCTCACGGCTTTGTTTTTGTGGCCTCATTTGAAGACTTCCCGGTAGGTCACCCAAGCCAGTACTACTCTCACATGAGCACGCTTAACTGCCAGTTCCTAAGAACTCCACCCGCAGTAGACCACAAAACGCGTTGTGTCATTGTAAGGCGAATGTTATCTTATGAGCCCATCATCTCTCCAGGCCACAGCCGATGTGGGATTTGCCTAGGGTGTTACAATCACCCCCCTTAGGGACTCATCGTCCTCGATGAGGTTTGCCCCACCATCCCGAACGGCTCAGGAGTGGCTCTGATACCACTTGTAACACCCCGCCTTATCTGACCACAATATTGTCCGCTTTGCCCGTAGGCTCACGGCTTTGTTTTTGTGGCCTCATTTGAAGACTTCCCGGTAGGTCAACCAAGCCAGTACTACTCTCACATGAGCACGCTTAACTGCCAGTTCCTAAGAACTCCACCCGCAGTAGACCACAAAACGCGTTGTGTCATTGTAAGGCAAATGTTATCTTATGAGCCCAACATCTCTCCAGGCCACAGCCGATGTGGGATTTTCCTAGGGTGTTACAATAAATCTCATTAGGACACTTTCAATAAATGTTAGGAATTAGAAATTCCAGGTATTAAAGAGTCGGTCACCTCAAGTATATGTAATCGTTAGAAAGCTCGTAGTCGTAGTTCTTTTAAGTTAATTAGTATGTAGTTAAGTAACACCGTGGAGGACGGATGGGTCTTTACCCACTGTATGCCTGATCCACAGCCCGATGTGTGGCGATTTATGTAAGACTATAAATACTCTCTACCTCCCAAGGTAGAGAGTTGGAGCTCATAATAATATCTTTCACTTTCTCTCACTAAGTTCCCTAAACCTCTAACTTTCTCTCTCTAGAATTCCACTTATTCGCCACATGGTTGTTATGGTTTGATGTGTATGTGAAAAATTATATCTTACAATTGGTATCAAGAGCCATGGTTAGATCATATCTTGCACATCTTTGGATTTCTAGTGGTTTTTAGGTGGTTTTTGAGTTTGAAAAAGTTTAGTGGTTTTTGCATCATTTGGTTGATTTCTTGTGTTAAAGGTTGAATTTTGTTAGTACTTTTATGTTTAGAATCATCACAAGTGTTTAGGTTTTCATTTGGTAAGCTTGAATCATCTTGGTTGCGTTGTTTTTGGATTGAAAAGTGATGTTTATATGGTTTTTCATGCTAGCGACTTAGTTCACGGATAATTTTCTTCGTAGCGACTTGCTTCACTATTTTATAGCGAGTTACAGTTTCAGACCTAGCGAGTTACATCTAGCGATTTACAGTACAAGTAGTGGACTCTCCACTACGGGTAGCGACTTAGTGGTAGCGACTTGGTCTGTAGCGAGTTGCTCTTTAGCGACTTGCATCGTTAGCGACTTGAGTAGCGAATTGCTGCCGAAGTTTTGCTAGCGACTTGAGTGTTAGCGAGTTACTACTTAGCGACTTGCATTTGTGTAGCGACTTGGGACTCTAGCGACTTAGTGGTGTAGCGAATTAAGTGTTAGCGACTTAGTGCATTATCTTCTAGCGACTTAGTGCATTATCTTCTAGCGACTTGAGTGATTGTTTACGGTTTTCTCTTGATTTAGTAAAATCCCGTGAAAGAATCTATTTCCCGGTTTAATCATAGAGTTATAAAATCTCGTATAATCTATTAACATGTCTACCAACGTTCCTACTGTTATCTCCACTGTTGCCGAAGATGTTCAAGCAGCTGGCTCAGATACTCGTCCACCCATGCTTGACAGAACTGACTACGATTCTTGGGCTCAACGAATCAG
This sequence comes from Chrysanthemum seticuspe, assembly GCA_019973895.1. NCBI lineage: Eukaryota > Viridiplantae > Streptophyta > Magnoliopsida > Asterales > Asteraceae > Chrysanthemum > Chrysanthemum seticuspe. The sequence continues at coordinate 208,477,164 of BPTQ01000007.1, read as the reverse complement.
ACTGTATTGCCTTGGAAAGGAAAATGGTGTCAACATTCTCAAATCCATTGATGAAGGACCATATCGAGTTGAGACGACTAGAGACATACTTGATACTAATGAAGATGGTACTCCTGTTTACGGAATGGACAGACCTAAGATGTATGATGAGCTTGATGATAAAGGTAAAAAGAGATTTGATGCAGATATCAGGGCTTCAAACATTGTTCTTCAAGGTCTTCCTAAAGACATCTACAAGCTGATCAATCATAACACTGATGCTAAGGCAGTTTGGGATAATGTTAAGATGCTTCTCTCAGGTTCAGAATTAACTATGGAAGACAGAGAATCCCAACTCTATGACGAATTTGAGCACTTCAAGATGAAACCAGATGAGAATGTCTATGAGTACTATGTGAGATTTCATAAGTTAGTTAATGACATGAGGAACATCAGAATGACTATGCCTAACATTCAGTTGAATTCAAAATTTGTGAACAACATGAATCCCGAATGGCACAAGTTTGTTACCGCTGTGAAGCTTACTAAAGGATTGAAGAACACAAACTATGAGCAACTCTATGCCTTCCTCCTTCAGAATGAGAGACATGCTATGTTTGAAAAATTGATTCTCAATCAGTTCAAAACTAACCCGGGAGAGACAAGCTCGTCTAATGATTCAACTGCCTTCTACTCAAACATCGGAATCACAACCAAAGCTTCACAAGTCATACCCTTGGGTAATGGTAATCACAAACTCATTCCTGATCCTATGTACAAACAAGCAGATGCTGATGCACACGTGGGAAGCTTCATTAATCAACTAGCTCTTCTGATTAGCCAAAACATGAATTCTCTCCCACAAACCAACAACAACCTCAGAACAGCATCTAACCCACACAATCAAGCTACTGTTAAAGATGGAAGGATCGTGGTGCAACCAGTTCAGGAAAGACAGTATGATCAGGGAAGAGGTGGTGCTGGTAGAGGTTATGTGGGCAATCAGAATCGAGGAAGGAATGGTAACCAAGGTCAAGCTAAGCCGATCAAATGCTATAACTGTGGTGGTGAGGGACACATTGCAAGGAACTGCACATCTCCAAAGCGTCTACAGAATGCTGATTACTTCAGAGATAAGATGCTGCTGGCACAAGCTCAGGACAATGGAGCTGCTTTGAATGAAGAGGAATTGCTATTTCTTGCTGAGGGCAATGCCAAGACCTATGATGCAGATGTGGATGAGCAGCCTATTCAAGAGATAGGTCACAATCATCAGAATGCCTTTCAAGTCGCTGACTATGATGCATACGACTCTTATGTAGATGATGGACCTACTGCACACACAATTTTTATGGCTAGCATTTCTCCAATGGTCTCTCCCAAGGTCTCTTCTTCACCACAAGCTGGCCCATCCAAGGACAAACTCATCTCAGAGGTATTAAAACTATACGATGATGCTGATGTGCAACAGATGCATGACAAAGTACAACCAACTGAAACTATTGAATCAAATGTTGAAAATATGGGTAATAACAATATTGTCCCATACGATCAATACGTGAAACAAAGTGAAGATGAAGTTGTACCAAGTGATGCATCTTCTGCAGTCAACAATGACTATGTCTTTGATGAATACACTGCATGTGCTCCTGATGATTCCGTAATTTCTGAACTAAATGCCTATAAGGAACGTGTTGCTATTTATGAACAACGTGCAAAATTTGAGTTGACCACTCGTGAGCAGGAAATGGATGACCAAGTGAGTACAGTAATTAGAAAAAGTAAGTTTAGAGAAGAAGTATTGAAACAAGAATTACATTCCTTGCAAGAAAAACTTTCTAAAACAGCTAAGCAAAAACAAGAACTTCAAGAAAATGTGAAAATGCTTAAGCAAGAATTTAATGCAAAGGAATCAAAACTCTTGAGAGATTTTTCTAATCTGAAAACTTTGAAAAACAAACTTGAAAACAAGTTGTACATACAAGGAAACACCATTCAGACTGCTCACATGGTCACCAAACATCGAGTCTTAAGCGATAAGCATAGCATTCCCCTTGTTGAGGAACCAAATCCAGAGGTAATTAAAAAGGCTAGAAATGCTCATAAGGTGCTTTATGATGGTAATGAAGTCCTTAAGCCTAGGCAGAAACCTAGTTGCGTTGAGTGCACTGAGGAAGATAAGAAATTAAATGAAATCACTAGGGAAAAGATGAATAAGAAACAAAATGATCCCAAATGCAAAGAGAAAAACATAATTATCTCTCCTCATGATTACAAGAAGGAAAACTGGATTTCCTTGAACAAGTTTAAACCTCAGACTTTGTTGACTCCCGAACAAGTCTTCTGGAAAAAGGATTTAGATAAGCAGAAAACGGAAAATATTGTTGATACAAACCCTCCCCTTTGGAAAATGCCTAGAGCGACTGTGTATCCTCCTAATACACCAATGCATCTTGTACCTAGAACAATTGCCACTAAAAGCAAGACATTAATTAGCCAATACGTTATATTTCAACAATTTGTTGATTTTGAGAAAACTTGCAAGAAAAGGATCACACCCACTGGTATAACTGAAGGAGAAAGGGGTTTTGAACAAATGAAAGAATGTTATTTAACTGAGGTCATGCCCTTCTTTAAACTTCTAAAAGATCACTTTGAGAGTCTTAAAAAGGGGGTAGAAACTGATATTAAGGGTATGGAAAAGGAATTTGATGCAATGGTTGTTGAAGTTAGTGACTATGAGCGTGCACTGAAATATAATGAGATTGAAAGAAAGAACTTGCATACATTAAATGAGAATCTTATTACTGAATGTGTTGCTCAAGATGTGTTTTTCACTGCTTCAAATTGCTCTATTAATGTTTCCAAATTTCATGAACTATCTGTGGCCCTGAAAGTCTCCCATGATCGTGTCATTGAGCTTGAACAAACTAATTCTAAACTAAACGAGAAAATTGAACTGGATGATCACGAAAATTTCGTTAAACATTTTTCTAAACTAGAAGTTGAACATTTTAATTTACAACTAAAATATCAACATCTTAAAGAAAATGTCAAAACTTCAAATGTCAAGACATCTTCAGATGCTCCAGAGTTTGATGCAGTTTTTCAAATTAACAAACGTGATGAACAGATCCAAGCTCAGTGCAACACAATCAGAAAGTTGAAAGCCCAAATCTCTCAATTAAAGGGTCAAACGAACAATATGACAGGCTCCCAAATGCCTCCTCCTTTAGATTCTCAGAATTCTCAAACGTTTCATCTTCAAAACCTAGTAAATGCTTTACAAAAGGAAAACGAAAGTTTTCTGGAAGAAAATGAAAAGGTTAAACGTCATTTCAATGAGTTATTTGAATCAATTAAAGTCACCCGTAACAATAACAACGAACAAATAGCTTCATTGCAAAAAGAAATTGAGAATCTGAAGAGTCAGGTTAAAGGGAAAATGCCAATGACCAATGGGGAAAATGGTGTATCAAAGGTTCACTCTTGTAATAAATATGCTTTGTCTGTGACATATGTCCCTCATCATCTAAGAAACAACAAACTTGCTATTCTTAACATACTTCTCATCCCTTAAGGATTGCCTAGAATGTCTGCGTGAGATTGTTGAAGAGGATAAGTTAGAGAAACCTCATGATAATGCACTTGGACATGCATGCCTATATGCCAAACGATCTCAAGAAATCTTAGAATTCTTGATCACAATATGCCCAAAGTCATTAGGTGAGAGAGTTAATCCTTTGATTCCATGCTCGATGCCTAAGGCCAAGCATGATATGCACTCGATTCCCAATGTTTTGAATATGAACCGTAGTGTGCCTTTAAGGGGTTCAGATTCTAGATCTGTCAATGCTAAGAAAGAGAACTCAAGTGTGCCTTCTAGGAGTACAAATCTCAGTACCTCTAGTGTTAAGAATGTGAACCGTAGTGCACCTGCATGTAGTTCAGATCCCAGCACATCTAAACAGGTGGTGCAAAGAGTAGTAAAACAAACTAATGTTCCCATTCCCTCTACAGGAGTAATCAGTGACATTAAAGGGAGCAGGTCAAAGTCTCAAGACAATACAAGGATTGATAGGACCTCGCAAGCTAAGAATGTGCACTGGAAAAGAGTAGAAGAACAATCTAGGAACTTTAAGTTTGAATCGAATAAAACGAATCGTGTTGATTCTAGTATTAGCCATAGGCGTACTGTAATTAATTCGAATTCTGATACTATTTGCAAACCTTGTACTGATGTCTGCTTGAATTCTGTTTCTAATCATGAATGTGGTGTTACTGTTCTGCCTAATGATGTTAATTGTCCAGTTAATATTGTTAATGCTAAAATTCTTGCTAAGAAGGCTAAAAGGAAAAAACGAAAGAAAGTTAGAAAACAGTGGAAACCCACAGGAAGAACATTCAGTAAAATAGGCTTTTATTGGACACCTGTTGGTCTTAAGACTAATCAGATAATGCCCACTAGAAAATGGATGCCTACTGGTAGAACTATTCCCTTAAGAAGTGATCACACTATGAACAGGGCTAATACTGACACTAGTACCGCATCTATTCACAACAATTCCATTGCCTCACTTTCTGATATGAATGCTTCTATTTCTGATGTGGGTGTTCCAAACATTGTTACTAACCAAATGGAACCCATTCTTGCATGGGGATCCCAATTATCCAGTTATCCATTCTTGTCTGTGTTCAACTGCAGATCGTTCAAATCGTTCTATGGTACCTGGACTCAGGCTGTTCCAAGCATATGACTGGAGACCGGTCGCGGATCATGAACTTCGTGAGCAAATTCATCGGGACTGTTAGATTTGGTAATGATCATTTCGGTGCTATCATGGGTTATGGAGATTATGTAGTTGGTGATAGTGTCATCTCTAGAGTTTACTATGTAGAAGGTTTGGGTCATAATCTGTTCTCTGTTGGTCAATTCTGTGATTCTGATCTAGAAGTTGCCTTCAGAAAACATACCTGCTTTGTTAGAGATCTTAATGGTAAGGAACTGCTAAAAGGAACTCGTGGGTCAAATCTTTACACCATCTCTATCGATGACATGATGAGGGCTTCTCCAATCTGCTTGCTATCAAAGGCTTCAAAAACAAAGTCATGGTTATGGCATCGTCGTCTCAATCACTTGAACTTCGGCACCATCAACGATCTTTCCAGAAAAGACTTAGTTGTAGGTTTACCTAGACTAAAGTATGAAAAGGATCATCTTTGTTCAGCATGTCAATTGGGAAAAAGCAAGAAGTATGCCCATAAACCCAAACCTACTAACTCTGTCACAGAAGTTCTTCATATGATTCATATGGATTTATGTGGACCTATGAGGGTGCAGAATATCTTTGGGAAGAAATATGTGTTAGTTGTGGTTGATGATTATTCTTCTAGATTCACCTGGGTCAAGTTCTTAAGGACAAAGGATGAAACTCCTGATATCATCATCAAACTCAGCAAACAGCTGCAGGTTCGACTAAACAAAACTGTCAGAATTATCAGAACATACAATGGAACTGAGTTTGTCAACAAACAACTTAGTGAATTCTATGAAAGCGTTGGAATCAGCCATCAAAGAAGTGTTCCACGAACCCCTCAACAGAACGGTGTAGTTGAAAGACGAAATCGTACTCTTGTTGAAGCCGCTAGAACAATGCTGATCTACTCAAAGGTTCCAATGTTTCTCTGGGCTGAAGCAATTGCCACTGCATGCTACACACAAAATCGTTCCCCGATTCACACTATTCATGGAAAAACTCCATATGAACTTGTCCACAACAGAAAACCTAATCTATCCTTCCTTCGTGTATTTGGTGCATTGTGCTATCCAACTAATGAGGGTCAAGACTTAGGCAAACTTAGAGCTAAAGCTGACATTGGAGTATTTGTAGGATATGCATCAAACAAAAAGGGATACCGAATCTACAACAAAAGAACCCGAAATATCATGGAAACAATTCACGTTACGTTTGATGAGCTGACCGGTCAAATGGCTCCTGGACACTCCAGCTCAGGACCCGCACTTCAAAACAGTCCCATTGGTTCATTCCTTGTTCCAAACTCCTCTCAAGAAACTCCATATGTACCTCCATCTGAAGATGATGTAAAGAAATTGTTTGATCCTATATTTGATGAACTGTATGATTCAATTACTAATGAGGTGCTGATTCCTACAACAGAGGATGATCATATTCCAGTGAATGAAGTCAATCCCTCAGTCTCAATATCTTTAAGTCAAGAAGCACCAGCTGCTGATCCTTCAGTCTCATCATCAAATCATCATTCTTCAAATGTACATCATGGAAATGTTTCTGGCATCAATGATGAAGTTAATCCCTTTGCCACTCCTGAAGATGCTCCATTTGAAAACATATTTGCTACTCCTGAATCATCATCAGAACCACCTTCTTCAGGAGACATCGACTCTGCTACCTCAGTTCCTCAACAACTGCCACATGAACACCTCAGAAAATGGACTCACGATCATCCATTAGACAACATCATTGGAAATCCCTCTCGTCCTGTATCAACCCGGAAACAACTTGCAACCGATGCCTTATGGTGTTTCTTCAACTCCGTACTATCTAAGATCGAACCAAAAGATGTTAAAACCGCCATGAATGAAGACAGCTGGTTCAATGCCATGCAAGATGAAATTCATGAGTTTGATCGTCTTGATGTATGGGAGTTATTACCTGCTCCAGACTGTGCTATGATTATAGCTCTCAAATGGATCTTCAAAGTAAAACTTGATGAGCATGGTGATGTGTTGAAGAACAAGGCTCGATTAGTTGCTAAAGGATATCGTCAAGAGGAGGGTATAGACTTTGAAGAATCTTTTGCTCCAGTTGCTCGAATCGAGGCAATTAGAATCTTTCTGGCTAATGCTGCTAGTAAGAACATGGTAGTCTATCAGATGGATGTGAAGACGGCATTTCTGAACGGAGATCTTGAAGAAGTCGTCAACGTCAGCCAACCTGAAGGATTTGTGAATCAAGATCATCCTACTCACGTTTATCGTTTGAAGAAGGCTCTTTACGGTTTAAAGCAAGCTCCAAGGGCATGGTATGATACACTGTCAAAGTTTCTTCTATCAACCGGATTCATCAAAGGAGCAGTTGATCCTACATTGTTCACCAGGAAGTCAGGCAAACACTTAATTCATGTTCAAATTTATGTTGATGATATTATTTTTGCCTCGACAGACCCAATGGAATGTGATCGGTTTTCAAATGAAATGAGTTCAAAGTTTCAAATGTCAATGATGGGACAAATGTCATTTTTCTTGGGATTACAAATTTCACAAAGTCCCGGAGGCATTTTCATAAATCAATCTAAATATGCAACAGAGATTTTAAAGAAATTTGGATTTGATTCAAGTGACCCTGTTGACACCCCCATGATTGACCGAACCAAACTAGATGAGGACCTCTCAGGGATCATGATTGACCAAACGAAATATCGGAGTATGATTGGATCCCTGATGTATCTCACTGCTAGTAGACCAGACATCTTGTTCGTTGTTTGCATGTGTGCTAGATACCAGGCTAAGCCTACTAAAAAGCACCTTGAAGCAGTTAAACGGGTCTTTCGGTATCTCCAAGGAACCATCAATATGGGTCTTTGGTACCCGAAGGACACCGGTATGTCACTAACGGCCTATGCAGATGCTGATCATGCAGGTTGTCAAGATACACGTCGAAGTACGTCAGGAGGTGCTCAGTTTTTGGGTGATAAGCTTGTGAGCTGGTCTTCAAAGAAACAAATGAGTACTTCTATTTCCTCTACAGAGGCTGAATACATAGCCATGTCATCTTGTTGTGCTCAAATCTTATGGATGAGATCTCAATTATCTGACTATGGCTTTGAATTCAACAAAATCCCTCTGTACTGTGATAATAAAAGTGTTATTGCTCTCTCATGCAACAACGTTCAACACTCAAGAGCAAAGCATATCGACATTCGACATCATTTCATCAGGGAACAAGTGGAAAAAGGTGTGGTGGAACTATATTTTGTGAGGTCTGAATATCAGTTAGCAGACATCTTCACCAAAGCTCTTCCAAGAGAACGTTTTGAGTTTATTCTTCCACGACTTGGCTTGAAAAGCCTTCAACCAGAAACTCTCAAACGTCTTCAGGAGGAAGACGAGGAGTAAAGGTCTATCTTCATCTATCTCTTGTATATATCTATTCGAAAAACAAAATACAAAATTATAAAACCTTCAAAAATCAAATAGAAAAATATAAAACTTTCAAAATCCATAAAAAAAAAAAATAAATAAAAAAAAAATAATAAAAAATAAAATTTTGAAAAATTCGAAAAATCTTCAAAAAATATTGTCATTTTGTCATGTTTCTCTCGATTCGATAATATCTACGGTGTTGATGTTGTCATTCAAAGAATGACACGGGACTTTAGATGTTGTTCGAATTTATATATTAAAAAAAAAAAAAAAAAAATTTGGGAGAAAGAGAAACAATGGTTTATTGTCATTTTTTTCAGGCAATAACCCGGTTTTAAAAGAAAGAACAGAGCCATGTTTTATGATGTTTTCAAAATTCCATGCTCTGATTCTAAAAACATTTATCTGCTGAAAACTAAATGCTTTGAAAAATAACTCGATCTCTATTTTTGATAATCATCAGGACTTATTTGTCAAAATCTCTATCTCTCAATCAACAACCTATGTCATTGATTGAGGGGGAGAATGATTTCAATTAAATTAAAAAGTTATTTGGCATTAAATTGTTTTCAAAAGATATTCATGCATGTTTTATCAATGGAGTTTAAAGTCTTAAAATCCGATCCTTATCAGTTAAAACGCTGTCATAATCAAGTCACAATTCCCCTTAAAAAGCTTTCAAAATCAATTTAAATCTATAAGAGATCACAAATCTCAAATGATTTGATAATTGTGATCGGGGGAGAATGTGTGATTTAAATTGGATTTAAACTGATAATTCGGTAAATGGTTTTATAAGGATGTACATACTATCCTGCCCACATGTGACAAACGATTTCAATTTTTCAATGCACATGTTGAGGGGGAGCATCTATCTTAAACCTATGATTTGAAATGTGATCAACTTATCTCAATGTGCAGGTTCCCTCTAGTATGTGCAAAACTCTTTTCAAACCTCGAGGCACATATTGAGGGGGAGCAAATTCATGGAAACCTCATCCTTCCCGGAAATGCTATACCTACTTGATTTAAGGTGGGAAGTGATGTTGATATCTTTTAGAAAATGGTAATCAAAGAAGTTAATTCTTTCTCTTGCCTCCGTGTGCAAAACTTTCTCAAATACTTGATGCACATGTTGAGGGGGAGTTCTCGTTCTAAAAATATCAAAAACAATTCAGGTACAAAATGCTTTGATAATATATCACAAGTATCTGAATTGATTTTCAAATGGTTTTCAATTGGTTCCAATGGCAGATGAACAATACCAAATAGACCGACCAACTTTACTTTATGTACGGTGATATAAGGATGATAAGGTTAGGTATGTGTTTCCATGATCCGCCAGAACCGGAGGGATCTACCCAGGGACAATCCACTAGTTAGTGTAGAAGTCCTTAGGTATGATGATAAAAGGAGAAAAATGAGATATGGGAAGAGTGCGGACTAAGACTGAGCTAGTACTGGAATAAACCCAACAAGGTTCTAGCTATGAAGTCTCGGTAAGCACTGAAGGGGTTGAAGAATTAAAAAGAATTGAATGAGGAAAGGGTGAAAACAAATAGCCCTCCATTTATTCAACCTTAGGGCAAAAACCGGGTTCAATTCATATGCTACTGATGGTAACATCGGTATTGAAGACAAGACGTCATGGACCCAGTGACGCACTGCAATTCAACTTTCCAAACCACTCAAGTTCCTCTTAAAAGGACTTGTTTCATTCTCACGGGGAACCGACATTATCTATCGACTTTCTCTTAGAGATTGTTGATATTGAAGAAGGAGACCCTCTCCCTAGTCTCCGGCACAGGATCCAAATATGCACAAATTGAGTCTAGAGCCACGAGATCATCAATAAATCTCATTAGGACACTTTCAATGAAGACTCTCTGTTTCACACAATGTGGAAAGAGAGATTATATCTTGAGTCCTACGCATTATCCTTGTGGTATTGCCAGAACATCTGAGTGATGTGTTTACATATTCACTATGAAGATGGAAAGCCTTCTGGAGCCAACATCAAACAATGTGACAACTGAACAGAAACAATGGGGCGATTCAATCTCTTGAATCAATCCTGGTTCAGGTTATGGATTGACGGATACCTTTGAAAAACCGGTCATTGTGCTTAAAAACTCTTTTCTTTAGCACATCGACCGTGTACTAATTTTTCAATCCAAAAGGTGTTTTTTTATGATTGATAATTGATTTTCCATAAAACCTTCATTGTATTGCAAAAACAATTTCTATTGAGCAATACCCGATTGTTTTTCAAATCTCTTTTCATCAATCAGTGGACTTAAAATTCGCTGGTTCACTCACTCCATGTTGTCTTCTTTGAGATGTTCCGGTTTGAGAACAGCTAGAACAGCTGCGAAACCCTGTCAAGGAGATTCTTAGGAATCCTACCTGATCACAGGCAGTACTCGTACTGATCAACGGGGAACCGTGGGCCGTGTACCTCAATTCAACGAAAGTGATCAAAGACACTTTCGCGCGATTTATTGCTAACTGTTGTATGCAGGTACACCCGACGTTTACAGCTGATCAGAATGAAGCGGTCAATCCATAGCCGCATGCTCACAATACACATTCATCTCAAAAGAAATCATGATAAGTGCATCAATGACTCTGATATTTTCACTCCATGCTTCTGCTACGCTGCTGCCAATATCATGAATCAACTAAAGCTTCCGCTACTCTGATGAGAAGATTTCATGATCCAGAATGTGAGCATGTCGGTCCTAAAGTCACAACACCACAAAGGATGTCTTAGAGATTTTTGATAGCTGATGATCTCAAAAGATGGCTCAAAATTATTATCACGTGGATCAGTAAAAGACCTCCACTTGGAGTATCCAAACATGCAATGTGAAGAATCAATGACTACGAGCTTAGAAGCAAAGGACTACATCAAGAATGCAAGAACAATTTTTTGTAATATCTATTTTATTCAATGTAATTTTGGTACATGATTGAGGTGACCTCCCTTAGGGGGAGATTGTTAGGAATTAGAAATTCCAGGTATTAAAGAGTCGGTCACCTCAAGTATATGTAATCGTTAGAAAGCTCGTAGTCGTAGTTCTTTTAAGTTAAGTAGTATGTAGTTAAGTAACACCGTGGAGGATGGACGGGTCTTTACCCACTGTATGCCTGATCCACAGCCCGATGTGTGGCGATTTATGTAAGACTATAAATACTCTCTACCTCCCAAGGTAGAGAGTTGGAGCTCATAATAATATCTTTCACTTTCTCTCACTAAGTTCCCTAAACCTCTAACTTTCTCTCTCTAGAATTCCACTTATTCGCCACATGGTTGTTATGGTTTGATGTGTATGTGAAAAGTTATATCTTACAATAAAGACTCTCTTTCTCACACAATGTGGAAAGAAAGATTATATCTTGAGTCCTACGCATTATCCTTGTGGTATTGCTAGAACATCTGAGTGATATGCAAACATATTTACAATGAAGATGGAAAGCCTTCTGGAGCCAACATCAAACAAGCTCCTGGTGGGTGGCATGTGAGATCTATTCAATAGATCAACCATGTGACAACTGAACAGAAACAATGGGGAGATTCAATCTTTTGAATCAATCCTGGTTCAGGTTATGGATTGACGGATACCTTTGAAAAAACCGGTCGTTGTGCTTAAAAACTCTTTTCTTTAGCATATCGACTGTGTTCAAATATTTCAAAATAAAAGGTGTTTATGATTGATAATTGATTTTCATTAAAACCTTCGTTGTATTGCAAAAACAATTTCTATTGAGCGATACACGATTGTTTTTCAAATCTCTTTTTATCAATCAGTGAATCTCAATTCGCTGGTTCACTCACTCCGTGTTGTCTTCTTTGAGACGTTCCGGTTTGAGAACAGCTAGAGCAGCTGCGAAACCCTATCAAGGAGATTCTTCGGAATTCTTCCTGATCATAGGCAGTACTTGTACTGATCAACGGGGAACCGTGGGCCGTGTACCTCAATTCAATGAAAGTGATCAAAGACACTTTCGTGCACTTTATTGCTAACTGTTGTATGCAGGTACGCCCGACGTTTGCAGCTGATCAGAATGAAGCGGTCAATCCATAACCGCATGCTCACACATCACATTCATTTCAAAAGAAATCATGATTAGTGTATCAATGACTCTGATATTCTCACTCCATGCTTCTGCTACACTAATGCCAATATCATGAATCAACGAAAGCTTCCGCTACTCTGATAAGAATATATCATGATCTAGAATGTGAGCATGTCGGTCCAAATGTCACAACACCACAATGGATGAGTCAGAGATTTACTGTGGCTGATGATCTCAAAGCTGGCTCAAAACTCAGTATCACGTGGATCAGTTAAAGACCTCCACTCAGATTAACCAAACATGAAATAATGAAGAATCGATGACTACAAGCTTCAGAGCAAAGTCCTACATGAAGAATGCAAGAATAATTTATAATGTAATATCTGTTTGTATTCAATGTAATTTTTAATGTGTGTTTGAGGTGACCTCCCTTAGGGGGAGATTGTTAGGATTTAGTAAATCCAGTTATTAAAGAGTCGGTCACCTCAAGTATATGTAATCATTAGAAAGCTCGTAGTCGTAGATTATTACAAGTTAAGTAGTATTTAGTTAAGTAACACCGTGGAGGACGGACGGGTCTTTACCCACTGTATGCCTAATCCACAGCCCGTAGGTGGTGATTTGTGTAAGTACTATAAATACTCTCTACCTTCCAAGGTAGAGAGTTGGAGCTCATAATAAGATTTTTCTTTCTCTCACTAAAGTTCCCTAAACCTCTAACTTTCTCTCTCTAAAACTCATCTTGTACGCCTCTTGTGTTAATGATATGATGTGTTTGTGAAATCCAATATGTTACAATTTTGTACCACTGTGAGAGTTTTATCATTTTGCATAAATACTCCCCCACCACATGTGCTTAAGTGTTTAGACAGAAATCTGCACGGTGAGAGAAGAGCGCGCACTTTTGAATTGATCGATTCAAGATAAACAATCCCCCGCGAGACACGGTTACGTTGCCTAGTTAAAGAGGTACATTGACAGCTTTTAGGTGACAACTAACTCTAGTAACTACCTTGAAGATGTGGACAAACCTCGAAAGGTTGTCAAACCCGTGAAAGTTCATGTCTATCAAGAGTTTCTCGAATAGGTACAATCTACTCGGATAAGTCTAGGAAGACAAATCTTTTCGATTTATGACAGTTCAGAGTTCGTCAATTCATGGGTTAAGTCTTATCACACGAAGATTCAATAGCAAATCAACATATTTCTTATCACATTAATTTTCTCCCCCTAAAAAATGGCATATAAATGTTATTTTTGATAACGTTTTGATATTAAATACGACCATTTCGAGTTTTGTGGGAAGATTTCCACGAAGAACATTTTGTTGAACAAAGATTTTAGCAAAGACTCCCCCTCAACAAGTAATACTAACTTTTGAGGTTTTGAAAACGTAAGGGGAAGTACTTGTTCTTTTGAGCAAAACTTTGAAAAATGAAAGTTTTGATAAGTTTTACTCAAAAGTAAGAAGCTTTCGCTCCTTTTATAAGGATTGTGGCACTGAAGCGTACCACAGGGTCCTTTCATTACAAGAACGGGTTGTACACTGTTATGTGTGCACAAGCCATTGTCATTAAATAATCACACATCCAAATCAATATAGAAAATGAAACAGCTTAAGGGGTACCAGGTAGTCCAGCAATGTCTCCAGGAATGCGAACTGGGCGTTGATAGCCTGTGAGAGTAATCCTGGGACGACCACCTACGAAGCTCTCTAGAGTTCTGAACTGGTCCCGTCTGTACAACCTTTCATCGATACGAGTGATGATCCTCTTCACATCCCGTCTTTCCTGAGAATTCCATCTCTTTGGTGACCCAATGCCTTCATGTATCGCCATTAACCGATAAGCTAAGCCATCCCTGACTTTCTTCAGTGTGTGATACCTAAGCTTATGAAGATCTCTACACGCAATCAAGCAGTTGCGTTGTAGTTCACTACGGTAAACTACTCCAAACGGTTTGCTGATGATAGTGTATTGTGGAAGATGGTTGATGTCAGGAAGTTCTAGCTGAGGTCTGGTGAAGTTGACACGTGTTTGATATGATTCAACGGCAAGTTGGAAGTCTGTAACATATTGGATTTCACAAACAAACTAAATCATAAACATAAGAGGCGTATAAGATGAGTTTTAGAGAGAGAAAGTTAGAGGTTGGGAACTTTAGTGAGAGAAAATGAACATATTATTATGAGCTCCAACTCTCTACCTTGGAAGGTAGAGAGTATTTATAGTCTTTACACAAATCGCCAGATAACGGGCTGTGGATCAGGCATACAGTGGGTAAAGACCCGTCCGTCGTCCACGGTGTTACTTAAACTAAATACTACTTAACATTAATCAATCTACGACTACGAGCTTTCTAACGATTACATATACTTGAGGTGACCGACTCTATAATAACCGGATTTACTAAATCCTAACAATCTCCCCCTAAGGGAGGTCACCTCAAACACACATTAAAATTACATTGAATACAAACAAATATTACATTAAAAAATTGTTCTTGCATTCTTGATGTAGTTCTTTGCTCAGGAGCTCGTAGTCATTGATTCATCATTATTGCATGTTTGGGTAATCAATGTGGAGGTCTTTAACTGATCCACATGATAATGAGTTTTGAGCCAGCTGTGAGATCATCAGCAATCACAAATATCTGATTCATCCATTGTGGTGTTGGTGTTATGTGATGTTGTGACTTTTGGACCGACATGCTCACATTTTGGATCATGATTTCTTCTCATCAGAGTAGCAGAAGCTTTTGTTGATTCATGATATAGGCAGTAGCGTAGCAGAAGCATGGAGTGAAAATATTAGAGTCATTGATGCACTAATCATGATTTCTTTAGAAATGAATGTGTTGTGTGAGCATGCGGCTATGGATTGACTGCATCATTCTGATCAGCTGCAAACGTCGGGCGTACCTGCATACAACAGTTAGCAATAAAGTGCACAAAAGTGTCTTTGATCACTTTCGTTGAATTGAGATACACGGCCCACGGTTCCCCGTTGATCAGTACAAGTACTGCCTGTGATCAGGTATAATTCCGAAGAATTTCCTTGACAGGGTTTCGCAGCTGTTCTAGCTGTTCTCAAACCGGAACGTCTCAAAGAAGACAACACGGAGTGAGTGAACCAGCGAATGGAGATTCACTAATTGATAAGAAGAGATTTGAAAAACAATCGTGTATCGCTCAATAGAAATTGTTTTTGCAATACAACGAAGGTTTTAATAGAAATTAATTATCAATCATAAACACCTTTTATTTTGAAATATTTGTACACAGTCGATGTGCTAAAGAAAAGAGTTTTTAAGCACAACGACCGGTTTTTCAAAGGTATCCGTCAATCCATAACCTGAACCAGGATTGATTCAAAAGATTGAATCGCCCCATTGTTTCTGTTCAGTTGTCACATGGTTGATCTATTGAATAGATCTCACATGCCACCCACCAGGAGCTTGTTTGATGTTGGCTCGAGAAGGCTTTCCATCTTCATTGTGAATATGTTTGCATATCACTCAGATGTTCTGGCAATACCACAAGGATAATGCGTAGGACTCAAGATATAATCTCTCTTTCCACATTGTGTGAAACAGAGAGTCTTCATTGAAAGTGTCCTAATGAGATTTATAGATGATCTCGTGGCTCTAGACTCAGATCCTATTTTGGAGACTAGGGAGATGGATTCCTTTTTCAATATCAACAAACTCTAAGAGAAAGTCGATAGATAATGTCGGTTCCCCGTGAGAATGAAACAAGTCCTTTTAAGAGGAACTTGAGTAGCTTGGGAAGTTGTAGTGCAGTGCGTCACTGGGTCCAGGACGTCTTGTCTTCAATACCAATGTTACCTTGGTAACCACCAGTAGCATATGACTTGAACCCGGTTTCTGCCCTAAGGTTGAATAAATGGAGGGCTAATTCTTTTCACCTTTTTTCTCATTCAATTCTTTTTCATTCTTCAACCCCTTCAGTGCTTACCGAGACTTCATAACTAGAACCTTGTTGGGTTTATTCCAGTACTGGATCAGTCTTAGTCCGCACTCTTCCCATATCTCATTTTTCTCCTTTTTATCATCATACATAAGGACTTCTACACTAACTAGTGGATTGTCCCTGGGTAGATCCCTCCGGTTCTGGCGGATCAGGGGAACGAATACCTAACCTAACCATCCTTATATCACCATACATAAAGTAAATTTGGTCGGTCTATTTGGTATTGTTCATCTGCCATTGGAACCAATTGAAAACCATTTGAAAATCAATCCAGATACTTGTGATATATTATCAAAGCATTTTGTACCTGAATTGTTTTTAATAAATTTTGAAGCAGAGCTCCCCCTCAACATGTGCATCACGCATCATTTTATAATGGAAATAATTTTCATCTTTGAGGGATTAGCTTGCATCTAAGAGTAGTTATATGAAGAATGTGGTTTTCAAAATAGTTGCTCCCCCTCAATATGTGCATGGAAATTTGAAGATGTTTTGCACATATTAGGAAAAGACTGCACATTGAAATAAATTGATCACGTTTCAAATCTTAGTGGTTTAAGACAGATGCTCCCCCTCAACATGTGCATGGAAATTTGAAATCGTTTGGCACATGTGGGAAGGAGAGCTTGTACATCCTTATGAAACCATTTACCAAATTATCAGTTTAAATCCAATTTAAATCACAAATTCTCCCCCGATCACAATTATCAAATCATTTGAGATTTGTGATCTTTGTTGATTTAAATTGATTTTGAAAGCTTTTGAGGAGAATTATGACTTGATTATGAAAACATTTTAACTGATAAGGATCGGATTATGAGACTTTAAACTCCATTGATTAAACATGCATGATTTATCTTTTGAAAGAAATTGTATGACAAATAACCTTTTGATTTAATTGAAATCATTCTTCCCCTCAATCAATGACATAAGTTGTTGATTGAGAGATATATATTTTTGACAAACGTTAAGTCCAGATGAAAGTTTTATATTTTTCTATTTGTTTTTTGAATAAATATTTACAAGAGATGGATGAAGAAAGACCTTTACTGTAACACCCCAACCCGACGAGGGTAGAAGTGTCACATTCTGGTGTCATATCAGAACATACAAGTAAATTTTTACAAGCGGAGGTCTTAAATAATAACGTACCAAGTCATAATCACAATTGACTTACAAGGAAAATTACAACCCAAAATGTCTAAGATAAAATGAAATCTCAAAACAATAGCCCGTCAAAATAAGTCCAAATAACAAGGTAACTAGGGTTAGTCCACTCAGATAATCCAACTCTCAGCCCAATCAAAGCCCATCTTCAAACCTAAAACCTGCCGCAGGAAAAGAAATGCGGCTGAGCTTAAAAAGCCCAGTGAACAGATATAACAAAGAGAAAGCTAAATAAAATCTGAAATGCAAAACGAAACAAAGGAACGTATAACAAAGTCGCAGCGAAATGAGAGTAATGAGTCAAAGAGGATCCTGCAGAACACAATTATACAGATATCCAAAACGAACAGATAACAAGGAGAGCGAAGCGAAGCAAAGCATCGGTGACATATAAACAAGCACATACAACTAGACATACAAGAAATAAAACATAAGCAAACATAGCAGGCATAGCATCCACACAACGTATATGTCATACAATCAATTCAGGAAATCAAAAATACATACAAGCCAAACAGGTATCTACAGGAAAGCGGAAGCAATTAATTAATCAGTGAGCATGGCAATTCACACAGGTCAAAACTCTTAATTGAAGACATGATCAGTATCATAACGGTAGTCAAAACATGGCAGTCACAAGTAACAAGTAGGAATACAATATGAACACTATAATTAAATGAATTAAATACATAGCAGGGCAATTAAACAAGTTAACAAGCTAGACGTCATAAGTTGAACCATCTACCAAATCAAACAGTAGCATAAACAGAAATGCTAACATGGCAGGTCAACAACAAGCAGATAAGGATACCACGGATAGTCATAGTCCACGAGATTAATCAAACGAGTTACAAAAGATAAACAGCTCGACAATCGGTTTCACACAAGCACGGTTACCAGAAAAATCAAAGGATCACATAACAGTAAGATAGCATATCATCAGATGACAACAGGTAAATCTTATATCGCATACATACATATCATACAGAGTAATCAGTAGTCATATAAACATGAATATCATAATCAAATCCAATAACATATAATAACCCGGTACGTGAATGGAACGATAGTCGGAATTAACGGAATGAGAGTGTGACAGATCAAAGCAATGGAATATATATATCTTGGTAGTAGAGGGAGTCATATAAGGGTACACAAAATATGGTGCATTGGGGAATGTAGAAGGTACAATATAGGTATATCAAAAGTGTAAGGGTTATCAGAAATCTACCCGAGCCCGGAAACATATCATATCATAATATATCATAAGTAGCCATTGTATTCGGAGGGGTGACCTCGGAATACCATACATAATAGGAGGGGAGACCTCAGTAACAAATGGAGTAGCTAGCTCCCAGAATTGTGAAGACGCGGATTGCACCCGACATCATTCACCATATATATCTCCAAACAGATCAAATCCCTCGAAACATATCATATCTAGGATGCATCCATACGCCCCCAGTGGCCAAATTATATACAAATCATATCATATCATAACATATCATAATAGGGGACGGTGTGGAACATCACTCAACCACACTAAAGTCATGCCATTGGTGCATCAATGACACGGTCAGGTTACCTTCCTGACTAGGAAACATATTTGGCTCGGGTATCAAACTGAAGGGTCAAAGCATATTCATATCATAAGGGTTCATATCAAAGTCATATCAGAGTTCATATCAAAGTTTCATATCGAAGTTTTCATATCAAAGGTTCATATAGGTTCATATCAAAGGGAGCATAGCAGAGTCATAGGGAAGCCCTAATAAAGAGGCTTAGAGTAAAGCATAACATATCAAGCTAGAATCGAAAGATGAATACGAATCATGAGAAACCTTAAGAGGTAAGGTCAGAATATCTGTACCTTATTCGGAGCAAATCACAATGAAAGTAAAAATCAAGAAAGGAGATCAATCCCGTCGCCCGGAACCTATATGAATTAAATAACTTCTATAAGAATCAGATCACTCGTTTAAGACGGCTTTCCATTTTTAGCAGGTTTCCACTTTTAGAAATCTTTCTATTTTAGGTAACTTTCTATTTTAGGCAGGTTTCCATATTTAGTAACTTTCCATAATTAGCAGGTTTCCATATTTAGTAAGTTTAGTTACTTATCTAAAGTTAAATAATGAAAATGAGTGTTATTATGATTTAAGGATCATTTATGACAAGTTACAAAAGTTTAGGGTTTAAAATGCCATTAATGCAAAGTATAGGGTTAAAAGTGTAAATATAGCAAGTTTACTCATTTTACTCATTAAATCCATTAAGTTACTATATTAACAAGTTAATCCATCTAGTTTCATAATTTACAAATAACCCCCTTAATTTTATTAATCGACATAAAACATTATAAACCCTAGGTTTTATGTTATAGTTATCGTATCCGTTCCAAACCATTTTAGCTCGATTATTACAAGCTTATATGACTCCTTATGTGATATCATTTTTAGGTCGAAACATCCTCCCGAAATTCAGTTTTGTACGCCCCATTAAAAGACCAAAACGAGTGTGTAAATCATTCGTTATCGATTCCATTTATCACATACGTATAAGCATATTTTCGTAGGCTCATTAAATCCATTTAAAATCCACACATATGTCGACATATAAAGAGATTAAAATTCAGTTTCGTATTCATATTTACATACCATATATCATTCGAATTATATAGGTTAAGAATTATGTTTTATGTAGTCTTGTTTTATCATTTCATGTGACAAACGTATTAATGATTTTATGTGTTCCATTTACATATTACAAGCCCTAGAAAACTTCTATGCCACGAATTGATTATGAAAACAAGGAGGAAAAGATTTGAGATGATGATACGTTACCCTAGTAGCGTATACGTGACAAGGAAACAAGAATCAAACCACCACGATCAAACCAAGCCTTCCTTGGCTATATCAAAACCCACGGCCAGGAAACAAACCCACGACCTAGCTTTCTTTTGAGCCAAACACGATCACCACGTCCACCAATCGATCACACACGATCACGAGCCTCCTAGGAACACTTTTCTTTGTTGGATTTTCGGATTAAAATGGAGAAAGAATGATGGAGCCGCCACTCTTGTGATTGAGAGAGACCTAGGGTTTTCTTGTGTTTTTGAAATGAAATCAAAGAGTATAAATGAGAGTTATGATAATTGATTGTGTGATTAAAGAGGGGGAGCCTAATGGCCGGCCATCAAGGAGGGGGAGACCAAAATTTTGACTTTCCAATCTTATCACTTCATCATGTATGTAGTCTCCTTTGTAGTCCAAGTGAATTGTGCACATATTGACATGTTTATTTGATACTTAGAGTTTCATTATTTATGTTATTTTAATTTATATCATAAGTTAATTTCTTTCATAAAGTGTGAATATTATTGATGATATAATTTGTTAAACGATGTTGACGTGTTTTTCCGAATTTGTATAATTTTAAGTTTGAGGGCAAAATTCATCATTTCACGCGTTTGAGATTTTAGGGTTTTACAACTCTTCCCCTCTAAAAGAAAATTTTCGTCCTCGAAAATGGAAGTCGCAGAGGTACATAGAGACGTACAAGTTCAAGGCAGATGTAGCAATCCATAGTCTCACACAGATCATAACGATTTCGGTTCCCAAAGCGTACAAAACTTATACGTAACAGATGTCAGTGAGAATCTCGCAAGGAGGTACAGAATTCCAAACGAATATGAAAGTTTACAAATAACGGATATGAGTCATATTCCATTCACGTACCAACCCCAGGCATTTCCCAAGATGTCGTATGATTCCAATAAGTTCAAATTATATGATCTCGGTATTATCACGTTGATGAGGTGTCATAATACTTGCATCACATAACAAGCCCTTATTGTCACCATATTCTGTCCCGGTTCATGACAAACCACATAGCCAATATCACACAAAACATATCACATACAGATAACAAGTAACATACCAGAGCAGACCAGAATCGCGTACATACAGCATATAACACATCAAACAACTTACCATATAACAATGAAAGAATGCCACCAACTTGCATGAAACGGTTCCTCATGACTCATTACTGTCGGTCCAAAAAGAAAAGCTGAGATATACCAGAATGCTAAACGATAAAACTTCACGATTCAAATCGAGTTCTGAACGAATCAAAGAAAAGTAATGCCGATCAAAATCACGTAGCAAGATATCAAGCCGCCTCAAAACGCGTGACAAACGAATCAGAGTAACACAAGTCGTGCCCAAATCATATGAAGTAGATGAACCTTCCCAGACACTGATTGAATCTTGTCTTCGTCGTTGCGTCCTTGGTTGATTCGTCCAGCTTCCTCCAGCAGCATCCTGATGTCTCCAACAGCACGGCAGTCGGGTGTGGCTTCTGCTTCACGAACCTCTCCAGCACAGGGACTGTTGTAGCAACGCAAGTTCGGCACCATCATCTTCGGCTCCGCGGGTAGTCTCCATCTAACGATCGACAAACGGATGTGCGAAGACACAATAATGAAATCAAATGTGAAGGGAAGAAGACCAAAACAGTGAAGACAAAAGATTATCGAAGTCAAATCTGAACGACAATCCAAAAAGAATCGGAATATATCATAACAGACGGAAGCCTAGTGTCTACCCAAGTCCTCATAGGTCAATCCTAAGGTCAACAAGACGAAACCTGGGCTCTGATACCATAATTGTAACACCCCAACCCGACGAGGGTAGAAGTGTCACATTCTGGTGTCATATCAGAACATAGAAGTAATTTTTTACAAGCGGAGGTCTTAAATAATAACGTACCAAGTCATAATCACAATTGACATACAAGGAAAATTACAACCCAAAATGTCTAAGATAAAATGGAATCTCAAAACAATAGCCTGTCAAAATAAGTCCAAATAACAAGGTAACTAGGGTTAGTCCACTCAGATAATCCAACTCTCAGCCCAATCAAAGCCCATCTTCAAACCTAAAACCTGCCGTAGGAAAAGAAATGCGGCTGAGCTTAAAAAGCCCAGTGAACAGATATAACAAAGCGAAAGCTAAATAAAATCTGAAATGCAAAACAAAACAAAGGAACGTATAACAAAGTCGCAGCGAAATGAGAGTAATGAGTCAAAGAGGATCCTGCAGAACACAATTATACAGATATCCAAAACGAACAGATAACAAGGAGAGCGAAGCGAAGCAAAGCATCGGTGACATATAAACAAGCACATACAACCAGACATACAAGAAATGAAACATAAGCAAACATAGCAGGCATAGCATCCACACAACGTATATGTCATACAATCAATTCAGGAAATCAAAAATACATACAAGCCAAACAGGTATCTACAGGAAAGCGGAAGCAATTAATTAATCAGTGAGCATGGCAATTCACACAGGTCAAAACTCTTAATTGAAGACATGATCAGTATCATAACGGTAGTCAAAACATGGCAGTCACAAGTAACAAGTAGGAATACAATATGAACACTATAATTAAATGAATTAAATACATAGCAGGGCAATTAAACAAGTTAACAAGCTAGACGTCATAAGTTGAACCATCTACCAAATCAAACAGTAGCATAAACAGAAATGCAAACATGGCAGGTCAACAACAAGCAGATAAGGATACCACGGATAGTCATAGTCCACGAGATTAATCAAACGAGGTACAAAAGATAAACAACTCGACAATCGGTTTCACACAAGCACGGTTACCAGAAAAATCAAAGGATCACATAACAGTAAGATAGCATATCATCAGATGACAACAGGTAAATCTTATATCGCATACATACATATCATACAGAGTAATCAGTAGTCATATAAACATGAATATCATAATCAAATCCAATAACATATAATAACCTGGTACGTGAATGGAACGATAATCGGAATTAACAGAATGAGAGCGTGACAGATCAAAGCAATGGAATATATATATCTTGGTAGTAGAGGGAGTCATATAAGGGTACACAAAATATGGTGCATTGGGGAATGTAGAAGGTACAATATAGGTATATCAAAAGTGTAAGGGTTATCAGAAATCTACCCGAGCCCGGAAACATATCATATCATATCATATCATAAGTAGCCATTGTATTCGGAGGGGTGACCTCGGAATACCATACATAATAGGAGGGGAGACCTCAGTAACAAATGGAGTAGCTAGCTCCCAGAATTGTGAAGACGCGGATTGCACCCGACATCATTCACCATATATATCTCCAAACAGATCAAATCCCTCGAAACATATCATATCTAGGATGCATCCATACGCCCCCCAGTGGCCAAATCATATACAAATCATATCATATCATAACATATCATAATAGGGGACGGTGTGGAACATCACTCAACCACACTAAAGTCATGCCATTGGTGCATCAATGACACGGTCAGGTTACCTTCCTGACTAGGAAACATATTTGGCTCGGGTATCAAACTGAAGGGTCAAAGCATATTCATATCATAAGGGTTCATATCAAAGTCATATTAGAGTTCATATCAAAGTTTCATATCGAAGTTTTCATATCAAAGGTTCATATAGTTTCATATCAAAGGGAGCATAGCAGAGTCATAGGGAAGCCCTAATAAAGAGGCTTAGAGTAACGCATAACATATCAAGCTAGAATCGAAAGATGAATACGAATCATGAGAAACCTTAAGAGGTAAGGTCAGAATATCTGTACCTTATTCGGAGCAAATCACAATGAAAGTAAAAATCAAGAAAGGAGATCAATCCCGTCGCCCGGAACCTATATGAATTAAATAACTTCTATAAGAATCAGATCACTCGTTTAAGACGGCTTTCCATTTTTAGCAGGTTTCCACTTTTAGAAATCTTTCTATTTTAGGTAACTTTCTATTTTAGGCAGGTTTCCATATTTAGTAACTTTCCATAATTAGCAGGTTTCCATATTTAGTATGTTTAGTTACTTATCTAAAGTTAAATAATGAAAATGAGTGTTATTATGATTTAAGGATCATTTATGACAAGTTACAAAAGTTTAGGGTTTAAAATGCCATTAATGCAAAGTATAGGGTTAAAAGTGTAAATATAGCAAGTTTACTCATTTTACTCATTAAATCCATTAAGTTACTATATTAACAAGTTAATCCATCAAGTTTCATAATTTACAAATAACCCCCTTAATTTTATTAATCGATATAAAACATTATAAACCCTAGGTTTTATGTTATAGTTATCGTATCCGTTCCAAACCATTTTAGCTCGATTATTACAAGCTTATATGACTCCTTATGTGATATCATTTTTAGGTCGAAACATCCTCCCGAAATTCAGTTTTGTACGCCCCATTAAAAGACCAAAACGAGTGTGTAAATCATTCGTTATCGATTCCATTTATCACATACGTATAAGCATATTTTCGTAGGCTCATTAAATCCATTTAAAATCCACACATATGTCGACATATAAAGAGATTAAAATTCAGTTTCGTATTCATATTTACATACCATATATCATTCGAATTATATAGGTTAAGAATTATGTTTTATGTAGTCTTGTTTTATCATTTCATGTGACAAACGTATTAATGATTTTATGTGTTCCATTTACATATTACAAGCCCTAGAAAACTTCTATGCCACGAATTGATTATGAAAACAAGGAGGAAAAGATTTGAGATGATGATACGCTACCCTAGTAGCGTATACGTGACAAGGAAACGAGAATCAAACCACCACGATCAAACCAAGCCTTCCTTGGCTATATCAAAACCCACGGCCAGGAAACAAACCCACGACCTAGCTTTCTTTTGAGCCAAACACGATCACCACGTCCACCAATCGATCACAAACGATCACGAGCCTCCTAGGAACACTTTTCTTTGTTGGATTTTCGGATTAAAATGGAGAAAGAATGATGGAGTCGCCACTCTTGTGATTGAGAGAGACCTAGGGTTTTCTTGTGTTTTTGAAATGAAATGAAAGAGTATAAATGAGAGTTATGATAATTGATTGTGTGATTAAAGAGGGGGAGCCTAATGGCCGGCCATCAAGGAGGGGGAGACCAAAATTTTGACTTTCCAATCTTATCACTTCATCATGTATGTAGTCTCCTTTGTAGTCCAAGTGAATTGTGCACATATTGACATGTTTATTTGATACTTAGAGTTTAATTATTTATGTTCTTTTAATTTATATCATAAGTTAATTTCTTTCATAAAGTGTTAATATTATTGATGAGATAATTTGTTAAACGATGTTGACGTGTTTTTCCGAATTTGTATAATTTTAAGTTTGAGGGAAAAATTCATCATTTCACGCGTTTGAGATTTTAGGGTTTTACATTTACACCTCGTTTTCCTCTTGAAGACGTTTGAGTGTTTTCGGTTGTAGACTTTTAAGAGCTTTGGTGAAGATGTCTGCTAACTGGTATTCAGTCCTCACAAAGTATAGTTCCACCACACCATTTTCTACTTGCTCCCTGATGAAATGATGTCGAATGTCGATGTGCTTTGCTCTTGAATGTTGTACGTTGTTGCATGAGAGATCAATAGCACTTTTATTATCATAGTACAGAGGGATTTTGTGAATTCAAAGCCATAGTCAGATAATTGGGATCTCATCCATAGGATTTGAGCACAACAGGATGACATGGCTATGTATTCAGCCTCTGTAGAGGAAATAGAAGTACTCATTTGCTTCTTTGAAGACCAGCTCACAAGCTTATCACCCAAAAACTGAGCACCTCCAGATGTACTTCGACGAGTATCTTGACATCGTGCATGATCAGCATCTGCATAGGCTGTTAGTGACAT
This sequence comes from Chrysanthemum seticuspe, assembly GCA_019973895.1. Classification (NCBI taxonomy): domain Eukaryota; kingdom Viridiplantae; phylum Streptophyta; class Magnoliopsida; order Asterales; family Asteraceae; genus Chrysanthemum; species Chrysanthemum seticuspe. The sequence continues at coordinate 208,451,007 of BPTQ01000007.1, read as the reverse complement.
ACCGGTGTCCTTCGGGTACCAAAGTCCCATATTGATGGTTCCTTGGAGATACCGAAAGACCCGTTTAACCCCTTCAAGGTGCTTTTTGGTAGGCTTAGCCTGATATCTAGCACACATGCACACAGTGAACAAGATGTCTGGTCTACTAGTTGTGAGGTACATCAGGGATCCAATCATACTACGATATTTCGTTTGGTCTACCATTATCCCTGAGTGGTCCTCATCTAGTTTAGTACGCTCTATCATGGGAGTGTCAACAGGGTCACTAGAATCAAATCTAAATTTCTTTAAGATCTCATTTGCATATTTAGATTGATTTATGAAAATGCATCCGGGACTTTATGAAATTTGTAATCCCAAGAAAAATGACATTTGTCCCATCATTGAAATTTGAAATTTAGAGCCCATTTCATTAGAAAAATGGTCACATTCATTGGGGTCAGTCGAGGTAAAGATAATATCATCTACATATATTTGAAGGTGAATTAAATGTTTGCCTGACTTTCCGGTGAACAATGTTGGATCAACTACTCCTTTGCTGAATCTAGTAGATAGAAGAAACTTTGACAGCGTATCATACCAAGCCCTTGGAGCTTTCTTGAAACCGTAAAGAGCCTTCTTCAAACGATAGACGTGAGTAGGATGCTCTGGATTCACAAAACCTTCAGGTTGGCTGACGTATACGACTTCTTTAAGATCTCCATTAAGAAAAGCCGTCTTTACATCCATCTGATATACAACCATGTTCTTACTTGCAGCATTAGCCAAGAAGATTATGATTGCCTTGATACGAGCAACTAGAGCAAATGATTCTTCAAAGTCAATACCCTCCTCTTGACGGTGTCCTTTTGCAACCAATCGAGCCTTGTTCTTTAAAACATCACCATGCTCATCAAGTTTTACTTTGAAGATCCACTTTAGAGCAATGATCATTGCACAATCTGGAGCAGGTACTAATTCCCATACATCTAGTCGATCAAACTCATGAATTTCTTCTTGCATGGCATTGAACCAGCTGTCTTCATTCATGGCAGTTTTCACGTCTTTTGGTTCGACCTTAGAGAGTACGGAATTGAAGAAGCACCATAAGGCATCGGTTGCAAGTTGTTTCCGTGTGGATACTGGATGAGAGAGGTTTCCAATGATGTTGTCCAATGGATAATCATGTGTCCATTTCCTAAGATGTTCATGTGGTTGTTGTTGACGAACTGAAGTAGCAGATTCTATATCTCCTGATGATTCAGGAGCAAATATGTTTTCAAAGAGTTCATCTTCTGGAGTACCAAAGGGATTAACTTCATCATGGGTGCCAGAAACAATTCCATGATGTACATTCGATGATTGATGATTTGTTGATGAGACAGAGTGATCAGCAGCAGACGCTTCTTGACTTAATGATATTGAGACTGAAGGATTTACTTCATTCACAAGTATAGGATCAGCCTCTGTTGATGGAATTGACATTTCATCAGCATTCAGTTCATAGTGTTCATCAAACATTGGATCAAACAATTTCTTTAAATCATCTTCTGATAGAGGTACATATGGAGTTGCTGGAGAGGGATTAGAAACAAGAGTAGAACTGATAGGACTACTTGATAAAGGTTGAGATGCGGGTCCAGAACTAAATTGTCCTGGAGCCATTTGACCGGTTAGCTCATCGAACGTAACGTGAATTGTTTCCATGATATTTCGGGTTCTCTTGTTGTAGATTTGGTAACCCTTCTTGTTTGATGCATAACCAACAAAAACTCCAATGTCAGCTTTAGCTCTTAATTTTCCTAAATCTTGACCGTCATTTGTTGGAAAGCACCAAGCACCAAACATGCGAATGTAGGAAAGATCAGGTTTTCGTTTATGGACAAGTTCATATGGAGGTTTTCCATGAGAAGTGTGAATAAGGGAACGATTTTGGGTGTAACAAGCGGTGGCAATGGCTTCAGCCCATAGAAATATTGGAACCTTTGTATAAATTAGCATTGTTCTTGCGGCTTCCACAAGAGTTCGATTTCGTCTTTCAACTACACCGTTCTGTTGAGGAGTTCGTGGAACACTTCTTTGATAACTGATTCCAACACTTTCATAAAACTGAATTAAGTCTTTGTTAACAAACTCTGTGCCATTGTCTGTTCAAACAATTCTAACAGTATTGTTGAGTCGAACTTGAAGCTGTTTGATAAGTTTGATGATGACATCTGGAGTTTCATCCTTTGTCCTCAAAAACTTTACCCAAGTATATCGGGAGTAGTCATCAACAACTACTAGAATGTATTTCTTCCCATTTATCGTTTGCACTCTCATTGGTCCGCACAGATCCATATGAAAGGTATGAAGAACTTCCATTACTGAGTTTGTGGGTTTTGGTTTGTGGGCATATTTCGTGCTTTTTCCCAACTGACAAGCTGAACAAAGACGATCTTTTTTATATTTCAATCTGGGTAAGCCTCTAACAAGATCCTTTCTGGAAAGGTTATTAATGGTACCAAAGTTCAAGTGATTGAGACGACGATGCCATAACCATGACTTTATTTTTGAAGCCTTTGACAGCAAGCAGATTGGAGAAGACTTCATCAGGTCTTCGATAGAAATGGTGTATAGGTTAGAACCACGAGTACCTCTTAATAATTCTACACCATCAAGTTCTCTAACGAAACAAGTATGCTTTCTAAAAGCCACTTCTAGATCGGAATCACAGAATTGACCAACAGAGAACAAGTTATGACCAAGACCTTCCACATAATATACCCTGGAAATTACACTTTTACCAACCACATAATCTCCATAACCCATAATTGCACCGAAATGATCGTTCCCGAATCTAACTGTCCCGATGAATTTGCTCACAAAGTTCATGAGCCGCGACCGGTCTCCAGTCATATGCTTGGAATAGCCTGAGTCCAGGTACCACAGAACGATTTGAACGATCTGCAGTTGAACACAGACAAGAATGGATAACTGGATAATTGGGATCCCCATGCAAGAATGGGTTCCATTTGGTTAATAACAGTGATTGGAACACCCACATCAGAAATAGAAACACCCATATCAGAAAAAGAAGCAATGGAATCATTAGGAATAGATGCAGTGCTGGTGTATGTATTTGACCTATTCAAAGTATGTTCACTTCTTAAAGGAATAGTTCTACCAGTAGGCATCCATTTTCTAGTGGGCATTGTCTTAGCAGAAAAAGGTATCCATTGATAACCTATCTTTCTAAATGTTCTTCCTGTAGGTTTCCACTGTTTTCTAACTTTCTTTCGTCTTTTCCTTTTAGCCTTCTTAGCATATTTTTTGCATTAACAATTTTAACTGGGCATTTGACAGCATTAGACAAAACATTCACACCACATTCATGATTAGCAACAGAATTCAAGCAGACATCATTACATGGTTTGCTGATAGTATCAGAATTCGAATTAATTACAGTACGCCTATGGCTAATACTAGAATCAACACGATTCGTTTTATTCAACTCAAACTTAAAGTTCCTAGGTTGGTCTTCTACTCTCTTCCAATGCACATTCTTAGCTTGCGAGGTCCTATCTTGCTTGGTATTGCATGGAGGCTTTGACCCGCTTGCTTTAATGTCACTGATTACTCCTGTAGAGGGAATTATGGGAACATTAGTTGGTTGATCTACTTTTTGCATTCCTGAACTAGATATGCAAGGATCTGAAATACTAGAAGGCACATTAGTGTTCACTTTCTTAAAGCTGGGCATGGAATGGTTTGTATGCTTGGCACTAGGCATAGAACAAGGCATCACAACTTTACCTTTCGCACCTAAGGATTTAGGACATGTTGCTATTAAACATTCTATCAGCTCTTGAGATCGTTTGGCCTGAATGCAAGCAAACCTAATTTCTCTATCAACAGGCTTATTCAAGAAATCCTCTTCCACGATCTCACGGAGACATTCTAAACTATCCTTAAGGTGAGTGCAATAATTGCGAAACACAGGTTCATTATTCCTTAGATGAGGAGAAATGTATTTAACAGTCACAGTATATTTGCAGTCTGATGATGACTTTGATGCAACATTCTCATTAAAAACAAGTGGCAGTTTCCCTTTTTCCTGACTCCTCAGATTCTCAATTTCCTTTTGTAAAGACGTTATTTTTTCGTTGTTTTTGTCACGAGTGACTTTCATTGAATCATATAACTCTTTAAAGTGTCGTTTAACTTTTTCATTTTCTTCTAGAAAACTTTCGTTTTCCTTTTGTAAAGCATTAACTAAGTTTTGAAGATGAACAGTTTGAGAATACTGAGAATCTAAAGAAGGAGGCATTTGGGTGCCAGTCACATTGTTCTTTTCACCCTTTAATTGAGAGATTTGGGCTTTCAACTTTCTGATCGTGTTACAAAGAGCTCGAATCTGTTCATCACGTTTGCTAATTTCAAAAACTGTATCAAATTCAGGAACATCCAAGGATGTCTTGATATTTGAGGTTTTAACATTTTCTTTCAGGTGTTGATATTTTAATTGCAAAGCAAGATGCTTGATTGGTGCAAAACCGTCAAGTTTTCTCACGCAAGCTAGCCACTTGTGAATGACCAACCGTAAGGAACTTAAAACAGTTCAAACACCAAATGCAATTTAGATCAGGAGAATACAGTGGATTCCCGGGTCGTTAAGTCCCACGAAGGATGACTGGTGTTTAACACAATCAGATGTCGAATAATCACTAAGGATAGTGATCAGTAAGGATTTTGAGTTATTTATACCTAAAGAAAAGTTTTGTAAATTACAGGGGCTTAAATGCAAATTAAAGAAAGTTAAAAAGATAAAATATATTAAATAAACGCTATCACTATTTTTAAACTGATGTTTTTGATTTTTTTTCTTTTACAGAATTTAAATTAAAAACTACGTGACGTACACAAGAAAATGTGAAACTGAAGCAGTATTAATCCTAAAAATATGAAAATGATATTTTTACAAACCTAATGATAAAAGAAAATTTTAAGAAAAAGAAAATTATTTTTATAACTATTAAATTAATTATTATTAATTAAAAACTAATTTTAACTATTTAATAATAACCTAAATTACAAGAAAATAGGAAATAAACCTAGAAAAATAAAATTATGACTTGGAAAAATCTAAAATAACAAAAGAGAATTTTCAAAACTATTTTTATATTTTTCTGATTATTTTTCTATTTTTTTATGAATTTTAAACTATTTAAAACTAATTAAATTACTAAAAATTACAAATTAAACTATCAAAAATCTGGAAAATTAATTTTTTTACTTTTTATATTTATCTTAACCTAAGAAAAATGAAAAATTATTTTTTTTGAACTTTTTCTTAATTAATTGTATTAAAAGCTAATTAAATAATCCTAAAAACTGTTTTAAATTAAGAAAAACAGTAAACAGTGTCGGAAAATTATGAAAATTTCAGGAAAAGTCTAATTTAATATGTTGAATCTAAGAAAAATAGAAAAACAGTTGCTTATGTGGAAGAAAATGAAACTGCCATGCAAGTGCTTATGTAATAAGCACTTTGAATAAGCCAAATGAAAACCAAAGTCCACAACAGTAACACAGAAGCTATAATATGATAAGAGAACTCAAAATGAACTAAAAACAACTATCCTAAACTACTGCATCACCAGCTACACAGATTTGATGATTTGACTGCAAGAGCCCAAAACAGATTTTGAGGTCTGCTTGTAGCTGGAAAATAAGCACTCAAATAATGTCCAAACTAAAAACCAAAAGTGTGAGTCTAAAGTAGACCTGGCCAAGATCTTGTAAACCAAAGATTAGACCAAGATGAGCTCTTATGAGCCTTGTGCAAGGATTGCAAGAAGCTGAGAAAACTCAGCTTAGACTGAGTTTTGTGAACAGGGCATATAAGCCCTGTTTGACAAGCTCTTTTGAAGCTTATAGAAAAATTATAAAAATCTAGAAAAATAACAATAAGAAAATAGACCAGTTGAGGTTTTAAGAACCAAAAGTCTCACTTGATTTGGACCAATAATGAACCTGTGAAAAATCTCTCTAGTTGGGCTCAAACTTGATTCTTCATGTTTTGACTTTTGAGCAGTTGAGACAAGTTTGACTTTTGTGAGATTTAAAACTAATTTGTGGACTTATTATGTTGTTTAGTGATGAAATGAAACTGAATCAAGCTTTGTCTATGAATTTTAAACACAAAACTAGAGTTTACTTTTATAAAAATCCCAACAGTTGAGCAGTTAAGACAGTTTAATGAGATTTTGACTTGGAGTATTCTAGTGACCAATTAACTGACTCAAATGATTCAAAGGATCTATATTGAGACTAAGTAAACAGGTTTCAAGCATAAACAACAACTCAAGCTCATACAAAATCACTTATCCAAACAGCCTATTTGAAACTGATTTGCATTGTAAACTAAACTATCTACTAATATAGTATATATTATCACTTACACTAATTATACTTATCCTAATCACAACTAGTTAACAGGTTTAAAAGGTTTAATGATCACAATTTCAAGTACAAATACAAACTGCTAACTGACTAAGAAATGAAAACCAGATACAACTTACAAATGCCCAAGCTGTTTGTGCAGCTCAATCCAAACCCAATACCTACTACTCTATATCAAATCCAACCCAAATCCACTCTGAATCAGCCCATAAACCATTTCCATGACCAAATGAGCTTCAGTTGACTTTTGTTGACCAAGGACAAATATTGCTTGCACCTGCTTGATAAGCTCACTAAAAGCTATAAGAAGCTTCAATGAGCTTATTTGAACTTAAAAATAAGCTTGTTGAAGCTTGGATGTAACAGTTTAAGATTGAAATTTGAAACAGTAAACTTGAAACTTGAAATCTTAACACAATCTTGAATTACTGATTAAAAACACATTACAATGATAGTAGTACTTGAATTTGGTTTAATGAAACAAAGGATTACAAATTAAGAGCTTAATTAAAACATAATCTTAAAAACGACATACATGAATTTTAAAAAAACTAACTACCTCCTCTTCTCTCCTCCTTCTTCCTCTTTTATACACTAGAAATCTTCCACGTGTCCTCTTGAGCAAATCCCACCTCTCAGCTTGGCCAATGGATGAGTTTTGAGCATTTTGGACATTTTATCATTTTGGCGGGAAAGACTGTATTTGACTTGTAGCCTCTGATTTTTGCAACTAGGGGGGGGGTGGCATTTATTGTGGTGGGTTGTGATGATGAGGGGTGGAGGGAAAAGGTTGAGGTGACTGGAGAAGGGTTGCAGGCAAGCAGTCAAGTTGGGGAAGACAGGTGTACAGGATAAGGTGGGAAAGGTGTTTGTTTGACTGTGTTTGACCAAAGGGTCCAAAAAGGTAAATGACAGGGGGGTCAAATGGGTTAAGTGGCAGGGGTCCAAAATGTTTTGACAAGGCTTGGTTTAGTATTAAATGACAAGGACTTGTTGTGTAATTCTGCCAAACTAGAAGGACCAAACCTGCCATTTTCTCAAATTTCACACAAGGGCTAAAACTGACAAACTTTAATAGTACAAGGACCAATTTTGACATTTTCAATTTTCCAAGGACTATTTGTGACAATTTCAAAACTTGAGGGACCTTTTCTGCCATTTGACAAAAGATTTATTCAAGGACCATTTTTGACAACTTAGAATATTTCAGGGACCTTGAATAACATTTTTCTTTATTTTGTTTTACCAGGGACTGTTTTTGACAACTTTTGAAACTTGGGGGACTAAAACTGCCAACTATGCAAACTTGATACTTTTTCACCAGATTTTGATATTTTTGCATTTAAAACACATAAAACACTTATTTGTGATATTTTTATCATTTTGATGCATTTCTGAGTGTTGTCAGATGTTTTTGCAGTTTAAATGGTACAAAAATGATGAGTATTTAGACACTCATCAATGCTCAACTTCCAATTTAGAAAATTGTTTTACCAGGTTATCATGATCATCCTGTTCAACTTTATCATGCATTTTAGAGTTACTTTTTTCAAGCTCAATGACACGATCATGGGAGACTTTCAGAGCAACAGATAATTCATGAAATTGAGAAGCATTAATGGAACAATTTGTAGCAGTGTAAAACACATCTTGAGCAATACATTCAGAAATAAGATTCTCATTCAAGGTATGCAAGTTCTTCCTCTCAATCTCATTATATTTTAATTCTCGCTCATAGTCACTAACCTCAATAATCATCGCATCAAATTCCTTTTCCATTTCTTTAATATCTAAGTCCATCCTCTTTTTAAGACTCTCAAATTGACCTTTTAATTGTTTAAAGAAAGGCATGATCTCAGTTAAATAGCATTCTTTAGTTTGCTCAAAACCCCTTTCCCCTTCAGTTATCCCATTGGGTGTGATCCTTTTCTTACAAGTTTTCTCAAAATCAACAAATAATTGAAAGATAACATATTGACTGATTAAGGTCTTGCTTTTAGTGGCAATAGTTCTAGGAACTAAATGCATTGGTGTATTTGGAGGATACACAGTTGCTGAAGGCATTTTCCTAAAGGGGGGGTTTGTTACAACTAGATTCTCTGCCTTTTGCTTATCTAAATCCCTTTTCCAGAACACTTGTTCGGGTGTTAGTAACGTTTGAGGCTTAAACATGTTCAAGGAAATCCAATTTTCCTTTTTGTAGTCATGGGGTCTGATAATTATGTTTTTCTCTTTACATGTAGGATTGTTGAGTTTCTTATCCATTTTCTCCCTAGTGACCTCATCTGATTTCTTATCTTCCTCAGTGCACTCAGCGCAACTAGGTTTCTGCCTAGGTTTAAGGATTTCATTGCCATCATAGATAACATTTTGAGCAGCTTTTTTTATCTTACCATACTCAGGGTTGGATTCCTTTATAATGGGGATACTATGCTTATCGCTGAGAACTCTATGCTTCGTGATCATGTGAGCAGTCTGAATGGTATTCCCTTGTACGTACAACTTATTTTCGAGCTTTTTTTTCAAGGTTTTTAGATTAGAAAAATCATTCAAAAGTTTTGATTCCTTAGCACTGAATTCTTGCTTAAGCATTTTAACATTTTCTTGAAGTTCTTGTTTTTGCTTAGCAGTTTTACAAAGCTTTTCTTGTAAGGAGTTTAACTCTTGTTTTAATACTTCTTCTCTAAACTTAATTTTTCTAATAGTTGTACGCATTTGGTCATCCATTTCCTGCTCACGGGTGGTTAACTCAAACTTAGCAAGCTGTTCATAAATGGCAACTTGTTCTTTATAGGCATTCAGTTCAGAAACAGCAAAATCATCATGAGCACATGCAGTGTATTCATCAAAAATAGAGTCATCATGGACTGCATAAGATGCATCACTTGGTACGGTCTCACTTTCACTTTGTTTCACATATTAATCATATGGGACAACATTGATATTACCCATATTCTCAATATCTGACTCAAAAGTTTCAGTAGGTTGTACTTTGTCATGTATCTTTTGCTCATCAACATCATTGTATAGTTTTAATACCTCATAGATGATTGATTCTTTGGATGGACTAGCTTGCTGTGGTGAGGGGACCTTTGGAGAGACCATTGGAGAAATGCTAGCCATGAAAATTGTTTGTGCAGTAGGTTCATCATCGACGTCAGAGTCGTATGCATCACAGTCTGCAACTTGAAAGGCATTCTAATGATTATGACCTATCTCCTGAATTGGCTGCTCATCCACATCTGCATCATATGTCTTGGCGTTGCCCTCAGAAGAAACAATAGCTCCTCTTCATCCAACACAGCTCCATTATCCTGAGCTTGCACAAGTAACATCTTGTCTTTGAAGTACTCTGCATTTTGAGGGCGTTTTGGAGAAGTGCAGTTCCTTGCTATATGTCCAACACCACCACAGTTGTAGCACTTAATTGGCTTTGCTTGTCCTTGATTTCCATTCGTTCCCCTATACTGATTTCCCACATATCCTCTACCAACTCCACCTCTTCCTTGTTCGTACTACCTTTCTTGAAGTGGCTGCACCATAACCTTCCCATCTCTGATAGTGGCTTGATTGTGTGGATTGGATGTTGTTCTGAGGTTATTGTTGGTGTGTGGGAGAGAGTTCATGTTTTGACTGATCATGAGAGCCAGTTGACTAATGAAGTTTCGCACTCGTGCAACAGCATCAGCTTGTTTGAACATTGGATCGGGAATGAGTTTGTGATTACCATTACCCATGGGTATAACTTGAGAAGCTTTGGTGGTAATTCCAACATTTGTATAAAAAGCAGTTGAATCATTTGATGAGCTTGTCTCTCCCTGGTTGGTTTTGAACTGATCAAGAATCCTTTTTTCAAACATAGCATGTCTCTCATTCTGAAGAAGGAATGCATAGAGTTATTCATAGTTTGTATTCTTCAATCCTTTGGTTAGCTTCACAGAGGTGACAAACTTGTGCCATTCAGGATTCATGTTGTTCACAAATTTTGAGTTCAGCTGAATGTTTGGCATGGTCATTTTGATGTTCCTCACGTCATTCACAAGCTTATGGAATCTCACGTAGTACTCATAGACACTCTCATCAGGTTTCATCTTGAAGTGTTCAAATTCATCATACAGTTGTGATTCTCTGTCTTCTATAGTTAATTCAGAACCTGAGAGAAGCATTTTGAGATTATCCCAAACTGCCTTGGCTTCAGTGTTGTGATTGATCAGCTTGTAGATGTCTTTTGGAAGACCCTGTAGTATGATGTTTGAGGCCCTGATATCAGCATCGAACCTCTTTTTCTCCTTATCATTGAGCTCATCATACGTCTTTGGTCTATCTATTCCATAGATCATTGTTCCATCTGCAGCCGTATCAATTAAGTCTCTTGTAGTCTCAATCTCATAAGGTCCTTCATCAATAGACTTGAGAATGTTGACTCCGTTTTCCTTTCCAAGACAGTACAATCTGATTCGTTGTACCCAAGAGTCGTAGTCAGTTCTGTCAAGCATAGGTGGACGAGTATCTGAACCAGCTGCTTGAACATCCTCAGCAACAGTGGAGATGATTGTAGGTACGTTGGTAGACACGTTAACAGATTACATGGGATTTTAAAACTCTATGATTAAACCGAGAAATAGATTCTTTCACGGGATTTTACTAAATCAAGAGAAAACCGTATAGCAACCAAAAGCTCAACCAAGTCGCTAAGAAACCTTGAACCAAGTCGCTAAGCACCAAGTCGCTACAAATTTTGACAGCAAGTCGCTAAGTACCAAGTCGCTAAGTCGTCAAGTCGCTAAATAGCAACTCGCTAAGGTTCAAGTCGCTAACACCAAGTCGCTAAGAAAACTTAAGTACAAGTCGCTAACAAAATCGAAAGCAAATCGCTACCTTCACCAAGTCGCTACCCGTAGTGGAGAATCCAGTAAGTGTACTGTTTGTCAGCTTGTCTCAATAGACAAGTCGCTAGGACCAAGTCGCTACCAAAAACCACTATAACTCACTACCTTTTACTGAAGCAAGTCGCTACGATGAATATCACAACGAGAACCAAGTCGCTACCAAGAAAAAACTTCAAAAACACACTTTTCAATCCAAAAGAAGCATCAACCACAGTGATTCAAGCTTACCAAATCAAAACCCAAGCACATACAATGATCCTAAACACAAAAGTACACCCAAAATTCAAACTTTAACACTATAGATGATCCAAATGATGCAAAAACTACTAAACTTTTTCAAACTCAAAAACCACCTAAAAACCACTAGAAATCCAAGGATATGTAAGAGATGATCTAACCATGGATCTGATACCATTTGTAACATATTGGATTTTACAAACACACTAAATCATAAACACAAGAGGCGTATAAGATGAGTTTTAGAGAGAGAAAGTTAGAGGTTGGGAACTTTAGTGAGAGAAAATGAACATATTATTATGAGCTCCAACTCTCTACCTTGGAAGGTAGAGAGTATTTATAGTCTTTACACAAATCGCCACCTAACGGGCTTTGGATTAGGCATACAGTGGGTAAAGACCCGTCCGTCCTCCACGGTGTTACTTAAACTAAATACTACTTAACATTAATCAATCTGCGACTTCGAGCTTTCTAATGATTACATATACTTGAGGTGACTGACTCTTTAATAACCGGATTTACTAAATCCTAACAAAGTCTTCTACACGTTCCAGGATCACTATGCTTCTGATGAAGATGAGCAAGGACTTGATGTATTCACGTTGGATTTCAGTCGAGAATTGTCTCATTCTTCCCTGTACCTTGGCAAGATACAGATCTTCAATGTCGTTGACAGACAAATTCTGAAAGTCTGCTTCACAGAAATCATAGTCCCTTTCGTCTTGTCTTTTGACCATGATTTTATTGAGAATAGTGTAGTCCCATTTAGACGAAAGAGCTACATGCTTAACAGCAACGATCCTTTTATCACTGTGCACTTCATGTTTAGACTTTTGAACCTGGCAGCTCTTGTAGTAGATTCGTCGGCGTTCCAGCCAATGGTGAATCCCATACATTGCATCAATGTCATATTGTTCCACACTGTTAGAAAACATGTGAGTAGCCTTTTCTTCGATGGCTATGCAGTTGGAGTATATGGCTGCCGGGAACGGAAGTGTAAGTGATGTAGCGTATTTCTTTGAACCATCGCTACTGTGTAGAAGAAATTCCAAGTCATTGTTGAAGAAGTAGCGGAATGGAATCTTAGGTTGATCTGGTTGGCCATTCGTTGGTAGAGGTCTAGACTAGTCGGTGTAGTATGGAGCCTTGTCTCTTCTGGTGAAGTCAATGTTTGCTTCAGGGTTGAGCCAATCAATGTTGTTAGACATGGCTCGTGCTATGTTTTCAAGGTGATATTCAATTTCAATAGTACTTTTCGAGCTGTATTTGAGTAGTTGAAAGGCTTCATTCTTGATGCGTGTCAACTCTGATTTCGTCATCTTCTTCACTCAGAACTTTTCTTGAAGTAACTTAGCATGCTCCAATGTACGACCTTCTACCATATCTTGATCATCAGTTAGGGCGGGAGTAGCATCAACAAGTGTAGAGAACCAGTCATACTCGGTGTCATCTTTGTCTAGCCATGAGACGACATCAGCCTTAGGCGACTTCTTCTTCTTCTTTGGCCTAGATGAGGATACTGGTTTCTTTGTTGTATCGGGAGAGGTGGGTTGTTGTTGGGGCTCAGGGACTTCCTCATTGTCACCACCAGTGTATTCAAAATAATCACCAGTTTTCTCTGTCTGGGGTGGTAACTCAGAGTCCTGAGGTTTGTCAGCTGAAGAGCGTGGAGGAGATTATTGTTGAGATGGAGTCCTTTGTGGTGGTGGTGGCATGGAGGATGATTCACCAGTTTTCTTCAGATGTTTAGGCTCTTTATCTTTATCTTTATCCTTATCATCATCGTCTCTTGGACGCTTAGGCCTTTCAGCTTGCTCCTTGCATGAAGTCTTGAGTTGATATTCCAGTAGTGCCTCAAATAGTTTACTTTCATCAGAGGTGAAAGTTGTAGATCGTTGAGACATTTGTAGCACCAACATGGAAATCAACTCTGCATCAGATAGAACAGCAGGCTCAATTGGATTGTTCGTCATTGTTACCGGGGTGGATTGCATTGTTTACTTGACCAATTGCATGAGATTTGGATAGAGCTGTCTGGTGAACATCTCCTTTGTCACGCCAGGAACAGTGTCGAGAAGGAACTTGTGAGTATATCCCTTAATCATCTTGTTCAGTTCCCCTTGGACATCATGTTGCATAAACTTCTGAATATACTCCCTTTCATTTGACATCTTGTCTATCTCGTCATGTAAAAGATTGATACTGTCAGCTAGTTGGTTCAACTTTTTGCTGGTCACGTCTTTCTTCCTGACCTGCTTGACAGCTTTGACAATCTTGGTTTTAGCTTGGGATATCCAAGAGTCAGTTGGTTTCTTCACAGATTTGGAAGTGGATCTGGTTATGCCTTTGGATGGTGGAAGTGAAGAGTGAGAAGACGAGTCTAATGATGATGAGACATGAGGCGACTCAGGGTCTTTCGGCGGCTCAGATGTTTCTTCCTTGGAGCGTGCTGGACTATCTAGAAGAAAATCATCATAATCAAGATCTTCAGCATTTCCAGTCTTAGCCGTTTCATCAGCCTTAGTATCTTCACCAGGAGTTTTCTAAGTCTCTTCCATGTCTGGTTCCTCTATGTCAAAGTTGATGGAATCCTCAAGTTACCTTTGCTGTTGTTCGTGGGTGATGGTGGTACCAGTTCCCTTATCGTATTGATTAACCGCATCGGAAACTGGAGTGGCTTGAGTTCCAGCACTTGACCCACCGGGGCCACGAGTTTGATCCTTTACGAATTCATCGGCAAGATATTTGAGTCTGAGGTTCTTCAACTTCTTTTGATAATCTCTTTCCTCATCAAATGGTTCTTCTACAGAACTTTCCTTATCATGCTCAAGCACAGGAGTTTTCACTTTACCTCTTTCAGCTTTTGGACTGGGAGGTTTAGCTACTGTTTGAGTGTCATCAATTGTAGTTTCAGAGTAGGTGACCTCTTCGTCTGATTCAGTTTCCTCAGACCTTTCATCTAGTAGCCTTTGTTGCGGTTCAGGCTTGGGAATCGGAATAGGAATGGCTTCCTTAGAGGGAACTTTCCTTTTGAGAGTATGTGACCTCTTAGGAAACTTTCTCTGACTCTCAGTGCTTGTAACACTCCCTGCACTGCCTCTCCTGGTTTTCCTAGTAGGTGTACCAGAGGACGTTTCATCAAGAAAACCTACTTTGCCTTCATTAACCGCTACCAGATACCTTTTGTATGAATGGAGTTGTTTGAGTGCTTCAATTAGAAGGTGATCTGGCAACACTGCACCTTGTTTCTTTGTTGTAGATTCCTTAAATCTGACTGTGAGTGTAGGCTCATACAACATGGAGTGATTGTTGGGGTCATTGAGTCTCAAGGGGACATCATGATTATACCCTAGAGCTCTTTGGATCAACAATTTGGTATATCTGATATATGTGATCTTGGAGCCAAGCATTTTGAGGAAAGACATCATGTCGTCCCATATCAGAGCTTCAACTTCAATATGTTTCATGTTGACCAAAGCCCAAAAGATCTGTAGTTCCATGAGCTTGGGATGCTCATAACCACTATCACGTCCAGAAACGGATTTGGTGATGATAATGTAGAGGGTTCTCCATGGTTGAGGAATATTCTTAAGATCCACGAATGAATGCTTTGTGATTACTCCTGAAGTTTCGTCATAACCAATGTTGATCATGAATTGCAGAACAACCTCTTCAGTTGGTGTGGCATTGTATTCGGTTAGCTCGATGACAGGTATGAGAAGAACAACTCTTAAGTCTGCTGGTGTAATGGTGACTTGTTTGTGGTTGAGCGTCATCGTCACAACATTTTAACCTTTGATCTTTCGCATTGTATGCCAGAACTGGTGAATGTAGATCTCCGGCACTGTAGCAGAATTGGTAAGCATGTTCTGATAAGGGTGATTTTTCAGAATGTCCACAGCTATTAAACAAGAAGACTCTGAGCAGGTGAGACTATCAAAATCAACATGAAGGTTATTCTTTCCGATCTTCATTGGATAGCCATTAGGGAAGATATATTCAACGGTGAGAATGTTGGTGCTTCCACGTTTTGCATTTGAGCGTCCATGTCGTGATCTGAAAGATATTTAGCCAAAAGAACCAACATATCGAAAGACATTACGTTAGTCAACAGATGGTTTTATTGTATAATTATTGAATGTGATATGTCGATGATTCTTAGGAGTCCAATGTCACTTGTTAGTCCAATAGTCCAAAGACGTCGTGATAAGTTTCGTGAGTTGATTAACTTCAAGTTTTAAAGTCTATGTTTTCACTTATTTTCTACAACTTATTAAACATTTAAGCTCATTAGTGACATTATTGGTTTCGTGGCGTTATGATTTATTTATTTACAAGTTTGCACGCGTAACAATTCACAATTAAGGTTAAAACTAGGCTTAGGCGTAGAAATGGCAAGCTTATGCGTAAACATGAGTGATTATATGCGTAAACGTAATCTTATGCGTAGGTTCTTGACTTACGCGTAAGAAATATTACGCGTAGGAAAAAAGGGCCTTATGCGTAGAGCTTACGCATAAGCGTATATGGAACCGTACGCGTAAGGCTTACTCGTCAGAGTCAACCTTATGCGTAGTGGTTACTGTTTACGCATATCCTTCACAGGATACGCGTAGTCCCCAATGTAGAACGTTACGCGTAAACGTTACGCGTATGATTTCTCTTACACATAACATGCTACGCGTAAGGTGATCCTTATGCGTAGATGGCAAGTAACCTTGATTCTGAGTTATACACGTGTTGAAACCTGAAATAAATTCACCATAACACTAACATTATCATCTACATTCAATCCTTTCAGATTTAATCACTAACACTCAATTAGACAGTTAGGCGTAGAACACATGTTACGCGTAAACCTAAACCCTAAGGCCTAATTTCTACGTGTAAGTTATCTAGCCATAGGAATTGCACCAAACTTGTTCTGTAAGGTCTAAGAAGCATAGTGAGTTGTTCTGTCCAAGTCATAACATCAAAATCAAAGCCAATCAAAAATGCCCAATTCATAAGAACATAAACCCTAATTTCCAATTTAAGGGTAATTCGTGTTTTTGGGTTGATTCCAAGCATGATTATGGTCAATTAACCCTGTAAACAACATCATATGACAATCTTTTTAACCAAAAACACTCAATATTGAAAATCCCCAAACTTACGCATATGAACCCTAGATTGAAAATAGTCCAATTCATGTTTCTGGGTGGATTTGAATGTTAAAAACGTTTATAAAATGAACTTATGATCATATTAACATCATTTCTATTGGTCTAAACACACCAAGGAAGCACTTGTGTTCATAGCTTATGCGTAGAACAAAAATCTTCCTTAAACAGAAAAATGAACTGTTGGATTCTCAAACAAATCAAAACCCATGTTTGTTTTAACCCAAAGATTGTGAAAACACTTACAGATTGTTGATCAAGAACACAGATTTGAAGATGAGGTTTTACGCGTAGGATATGGTGGTTGGGATATTAAATGAGATGAATTAAATGAGGAAGATATTTTGTTTAAAAAGGTTTGACCTATTAACAGTTTTAGTCCCTCCACCTTAACCATTTACAATCAATACCCATAACTTCCATTTTTGTTACCAAACAAGAATATTTGAAAAAGAACTTTGACTACATTCCCCCTCGACTCAAGAAATAATGAAGTTTTATAAATTTTAGTCCGAGGAGTGTCAGTAAACCAGAAATGTGACCACCATTATTAAAGAAACATCCAGGATAAGGTAACATGCAAGTACAAGGTTTTATGAAACCGAAAAATATTTGCTATCTATCCCTCAACATTTGATCGAGAAAATACTGAATTTTAAAAGAATAAAGTGTTGACGGAAGGTTTGTACTTGCCATGTTAAAAGAAATAAAGATAGAAGAATATTTTAGTTGTTTTATCAGATTTTATATTTTTTGTATTTTGTTTTTGAAAAATATTTACAAAATAGGTTTTGGTGTTTGAATGGTTTTAAGAATTTTTTAAGAGTTCATCCAGTTCCTCTTGAGTCAAACACCGCATGCCAATCCTATGGACCAACTCATTAAACCTAGCAGGAGCTAAGGCTTTGGTGAGAAGATCTGCCAGTTGGTATTCAGTACCCACAAAGTATAATTCAACTGTACCCTGTTCCACGTGGTCCTTGATGAAATGATATCGAAGATCGATGTGCTTTGATTTCAAATGTTGAACAGAGTTGCACGAGATTGCAATAGCACTCCGATTGCCGCAGTACATCGGGATTCTGTCAAATACATAACCATAGTCTTTGAGTTGTGTTCTCATCCAAATGACTTGAGCACAACACGCCGACATGGCTACATATTCTGCTTCGGTTGAGGACATCGATGTACAATCCTGCTTCTTTGATTGCCATGACACCAGTGTTAGGTCACTAGTTTTACAAACACAAGTAATATAGAAAGGAGATGAGGCGATTGAACAAGTATCAAACACACACACACACAATACAATATACGGTTAGGCGTAGGAGGTGAGTGAAAGAAAAGAACTTGAACAACCAACCCTCAAGTGAGGGTTATTACATTGTTTATATAGGCAAGGAGCTAGGGCAACACTCCCTCTCCTTCCCTATTCCTTATTGGGCTTGGGCCTAAGCTTATGGGCCTTCTACATAAGCTTGACCTTAAACAAACATAAAGGCCATAATAAAGCTACCTATTACATATGAAATATAAATACTTGAAATACTGTTCAGGAGTGATTCTATAACAACCCGTAAAATTTCGGATTATTATAATAATATTTATTATGTTAGAAAATTCAAAACGGTTATTTTATGACAGTTGCCAATATTTAGATTTAAAAATGAGAGGTCATCTCGTTTCTTTAAAAATAAGACATCGCACACATGATGCCTGTCCACTAAGTATCTGTATAATAAATGTGAAATTTATTATTGTCCAAGTTAAAATTTAAGCATACGTAAGCTTAAACCATTAGTTATACCGCATACTGCAGCGCAGTAGCATACAAAACTAAAAATAAATAATGAGATAAGAGAAAAATACACTTTTATCTATCACTAATAATTTATGGAAGAAAACGAGAAGTTATCTCGTGAATTTAGAAAGTCATGGCACCGCACGCATACCGACACCAAATTAGTAACGGCAAACAATTATAATCAAATTTCAACGTAATAAGAATGTCATATTATTACGTTTATAAAATCGTTTCCAAAAACATAATTTCTACATTGTTCGGGTACCAGGAAGGTACGTTTACTTGAGGATTCGACAAAACATGGGGTACAAACTAAGCAGTATATACAAATAAGACAAAACGAATCTTATTCTAATCCTACACTTATCCTGCGCCACCCTACCCTTTCTTTTTCCCTTTACTGCTTCCTTCACTCTTTCTTGCCTACCCACAAACAGGTTCCAAAACAAGGAACCTACCTCTCCTGCTTTCCATGCCTATCCATGACCCATCACTTCCAGCTTACCGCCCCTAAAAGATACTCCACGAAAGCTATTGGTGAAAGAGAAGATGTGATAAGTGCCAAAAATGGTTAGTCATAATCTCCAAGTCAAGAAAGGATGCTCAAGATTTTCCTTTTGTTCAAGTAGAAATAGGGGTTCAATCTTCCACATGGTTCCTCACTCATCCCACTCAAACACACAAAAGTAATTAGGGTTCATCCGAAAAATTACGGTTCTATAAAACAAAGGGGTTTTCAAAATTGATAGAGGGGTTTTGTAGTTGATGGCATAAAGAGGCAAACCCAGAAGTTAATCGTTTAATTCGAAGCATGTCGCCTCCAATTGGAGTTTTTGTATTCGACAACTTTGGAAGAATGTAAGATTTAGTATTCTCATTAAGTCTTTTGTCCTTTAGAATTTGTTATCATTGTTACCTTTAAAAATTATTGGATGTTATAATGATATTACAATGTTGGTAATAAAATTTCTAAGTTAAAAATAGGGTTGTTGTTGTGGTGTGGCTGTCGAGAACAAAGGAGAAACATAAACATTTTTAAATCTTGATTTGGCATACCCTTTCGGCTTACATTCGGATAATAAGTTAACTGCTTGTTAGCTATCCTCCCTTTTCGACCCATTTAGAAAAGATTGACAACTTATTTGTTCGGTTATGTTTCGTGTATAATTACCTTTTTGCTCGACTAGGTTCTTTTTGCGTGAAGAATTAGTCTCGGCTTAAGACTCTTTTTGGCTTATTGCTAATATCTTGGTGTTCGGCTTATTTGGTTTCAACTCTTCATGGCCTAATTTTGGTATTGTGTGGCTGAGAAAGACAACCCACATTGAGGGTTCCTGTCCTTCCCATGCGAGTCATACCATCTCCGTAATGGTGTGATTCGAGTCACTCAAGTCGGGTAGTACCCTGCTGACCGCGGGTCGAAATCTTGTGTTACTCTTGATTTGTGTTGGTCGACTTTTGTCCGCGTCCTTAGGTACGTTTTGGAGTGCTTAAGCTATTGCCCGGGTTGCTTGTTTTAGCCTTAAACTATTTTCGAGTCAAGTAGACATGTACCAGGTTGTTGAGTTATAATCACAAAATACTCACTTAGAGTGTTTTCAAGCTATTAGTGTGCATTTGGGTTTGCCATTTGTGTCGCGGTTGTCCTCTTCGAATCACACTATAGTTACTATACGCAAGTTCAAGCAGCCAAACATAAGGGATGCGCTCGGTTAGTGTCGTAGTCACAAGCTCGAAAAGTTTGTTTGGTTAGAAGTCTAGCGTCAAAAAAACTGCTTTTGAAACTTAGTTGCAAAATGTGTCCAGGTTTAATAAGTGTGTGTGTATAACCGGGCCACAGCCCTCTGATCCATCAAGTTAATGGGCCTCAACTCACTCCAACTTTAAAAAGGGTACTCTTAGCTTCTGAAAGTAAACAAAGGCTTAACCAAATATTCAAATAAGAGTATGTGTATTGGGCTGAAGCCCATCTATCACAAGGGTGCGTTTGGTTTTATGCGTGTACAAGCTCAAACCACAAGCATTGGTTTTACATAGTTGTGTACAACAGACTAAACGAAAACCTAGTTTTCATGTGAGGGTCCGTTTATTACGTCTTAAGCCCTCCAAGCATCAGAATCATCTCCCAAGTTCACAAGTCTTCGGTGCAACCTAAGAAAAGCATAAATCATATCTATCTTGTCCCATACTCATTACGCCTCGTTTCCCTATTTCAACGCGACCGTTTCATAAGAAACGAGACATGCAAAACTTCGTCGACATTAATAATTAGTACGGATTAACGTTTGAAAACGAATATATAAACAAGTAACTTTCATTTAAAAGGATATATCTCTCTTGTAAGCTATATAAAATCGTAAACTCGGGTCATGCCAACTATTCTACAAACATACTTACTATTTTACGATTTGTAAATGAAATATACTTCTTGAAAACATATATTATGAACGACGAGTTAAATATATGACCTTTCAAAACATATTTATCAATAAAATATTTATAAAATCCTACATTATAAAAATTTAATGCAATCGACACATAAATTAAGATAAGACTCATTTCTTTTTCCATATAAATATATTTATACTAGATGTCATGAATGTATATATATACACACTTAATATATTTATTCCTTACGTTCACATCAACGTCTCACAATATATGTACTACCCTTCGTACATCACCATTCGGTTATCATCAAGCCAAGGTCTCGTCCGCCCTTAATATTCTTCTAAGTATTATCATTGGTTATCATTAAACCAAAGTCGTAATTCCTTCTTCGAGATTCCGTTCCATGTCATACCCTCATAAGCCGAGATCCACTAAATTCTTTGTAAATTGTTCTAAGATCGATGATGCCACATAAGCAGCAACAACAACAACAACAACAAAACAAACAATTGAAATTTATAAAGTTAGTTAAACTTTATCGAGTCTTAAACATAAAGACTAAATTGCCGTATTAATTAGGTTGCGTGTCGGAGCCGTGCGCTATCACACCTTGATTTAATTTCCTTTAGACTTCTAATTGCCAAGGTGAGTTTCATAGCCCCTATTTTTAACTGCTTTATACTTGTTTTGGGGGAAGATACATGCTCATTTTACTTAAATCATTTTACTTGTGCATTCCATGCATACTATGCTTTTACATGTTTTCATCATACATAGATGTTTTATAGAGCATACCAAAAATGTTTGACCTAGAATATTACGCAGCTTAGCCTAAGTCCTCAGATCCCAAATTGCCCTCTTCATGAACCGTCAATTCCTGCTGGGAAGCGCGAATGTTATAAATAGATCTATTGAGGGTGACTCCTCTGTTCGGTTGACCCCGCTTGGGTCAAGGTGAAACATATAGCATGTCGGGACTGAGTGTATTGGGATAAACACTCGCCATGGGCTCCTTATTTGTATGACTTCTTTGTGCATACAAGAACTGTCTTAGCTTCGGTTGCATGAACTTAGTGCTAGCGTAATAGATTCAACATATGACATTATATTCGTTGTAATGTACATATACCCTACTTATGGTCCACTAATGAAATCTCTTTTATGAAATCCTTTTACGAATTGAAATCATAAACTTTATGACATTATGCAAGACGTAATGATCAACAAGAACCAAATTTGAAACAGTCATCTGAATTCCTTTTTAAATAAACCTATGAACTCACCAGCGTAAGCTGACCCCTTTTAGCATGTATCTTCAGGTTTTGAGGTGATAGCTTATCTTTGGAGGCGCAAGGCAAGGGCATGGCATGGTCATAGACGACTCTGATTTATGTATTGGGACCACTTGTTTATAATGGGCCATTTTCCGCACTAATCAATAATGTAAACATTGTTTTTAAGAAATGAATAAAAGTTTATTTATAAAAATCCGTTGTTCTATGCTTATGTTGTGATACCAATTTAGTAGCACCCCAAATACTTGTATGCTTCCGCTGAGCCATTTTGGGGGTGTTACAGATTCCAACAATCTCCCCCTCAAGTATATATGAATGTAAACGGTGAAGGCGTTGATGTAATAGTAGGTCTGACGTCTTCTGACATTCTTCTTTCTTGTGAGAGGAATTGCCTTGATTCGAACAATCTCCCCAGTGTAGAGAGATAGTTATCTTTGAACAGTTATGCTTCGATGTCATCTTTAACTTTGTTCTTTGATCATTGTTCTTTGTGGTGAAAGTGATAGTATGTTGTTGTCTGCATCAGTCTGCCTCAGGTCTGCTTCGCTGCTCCAGTGTCTCCACGTCATTCTTCAACATGCTCACACGCTCTTTGACGTTGGAATTCAATACTAATGAAGTTCTTTAAGTCTTTAACTTTGTAGATTCTTTGGCTTGACGAAGAATCATTCTGGCGGTTGTGTTGCTTTTGGATAGAACTTCCATTAGTGATGATGTTGGTGTGAGCATGAGAAGAATCAGCACGATCATTCCGCTCCAGAGCTTCCATAAGAAGAAAACATTTCAAACGGTTAGTAATAAGCGGTTTCCGGCACTTATAAGTTTGAACTTCGAGAGTGTTAACAGCATAGTGTGAAAACACAGCTCTAATTCTTACAAAGGCCGTTCCTGAACTGGAGTCCCACAAGTGAGATAACGCGATGTACCGAAGTACATCTACAGTTCAGATGAGTCGCTGAGGTACACCGTAGCATCACCTCAAGACTGTAGACCGTTTGAGACACACTCCGCGTAATCCACGGGGAGTTACCGAAGTGACCTGTTGTCAGGGCTGTTTGATGTTGACCCTGGCAGGAGTTTCCATTCAATCACTGAGGATCACAGATGTGAACCTCTCATAAATGTTCTCGACAGATTGCTAAGATCTGTGAAGGACTCGATATGAACCACTGATAATCTTATTTGTTGATCATCAAGTGATTAAATGTCAAGTGTTCCTAAGAGATCTTTTGATGAATCTCGTGGTTCTAGACTCAATAGTGCGTTTTGGTTTTCATGAGCGGAGACTAGGGAGAGGGTCTCCTTCTTCAATACCAGCGATCTCTAAGAGAAAGCCAATAGTTTACGTAGGGTTCCCTGTGAGAATGAAACAAGCTTCTTTTGAGAGAAACTTGAGTGGCTAAGAAGGTTTAGTGCATGCGTCACTGGGTCCATGACGACTTTTAATCTTCAATACCGGTGTCACTAAGTGACAACCAGTAGCATATGAATTGAACCCGGTGTCTGCCCTAAGTTGAATAATCTGGAGGGCTGTTTCTTTTCACCCTTTACTTTACATTTCTTTTTGATTCTTCAACTCCTTCTTTCTTCGATTCTCATTTTCTCCTTTTTACAATCATTCCTAAGGACTTCTAACACTAACTAATGGTAGTTTCCTTGGGTAGATCCCTCCGGCTCTGGCGGATCATAGGACGGTTATTCCTAACCTTAGTCACCTTATAACTCCATGACTAACCTATGTTTGCCATTAAAACCACTGTATGTGAAATTATCTCTCAAAGGGTTTGTAAATGAAAAACATGTTTGAACCACTGTGAGAGATAAGATTTTGCATAAATACTCCCCCTCCACATGTGCTTAATAGTTTTAATGGTTAAATGCATAGTGAGGAAAGAGCGCGCACTTTTTGAATTAATCCACTGAAGATAGACAATCCCCCGCGAGACACGGTTACGATGCATAGTTAAAGAGTTACATTGTCAGCTTTTAGGTGACAACTAGCTCTAATAACTACCTTGAAGGTGTAGACAAACCTCGGAAGGTTGTCATACCCGTCAGAGTTCATGTCTATCAAGAGTTTCTCGAATGGTACTTTCTACTTGGACAAGTCCTTTGCGAGACACGTTTACATTACTAGCGAACTAGCTTGAAATTATTACCCGTCCAGGACAAGTCTTTTCGAGTTACTAACAGTTTAGTACCGTCAATTCGTTGGTTAAGTCTGAAGTACACAGATTCATTTGCATTTTGCACAACATATTTCTTATCACATAAATTTTCTCCCCCTCAAAAATGGCATATAAAAAATGTTATTTTTGAACGGTTGACAATAAATATGACCATTTCGAGTGTTGCGAGAAGATGACCACTATGAACAATTTGTGAACAAAGTTTTAATTCAAATACTCCCCCTCAACTAGTGATATAAACGGTTGAGGTTTTGAAAAATCATATGGGGAAGTACTTGTGTTTTTTAGCAAAACCTTGAAAAATAAAAGGTTTGATAGGTTTTACTCAAAAATAAGAAGCTTTCGCTCCTTTTATAAGGATTGTGGCACTGAGGCGTACCACAGGGTCCTTTCTTGACAATTACGGGTTGTACACTGTTATGTGTGCACAAGCCATTGACATATATCATCATACTTCCAAAATTTTTAATGAAAGAACCAAATCAAGGAGTACCAGGAAGTGCAGTGATGTTCCCAAGAGTACGAGCAGGGCGTTGATAGCCGTTGATGTTGATCCTGGGTCGACCACCAACAAAACTTTCCAACGTTCTGAACTGATCCCTTCTGAATAACCGTTCATCAATCATGGTGATGATCCTTCTCACATCCCTCCTTTCCTGAGAATTCCAGCGCTTAGGAGACCCAACTTTCAGGCGTATATCCTTCAACCTGTACGCCAATCCATCCCTAACCAGCTTCAAGGTATGATCCCCGAATTTCTGAAGTTCACTACACGCCATTAAGCAGTTTCTTTGAAGTTCACTGTGGTAAACAACTCTGAATGGTTTGCTGATGAGCGTATATTGAGTTAGCTGATTGATGTCGGGAAGATCAAGCGTTGGACGAGTGAGGTTGACACGTTTCTGATATGATTCAACGGCAAGCTGAAGATCTTCAACACGTTCTTTGATGACTATGCGTCTGATGAAGATGAGCAGTGACTTGATGAATTCACGTTGTACTTCAGTTGGAAATTGTCTCATGCGACCTTGAACTTTGGCAAGGTATATGTCTTCAATATCGTTGATGTTCAAATTCTCAAAGTCAGCTTCAGAGAATGCATAGTCCCTTTCGTCTTGTCTTTTGACCACAATTTTCTTGAGAAAAGTGTAGTCCCATTTAGACGATAGACCAACATGTTGGATGGCCACGATACTTTTAGTACTGAACACTGCATGTTGAGACTTCTGGACCAAGCAGCTTCTGTAGTAGATTCTTCGGTGTTCCGGCCAATGGTGAATCCCATACATTGCATCTTGGTCATACGCTACCACTTTGTCGGAGAACATGTGTGTAGCACGTTCCTCGATGGCTATACAATCAGAGTATATTGCAGCAGGGAATGGAAGTGTCAGAGATGTAGCGTATTTCCTTGAACCATCGCCACCGTGTTGAAGAAAATCTAAGTCTTTGTTGAAGAAATGTCTGAAAGGAATCCTAGGCTGATCAGGTTGGCCAATGGTAGGTAGAGGTCAAGACCAGTCGGTGTAATATGGAGGATTGTGCCGTTTGGTGAAGTCGATGTTTGCTTCTGGGTTGAGCCAATCCATGTTATTAGACATGGCTCGAGCAATGTTTTCAAGGTGATATTCAACCTCGATTGCACTTTCCGAGCTGTCTTTTAAAAGTAGGAATGCTTCATTCTTGATGCGCTTCAATTCAGATTTCATCATCTTCTTCACACGAAACCTTTCTTGCAAAATCTTTGCATGCTCCAAAGTACTACCGTCTACCAATTCTTGACCTTCTTCAGGGTAGGGAGTGTTGTTAACAAGTGTAGCAAACCATTCAAATTCATCAGTTTTATCGTCATCTAGCCAAGATATGACGTCAGTATGAAGCGTCTTCTTCTTCTTTTTCGAAGGCTTAGATGATGATGATGGTTTCTGTCCTTGTTTGGGAGAGGTGGGTTGTTGTTGGGGCTCAAGGACCTCTTCATCGTCACCACCCGTATACTCAAAGTAATCACCTGTTTTTTGAGACAGGGGTGGTAACTCGGAATCGTCCCGAGGTTTATCAGTAGAAGACCGAGGTGGAGGAGACTTCTGTTGAGAAGAAGTTCGTTGTAGAGGAGGTGGCATCGAAGAAGATTCACCAGATTGCTTCTGACGTTTAGATGCAGAGTCCTTGTCCTTATCATCGTCATCTCTTGGCCGTTGGGTTGATCGGCTGATTCCTTGCATGATGATCTGAGTTGAAAAGCAAGTAGATCTTCGAAAAATTTAGCTTCATCTGAAGTAAACGTTCCAGATCGCTTTGACATTTGCATCACTAGTTTAGCGATTAACTCAGATTCAGAGAAATCAGCTTCTTTGGCCATTGTATGTTTAACCAATGCAACGATGTTAGGGGTGAGTTGTCTGTAAAATACTTCTCTAGTCACACCAGGGACAATGTCAAGAAGAAACTTGTGGGTATGATCTCTTGCTGTCTTTTCCAGTTCCTTTTGGACTTTAGGAATGATATCCTGAAGGTACTTGTTAGTGTATCCTTCGATCATTTCGTTCAGTTCCTCTTTACGATGACTCTTCATGAACTTCTGAACAAATTCCTTTTCTTTCTGCATCTTGTCTTTCTCATCATTTAAGTACTGTATTTGGTCAGCAAACCAATTCAGTTTTCTATAAAGTATGTCCTTCTTTCTGACTTGTTGGACAGCTTTCACAATTCTTTCATGAGTCTGGGAAATCCAAGATTTAGGTGGTTTCTTCACGGATTTGGATGATGATTTGGTTGACTTCTTAGATGGTGGTTGTGATGAATGAGATGAAGAATCCGATGATGATGAGATGTGAGGAGATTCCGGGTCCTTTGGTGGTTCAGAAGTTTCCTTCTGTGAGCGTGTAGGACTATCCAGAAGCACATCCTCGTAAGCAGCATCTTTATCTTTCTCAGTTTCCAGTTTCTCAAAATCATATACAATAGTATCCTCTACTGGCTTTTGTTGTTGCACAAGAGTGGTGGCACCAGCTCCCTTATCGGGTTGATTAACCGCATCAGGAGTTAGTGAAAATAGAGCTGCACCACTTGACCCACCGGGGCCACCCATTTGGTCTTTAGCAAATTCTTTAGCCTTTTGAAGATGTCTGACGATTTTAAACTTCTTTCTGTATGATTTATCTAGTTGCTCTTCTTCTTCTTCAGAGCTCTCATCATAGGGTACAATTGCTGGAGTCTTCCCTTTTTCTTGGACAGCTGGAGGACTTGGAGGTTTTGCTACTGAGGCAGGTGCTTCGGTTGCAGTTGCAGAGTAATGAAACTCTTCATCTGTATCAGTATCTTCAGAGCTCTCGTCCACAAGCTTTCTTTGTGGTTCAAGTGTGGGAATAGGTTCGGCTTCCTTTACGGGAACAATCCTTTTAGAAGGAGGATTCCTTTTAGGAAACTTCCTTTGACTCATAGTACTTGTTGCACTTCCTGCACTTCCTCTTCTGGTTCTTCTTACAGGTGTTCCAGAAGATTTTTCGTCGAGATGACCAACTTTGCCTTGTCTAACTGCTTCCAGATACCTTTTGTACGTTTCGAGCTTTCTGACATCTTCTGTTAGAAGGAAATCTGGTAACACAGCACCTTGTTTCTTTGTAGACGATTCCTTGATTCTGACAGATAGAATAGGTTCCGACAACAGATCGTGATTGTCGGGGTCATTGAGCCTCTTGGGAATATCAGGATGAAGTCCAAGTGCTCTCTGGATCAACAGTTTAGTATATCTGATGTAGGGAATCTTTAAGCCAAGCTTGTTGAGAAATGACATCATGTCATCCCAAATCAGAGCTTCGATAGCGATGTGTTTCATGTTGACCAATGCCTAAAATATTTGCAGTCCCATGAGCTTAGGATGCTCATAGCCACTATCACGACCAGAAACAGACTTGGTGATGATCATGTAGAGAGTTCTCCATGGTTGAGGAATACTCTTAAGCTCTACGTGAGAGTGCTTGGTGAATACTCTTGTAGCCTCGTCATAACCGATATCGATTAAGAATTGGAGAGTGAGCTCTTCAACAGGTGTGGCATATATTTTGGTTGGATCGACTTCAGGAATTAGGAGAACAACCCTTAAGTCTGCAGGTGTAATGGTGACTTGTTTGTGATTCAGAGTCACCGTCACAGCAGTTCGTCCTTTGACCCTTTCCATAGTGTTCCAGAACTGTTGGATGTAGATCTCAGGAACATTTGCAGAGTGAGAGAGCATATTCTGATACGGATGAGTCCTCAGAATATCAATAGCAATTAAACACGAAGATTCTGAGCAAGTGAGGGTGTCAAAGTCAACACGGAGATTATTCTTTCCTATCTTCATTGGATAGCCATAAGGATAGATATCAGCAATGGAGAGAACTTCAGATGCATCCACATTCATTTGTTCAGCCATGTCGTGATCTGAAATAACATTGGCCAAAAGAACCAACATATCGAAAGACATAATGTTAGTCAACAGGAGGTCTTATTGTCTAGTTATTGAATGTACAGTGATAATGATTGTTACGAGTCCTAAGTCACTTGTATGTCCAACAGTCCAATGACGTCGTGAAATGTTTTGTGAGTTAGTTAACTTTAAGTTTTAAAGTTTATGTTATCACTTATGGTTCACAACATCTCAAACGTTTTAGATTTATTAGTGACATTATTGGATTCGTGACGATATGATTAGTTTATTTACAAGTTTGTACACGTAACAATTCATAACGAAGGTATGATCCAGGCTTATGCGTAGCAATGACACAGTTATGCGTAAGCAAGTGTTTTATACGGGTAGTTATAAGCTTACGCGTAGGATCCTATCTTACGCGTAGAAAAAGTTACGCGTAGAAAAGGGGACCTTACGCGTAGATCATACGCGTAGGCGTATAAAAACCTTACTTGTAAGGTTTACTCGTAAGAGTAGACCTTATGCGTAGTGGCACTGTTTACGCATATCCTTCACAGGATACGCGTAGTCCCACTGTAGACCCTTACGCATAGGCATAACTGACTACGCGTAGGGTAATCCTTATGCGTAGAAATGCAAATGACCTTTGTTCTGAATTTTAAGCGTAACAAATCCTGAAATAAGTTCATCAAATCATCAATATTAACACAAAATTCATTTTATAACAGAGCAAAACACAATTGCACAGTTTAACAGTTACGCGTAGAAAAACTTACGCGTAGTTTAAAACCCTAAATCTACGCGTATGAATTTTAGCCATAGAATTTGCATCAAAGTTTTTCTGGTAAGTCATAGATGTTGTGAGAGTATATTGACCAAGTTTTAACACTTAGTTTGCAGTGAATCAAAAATACCCAAACTCAAGAATCTTAAACCCTAATTTCTAATTCTGACACAATTAGTGTTTCTGGGTGGTTATAGAGCATGGAAATCATCAATTTACCATCATACAAACATTATACAACAACCTTTTTGACCAAAACACTTCTTATTTGAAAACACCCAAATTTGACTCATAAACCCTAATCATTACAACGTGTTTCTGAGTGTGTTTTGAGCATAGAAACGATATCATAGATGTTGTTAAAACATTTTGACACATTCTTTTTAACCACAAACACCCATTCTTGATTGGGTGTTCATACGTTTACGCGTAGACCACTAAATCAAGATTACACGATGTTTTAACCGTTGGATTCGTGTAAAATTTAAAACCATTGTTTAAAATCTTGTTAGAAACATGAAATCACTTACAAATTGACGATCTTAAACACGGTTTTGACGAACGATTCTTAGGCGTAGGATGTATTAGGTTTTGAGTAATAAATGAGAAGTGAAATGTTAGGTGGAGGATATTTTTATTCAAAATATCTTTAAGGTTTTGACAGTTTTGGTCCCTCCACCTTTTCCTTTTTCAAACAAAGCCTTTTAACTTCCATTATGGTTACCAAACAAAGTTTTTAGGAAAGAAACTAGACGACACTCCCCTTAGACTTAAGAAATAATGAAAGGTTATAAATTTAGTCCGAGGAGTGTCATTTAACCAGAAAATTCACCACCATTGTAAAATGAAACAACCGAGATATGAAAACATGCAAGTACTCTGATGTTTTGAAACAGTTAAGTGAAAATTTTCTCCCCCTCAACACATGATCGTAAAAATACTGAATTTAGAAGGATTACAGTGTTGAAGGAAGAAATGTACTTGCCATGTTGAAAGATTATAGATTAGAAGAATATTTTTGTTGTTTTATAAGATTTTATATTTTTGTATTTTGTTTTTGAAAAATTTATTTACAAAAGATGTTTTGGTGTTTGACAGGTTTTTAAGACTGTTTTAAGAGGTCATCCAATTCCTCTTGAGTCAAACACCTCATACCAATCCGGTGGACCAACTCATTAAACCTAGCGGGAGGCAAGGCTTTGGTGAGAAGATCTGCCAATTGGTATTCTGTACCCACAAAGTATAATTCAACGGTACCCTGTTCCACGTGGTCCTTGATGAAATGATAGCGAAGATCGATGTGCTTTGATTTCGAGTGCTGAACTGAGTTGCACGAGATCGCAATGGCACTCCGATTGTCGCAGTACATCGGGATTGTGTCGAATACGTAACCATAGTCTTTGAGTTGTGTTCTAATCCAGATGACTTTAGCACAACACCCACACATGGCTACATATTCTGCTTCGGTTGATGACAGCGATGTACAATCCTGCTTCTTTGATTGCCAAGACACCAGTTTATCACCAAGAAATTGTAGAGCTCCTGAAGTACTTTTTCTTGAGTCTAAGCATCCTGCGTGGTCAGCGTCTGAAAAAGCAATTAGTTCAAAACCAGAATCCTTCGGATACCAGATCCCCAAGTTAATGGTTCCCTTGATGTATCGGAGGATTCTTTTAGCCTCAGAGAGGTGGGTTTCAGTTGGTCGCGACTGATAACGGGAGCATAGATAAACGGCAAAGACAATATCAGGTCTGCTAGCTGTTAGATACATGAGAGACCCAATAATACTTCGGTATTTGGTAGGGTCAACTAATTTCCCATGTAAATCAGCGTCTAGCTTCTTGGTATGAGTCATTGGTGTGGCATAAGTATCACAGGTTTTCATTCCAAACTTGTTTAACAATTCAAGGGCATATTTGGACTGACTCAAGAAAATACCACGGGGTGATTGATGAACTTGCAGTCCTAGAAAGAACGTAAGTTCACCCATCATGGACATTTCAAAATTTTTCTTCATTAGTTTTGCAAAAGCGATTGAAAACTTTTTATGTGTAGACCCAAAAATGATGTCATCCACGTAAATTTGAACAATTAAGATGTGTGCCCCGTGATATTGTATAAAAAGAGTTGGGTCAACCGAGCCTTTGGTGAAATTATTGGCAATGAGGAAAGATGATAGCTTATCGTACCATGCCCGAGGGGCTTGTTTGAGACCATAAAGAGCTTTGTTCAGTTTGTAGACATGGTTCGGTACTCAGGATCAACGAATCCATCTGGTTGGCTGACATAGACCGTTTCTTTAAGTTGTCCATTGAGAAACGTCGTTTTAACATCCATCTGATAGACCGTCATATTCATATGAGCTACGAACGCGAGAAATATCCGAACAGCCTCAAGACGAGCAACCAGAGCAAAATATTCTTCAAAGTCTATCCCTCTTCCTGACGATAACCCTTAGCAACTAGACGTGACTTGTTTCGGACGACGTTCCCTTCAGCATCCAATTTGTTTTTCCAAATCCATTTGAGACCAATGACGTAGACCCCTGTTGGTCTTTCAACCAGTTCCCATACTTTAAGACGTTTGAATTGGTTGAGTTCTTCCTGCATGGATTCAATCCAGTTGTCTTTTGTCATTGCGTCTTTAATGTTTTTAGGCTCAGATTGGCAGACAGTGAGTGCATAAATGCAATGATCACCGTCTGTGTGAAGACATTGTCTCGTAACGACTGGTTGATTCGGGTTGCCAATAATGTTAGCCAGAGGATGGTCTTTTGTCCATCGGTGTGTAGAGGGTTGATGTTGGTATACATTGTGCAGATTCTGAGGATTCAAATGGTTTGTTGAAGATTCCGCAACATCTGGTGCAGCAGTCTCATTAGCAAACGGGTTGAAGAACGCATTTGGATCAAAATCTGCAGGTGGGGGTACTTCATTCAGAATATCATCAGCTGGTTCATCATTGTTAGAAACGGTGTGTTCAACTGTTGTGTTGGAGTCAACTGGTGTAGGTGCATCTTCAATAGTAGTTGTTGTAGCAGGTGTATCAGGTATAGGAATATTATCAGGTTGTGCAGTGGAAACGGCGGATACACCTGGAGCACGTTCATCAATATCGTCACAGAACAGAAGAGCAAATAACCTTTCCATTTGTTGACGAGTTAGCTGGGGGCTTTGTTCAGCTGATGATGTGGGTTAAGGGAAGTTTAAACGGTTGTGACCGGGTTCTAAGCTGTTATACTCAGAAGCCATTTCCGTGAGTTCATCAAAATGAGCATGAATCGTTTCCATTACCTCATTAGTTCGACGATTCCAGATTCGGAAACCTTTAGAATTGTCACAGTATCCAATAAAGACTCCGATATCAGCTTTGGCTTTGAGCTTTCCAAAATCATCTCGATCATTATTCGGATAGCAAAGGGATCCAAATACATGAAAGTGTTTGAGGTTCGGTTTATAGTTGTGGACAAGCTCGAAAGGTGTTTTGTTGTGGCGTTTTGTGATCATAGAACGGTTTTGAGTATAGCATGCAGTAGATACAGCTTCTGCCCATAAGTAATCTGGAAGTTTAGCATTGATTAACATTGTTCTTGCAGCTTCCACTAACGTTCGATTTCGTCTTTCAACAACTCCGTTTTGTTCAGGTGTACGTGCAATAGATGTTTGATGCTGAATTCCCACTTTCTCATAGAATTCTCGAAGGGTTTTGTTAACAAATTCAGTTCCTTTGTCTGTTCTGATTATCCTGACGGTGTTGCGAAGCTGAACTTGTATTTTTGTGAGAAAGGTGATGATCATTTGTGGCGCTTGGTCTTTGCTTCGAAGAAAGTAGACCCAAGTCCATCGTGAGTAGTCATCAACAATTACTAAGATGTAGCGTTTGCCACACAAATCCATGTGAAGAAGATGAAGCACATGCTGAGAGCTGTGTTCCACCTTTGAAGGAAAATGAGCACGAGTGCTTTTCCCTTGTTCACAGGCTGAGCAAAGGTGATCTTTTGAATACCGGAATCGTGGGAGTCCTTCAACTAGTTTATGTCGAGCAAGGTTGGTGATGGTTTGAAAGTTTAGATGTGAGAGACGACGGTGCCATAGCCAGGATTTTGTAGATGTTGCCTTTGAAAGTAAGCAGATGGGAGAGGAAGCAACCATGTCTTGCATAGAGATAGTGTAGAGACTAGAATTACGGGAGCCCGACATAAGGTCATTTCCTTGTAGATAACGAATGAAACAAGTTTTCTCCCTGAAAGCAACCTCCAAATCTCCATCACAAAATTGACCTACTGAAAACAGATTGTGACCGAGGCCTTCCACATAGTAAACCCTGCTGATTTCGATGTTCCCATTGACATAATCTCCGTAGCCCATGATAGCTGCGAAGTGATCATTCCCGAACCTGACAGTGCCAATGAACTTTGCAATAAAGTTTGATAACAGTTTAAGGTTTCCTGTCATGTGTCGGGAACATCCGCTATCAACAATCCAGAGAATGATCTGTATCACCTGCATTACACACAGACGACACAGATGGAATAGAAGTAGATGTGGAACCCGAAATGTTAGAGGGTTCCGAAGCAGGTATGTTAGACATACACACATTGATAAATTTAGGCATCCATTTGAATCCTAGTGTGTTATATATCCATTTCTACCATCTATAACTACTCTTTGCTTTAGTCTTAGTGAAAGCACTAGGTGGTACTACATTCTTAGGAGGTGAAACTGGAGCTACAGTGACAGCAATGGTTGCCTTAGAATCTAAAGAAGGCGGTCTACCAAGCACAGACTTAGAATGATTAGTGGGCCTAGAGATATTCCGATTCTTAGGATTCTGTAATCGAGAGATTATAGCTTTAGCAACACATTTGTCATGACAATCAGAATTCATACTCTTCCGACAAATAACACAAGGTGCATCAGACTAAATATCAAAAGTACTTAACGGTTTTGCATTCGTTACATCACTATTTCTATTACATTTGCCAGACGCAACATCTATAGTGGACGCAACATGAGTCTTATTCAGAGTCCTAGGGTGTTCTTCTACTTTAGCATTCCTTATTGTTCTTTTCTTAGGTCGCAACTTCCTATTCTTCGATTGAGTGCTCCTAGGCTGTGAAGTGCGGACGTTTGGAAAAGAAGCAACTATTCCTGTTTCAGTAGAGGGTAACACATTAGCAACTTGTGACTTGGCAGTAGGAATTCTAGGTTCACGATTACTAAGGGTGACTGGTGCTAGTCTCTTAATCACAGTAGGCGGAAGATGTTCATACTTTCCTAACATTTCCCGTAACTTAGAGATAGTGTGAGCAAGATAGTGATCAAGTTCGTTAGATGCTTCATGACGAGTCTTATTGAGCAAATCAAATATGACACCATATTCCTGTTTAACTTTTAAA
Organism: Chrysanthemum seticuspe; assembly: GCA_019973895.1. NCBI lineage: Eukaryota > Viridiplantae > Streptophyta > Magnoliopsida > Asterales > Asteraceae > Chrysanthemum > Chrysanthemum seticuspe. Next base: position 208,416,024 of record BPTQ01000007.1, on the reverse strand, counting down.
AGTTCTTGTTCATATTTTGAGATTTGACTTTTCAAAGACACGTTTTGATCATCCAGTTGCTCAATTTTAGGATCAGAAGATTTTGCACTCAACTGAGCGATTTTCTTTTGAAAACTAAGTTGATGATTGTGAATATCTTTTTCACACCAATGAAGACGACGTTTTGCATTGTAAATTTCAGTGAGTAATCGTTTATTTTCAGCTTTTAAAGACTCGATCTGAAGCACATTATCGGTGTTCTCAACAGTTACAACAGTTTCAACAATATCAGCAGAGATGTAATCAGATGCAAATGGCAAAGCATGAAGTAACACAACATTATGGATATCAGCACAGATAACATCTTCCAAGAGTCGATCAACATCTTTTCTCAACAGTTTCTTTTTGCGTTTAGTGTTAGAAATAGATGTTTCTGTTTTCACGAAAACATTTTTCATTACCCCAAGTTCCTTATGAAAATCCTTTTCCCAGGCAATTGCACAACTTTTCAAGTTTTTAACATTAGGTAAAAGATTTTTCTGAAAAATGTCTCTTTGTTCTTGCGCCAGAGGCGATTGAAAATGTTCAACTTTGATTTCAGAGCGATATTCTATCTCATGTTGTAAAATTTTTAGGTCAGCCATGAAAATGTCAAAATATCGAAGAATTTTTTGATTTTCAGGTTTTGAGTTTACTTCACTAATGGAAGGTAAAGGACCATAAGTTTGTGCAAAATCTGTTTTGGGATTAACATTAGAAGACTCAGGTGTTTTGATGATAACCCTTGGTGTGTTAGAAGGATCCGTTGGTGTGACGAAAGTGACCGCATTTTTATAATTAAAAGGTTTGTTGTAAACAACGTTTTTTAATTTTGATCGACTCTCGTCTTCTGCATCTAATTCCTCTTGACGATGATATTCAACAACACTCATAACAGTATTATCAATTTTGTATTCTGCACTGGAAACTTCAGGAGTTGGTTTGAATGTTTTTAGTGAAAGCTTTGGTTTGTAATCAGCTAGATGTTTTCCATATCCTTTTGGATTGGGTTTTAAGGTAAACTTTTCATTAGCTGTTACTGATTCACCATGTTTGTAAACAACAGTTTTAAACTCTTTAAGTTTGTTTTGCAAGCCGATAATTTCTTCAAGAAGGTCATCTACCTGATTCGTTGAATGCTTTTTGTATGCGGAGAACTGTTTTTGACAATTTAACAACTCAGCCTTAGCTTTTTGATTTTCCAAGGTGAGAGTGTTAATTTGCTTTTTATGTTCATGTTTCAGTTGTTCTAATTCAGACAACAAAGCATTCTTCGAGGCGGCTAGATCACGCATCTGTCTCTCTAAATATTTTTCGTTTTGATGAGATTTTGCAAAAGCGGCTTCAAAACCTTTTTCACGGTTTTCTTGAGTTTTGAAAAAGTTGAGTTGCATTTGTAAGCATTCAAAATCCTTGGTTAACAGTGCATTTTTACTTTTTAAGGTTTGATTTAATGCAACACATTCAGCAATTTGGGATTGTTGGTCTTTAAGTAACAGAACAAGATCTGGATGAGGCAGAGGTTCATCTTGTTCAACGTGAGTCACAACATGATCATTATTTAGATCCTCAAGTATAACCACGGAGTCAATTTGATTATCAAGGGAAACCATAAGGTCATCTGGATCGTCAAATGTAACTACGGGGTTTATTTGAAAATCGTCAGAATGAGATGTAGATGACTCATTTTGAACATTCTGAGCCATGCCGGATTCAGATATTGACGGAGATATTAGTTCAGATATGATGATGGTTTGTTCGGGTACCTGAGACAAGCCATCAGTGTCATACACTTGGCCTGTTTCACTCATGTGTAACTCTTGCATATTAGCCATCAACATAACAGCTGCATTGGCCTGCAAGTCCTCCATATCATCATCCGAGTCTGCATCTGCCATAAAGCTCTATTCTTTGTCTGTGAGAGATCCACCAGCTTCATCCTTAAGAGCCAAAAGTAAAGCCTCTTTGAAATAAGCACTGCCCCTAGTCCTTGGCTTTGGGCATGCATTAGCCAGGTGTCCCTTCTCATTGCAGTTGTAGCATCTAAGACCATTTAACCAATTCTGAGCATTTCCCTGTTCCACCACTTGAGCTCTGTTGTTATTCCTTCCCACAGCATTAAACCCTTGACCACCGCCCATCTAACGACCATAATCACGATTCTGAACTTCAACACGTCCATTGTTCACAACAGCTTGAGTCCGTGTGTTAGAGGAGGAATGAATACGATTGTTGGATTTGTTGGTGTAACGGCCAAAAGCATTAGCAATCATCACAAATCCTTGTTGCAATGCTTCGAATGGATCGATTTCCTCAGTCGCTTCACTGACATATGCTTGAGCATTGTTGCTGTATGGAACCAATTGATTTTGTTGAGGTTGTTGCTGTGAAGGTGTGTTTGAAGCAGTTGGTTGAGTTGCTGGTTGAGAGGGATAATTCTGTTGAGCATACAAGGCAAGTTGTTGATTATCCGGATGTGACTGTTTAGCAATTTGAGCACGGAGAATCCTTTCCCGATCAACTTCCTTTTCATGAGGCTTCAAGTAATCGTACAACAATCCATAAGTAGAATGATGCATATTCATCGCTTGACGGAGAAAGATGACATACTTCTCCCATTCAGGACCAAGACTACTCAGGAACTTAGTATTCACTGCAATTCTTGGCATGATGATGTTGTGTTTATCCAAATCATTGATGATGTCTGAAAATCGATGATGATAGGACTCTAGTGTCTCTCCAGGTTCAATCATGAAGTGTTCATAAGCCAAGTAAATTTTGGATTCCAAATCCTCCTGATTGAGTACAGATCCTTCCATAAGAAGACGAATATGATCCCACATTTTTTGTGCAGGTTTTTGAGCATCAACACTACGAAGAATTGGGTATGGTAATCCTAAGAGGATGTATTCCATTGCAAGTTCATCAGCTTCATAGTGTAGAACATCTGTAGCATTTAGATCTGCAACAGTAGCAATGTTGGTTTGTTCATCTCTTGGTGGAATAGCAGTTGGATCTCCGAGTACAATAACAGTAGGCATCTCAAATGGACCTTCCAAGATAACCTTCTTTAAGAACTTTCCATGTGGCTTCTTCAGATCACAAAACCTAAAGAACCTTATCACCCATTGATCTTAGTTTCCTGGAGTGAGCATTGGAGGTCTATCAAGTGAACCAGCTTCATGAATTGATTGTTGGCTGCTTAAAGCTTCACACATCTTTGCAAACCAAGTGGGTTCCTTCATAGTGTTCCTTGATGGATGTTGATTGAAATCGTTTGTGTAGGGTTGAACTTGAAGACTTGGTGGTATTTGAACCATTTGTGGTGGTGGAATTGCACCAATTTGTGGAGTATGTTGCTGATTAAATTGTTGTTGATAAATTGCTTGTTGTTGATTCCATTGTTGATGTTGTGGAGTTAATTGTTGTTGTTGTTGATGATTATAAGTGTGAGGGAAATAGTTAGAGTATGGTGGTTGAGACATGTTGATGAACTTGTGTAGTAAAAATGGATCTTTGTAGTCGAATGAACCTTTGTTGATGAAGTGTCCTTAGGCGTAGAAAAGACAAGAAACCAAGTAGCACTTATGCGTAAAAACACCAAAAGTTACGCGTAACAATAAGGAGTTACGCGTAAGATTTAGCTTACGCGTATGTAGGATAAAAGCACTAAAGTTATGCGTAGACAAAAGTTAGGCGTAGAAAGTTAGGCGTAGGATTACCTTATGCGTAGACCTAAGTTTACGCGTAAAGTGAATCTTATGCGTAGAATTTCTACGCGTAAGCTTATGCTTATGCGTAATTTTAGGGTTTTTGCCCAAATGATCTTTTACACTATCACAGTGCAAAAGATATCCAAAGTCGACGTATTTTCAGACTTATCCAAGTAAGAAAACACGGAATAAACCACGAAAATGAAGATCAAACCAAGGATAATCTTACGCGTAATTTTAGGGTTTTGCTACGCTTAGGATTGCTAGTAAATTTGATTTTGCCCAAAGATGTTTCTAAACCAGTTTTTGTGTGATGAAATAGCTTCAATAACACCAAAAGACACAAAAGTGTGAAACTTGATGATCAAAAGCTCTTAAAACAGTTACGCGTAGGATGAAACCCTCGTACAAAACAAGCTTAAAAACGTAGATCCACGCGTAAAGTTTGAAACTTTTTGCCAAAGACAAGTATTTTAACACCTCAAAACATTGAAAGTACAAGAATCTTGGATTAAAAAGTGTAAAAACAAGTTTTTAAGCGAACCAAAGTATCAAGTGCGTTTTAGGCGTAGGACCGAAACCCACTTCAAAAACAAACACGATTCACCCAACTAGTAGGCGATTGATACCACTGTTAGGTCACTAGTTTTACAAACACAAGTAATATAGAAAGGAGATGAGGCGATTGAACAAGTATCAAACACACACACATACAATACAATATACGGTTAGGCGTAGGAGGTGAGTGAAAGAAAAGAACTTGAACAACCAACCCTCAAGTGAGGGTTATTACATTGTTTATATAGGCAAGGAGCTAGGGCAACACTCCCTCTCCTTCCCTATTCCTTATTGGGCTTGGGCCTAAGCTTATGGGCCTTCTACATAAGCTTATTACCAAGAAACTGTAATGCTCCTGAAGTACTTTTTCGTGAATCTAAGCATCCTGCGGGATCAGCATCTGAAAAAGCTAGTAGTTCAAAACCAGAATCCTTCGGGGTACCAGATCGCCAAATTAATGGTTCCCTTGATGTATCGGAGGATTCTTTTAGCCTTAGAGAGGTGGGTTTCAGTTGGTCTCGACTGATTACCGGAGCAGAGATATATGGCAAAAACAATATCAAGTCTGCTAGCTGTTAGATACATGAGAGACCCAATGATACTACGGTATTTGGTAGGGTCTACCAATTTCCCACGTAAATCAGTGTCTAGCTTCTTGGTATGAGCCATTGGTGTGGCATAGGTGTCACAGTTTTGCATTCCAAATTTGTTTAACAATTCAAGGGCATATTTGGACTGACTCAAGAAAATACCATGGGGTGATTGATGAACTTGCAGTCCTAGAAAGAACGTAAGTTCACCCATCATGGACATTTCAAAATGTTTCTTCATTAGTTTTGCAAAAGCGATTGAGTACTTTTTATGTGTTGACCCAAAAATGATGGCATCCACGTAAATTTGAACAATTAAGATATGTGCCCCGTAATATTGTATGAAAAGAGTTGGGTCAACCGAACCTTTGGTGAAATTATTGGCAATGAGGAAGGATGATAACTTATCATACCACGCCCGATGAGCTTGTTTGAGTCCGTACAGAGCTTTGTTCAATTTGTAGACATGGTTCAGGATCTCGGGAGCAACGAATCCTTCTGGCTGGCTGACATAAACCGTTTCTTGCAGTTGACCATTCAGAAAATCAGTTTTGACGTACATCTGAAAGACCGTTATATTCATATGAGCCACGAACGCGAGAAAGATCCGAACAGCTTCAACACAAGCAACCAGAGCGAATGATTCTTCAAAGTCAATACCCTCTTCCTGTCTATAACCCTTAGCCACCAGACGTGTCTTGTTTTTTATTACATTTCCTTCAGCTTCCAATTTGTTCTTCCAAATCCATTTAAGACCAATGATGTACACCCCTGTTGGTCTTTCAACCAGTTCCCATACTTCAAGACGTTTGAATTGGTTGAGTTCTTCTTGCATGGATTCAATCCAGTTGTCTTTTGTCATTGCGTCATTAATGTTATTAGGCTCAGATTGGCAGATAGTGAGTGCATTAATGCAATGTTCACCATTTGTGTAAAGACGTTGTCTCGTTACGACTGGTTGATTCGGGTTACCAATAATGTTCTCAAGTGGATGGTCTTTTGTCCAACCATGTGTCGAGGGTTGATGTTGGTATACATTGTGCAGATTTTGAGGATTCAAATGGCTTGTAGATGATTCCGCAATATCAGGTGCAGCAGTTTCATTAGCGAATGGATTAAAGAACGCATTTGGATCAAAATCTGCAGGTGGGGGTACTTCATTGTTCAGAACATCATCAGCTGGTTCAACGTCGTTGGAAGCAGTTTGTTCTACTGTTGTTGTAGATTCAACTGGTGGTGCTTCTTCAACAGTAGTTATTGTAGCAGGTGTATCAGGTATAGGAATATGATCAGGTTGAGCAGCGAAAACATCGAATACACCTAGAGCACGTTCATCAATGTCATCACTAAACAGCGGAGCAAATAGCTTTTCCATTTGTTGACGAGTAAGCTGGGGGCTTGGTTCAGCTGTTGATGGGGTTTGAGGGATGTTTAAGCGGTTGTGATCGGGTTCCAAGCTGTTATGCTCAGAAGCCATTTCAGTAAGCTCATCGAAATTTGCATGAATCGTTTCCATAACTTGCTTTGTACGATGGTTCCAGATCCGGAAACCCTTATAATTTTCATAATATCCTATAAAGACTCCCATGTCCGCTTTGGATTTGAGCTTACCAAAGTCATCACGATCATTATTCGGATAACAAAGGGATCCAAATACATGAAAGTGTTTGAGGTTTGGTTTATGGTTATGAATAAGCTCATAAGGTGTTTTGTTGTGGCGCTTGGTAATCATTGATCGATTCTGAGTGTAGCATGCAGTTGACACGGCTTCAGCCCATAAGTAATCTGGAAGTTTAGAATTAAGTAACATCGTTCTTGCAGCTTCCACTAACGTGCGATTTCGTCTTTTAACAACTCCGTTTTGTTCTGGTGTACGTGCAATAGATGTTTGATGCTCAATTCCCACTTTCTCATAAAATTCCCGAAGAGTTTGATTCACAAATTCAGTTCCTTTATCTGTTCTGATTTGTCGGACTGTGTTCCGGAGCTGAACTTGTATTTTCGTGAGAAAGGTGATGATCATATGTGGAGCTTGATCTTTGCTTCGAAGAAAGTAGACCCAAGTCCATCTTGAGTAGTTATCTACAATTACCAAGATGTAGCGTGAGAAAGGTGATGATCATATGTGGAGCTTGATGTTTGCACGCGCATCGGGCCACATAAGTCCATATGAAGAAGATGAAGCACATGCCGAGAGCTGTGTTCCATCTTTGAAGGAAAATGGGCACGAGTGCTTTTCCCTTGTTCACAAGCTGAGCAAAGGTGATCTTTAGAATACCGGAATCTCGGGAGACCTTCAACTAGTTTATATCGAGCAAGGTTGGTTATGGTTTGAAAGTTTAGATGTGAGAGACGACGGTGCCATAGCCAGGATTTTGTAGATGTAGCCTTAGAGAGTAGACAGATGGGAGATGAAGCAATCATGTCTTGCATTGAGATTGTGTAAAGACTTGATGTGCGTTGACCAGACATAAGATCGTTTCCTTGTAGATCACGAATGAAACAAGTTTTCTCCCTAAAAGCAACTTCCAAATCTCCAACACAAAATTGACCGACTGAGAAGAGATTGTGACCGAGGCCTTCCACATAATAAACCCTGCTAATTTTGATGTTTCCATTGATGTAATCTCCGTAGCCCATGATAGCTGCGAAGTGATCATTCCCGAATCTGACAGTGCCAATGAACTTTGTAACAAAGGATGATCTGTATCACCTGCATTACACACAGACGAGACAGATGGAATAGAAGTAGATGTGGAACCCGAAGTGTTAGAGGGTTCTGAAGCAGTTATAGTAGAAATACACACATCAATGATTTTAGGCATCCATTTAAATCCTAGTGTATTATGTATCCATTTCTGCCATCTCCAACTAGTCTTTGCTTTAGTCTTAGCGAATGCACTAGGTGGTACTACGTTCTTTGTAGGTGATAATGGAGTTACAGGGACATCAATGCGGTTCTTAGAATCTAAGGAGGGCGGTTTACCAAGCACAGACTTAGAAGCATTAGTGGGCCTAGAGGTATTCCGTTTCTTAGGATTCCTTAAACGAGACAAGATAGCTTGCAACACATTTATCATGATAATCAGAAAGCATACTTTTACGACAAATAACACAAGAAGCTTCAGACTGAATATCAAAAGTACGTAGAGGTTTAGCATTCGTTACAACACTTTTTCTATTACATTTGTCAGACGCAATATCTAAAGTGGGTTCAACTTGAGTCGTATTCAAAGTCCTAGGGTGTTCTTCTACTTCAGCATTATTTATTGTTCTTTTCTTAGGTCGCAACTTCCTATTCTTCCTTGTATTGCTCCTAGGCTGTGAAGTACGGACGTTTGGAAAAGAGGCAACTATTCATGTTTCAGTAGAGGGAAGCACATTAGTATCTTGTGTTTTGTCAGTAGGCATTCTGGGGTCACATTTACTAAGTGTTACAGGTGCAATTTTCTTAATGATTCTAGGATGAACTTGTTCATAATTTCCTAACATTTCCCGTAACTTAATGATACTGTGCACCAAATCTTGATTTTCAGAACGAAGATTTCCAGAAAAATTCATGACTTCTTTAGTGTGTGCAAGATAATGATCAAGTTCGTTTGATGTTTCATCACGATTCTGTTTGAGTAAATCAAATATGACACCATATTCCTTTTTAACTTTTGCAAGTTCTTGTTCATATTTTGAGATTTGACATTTCAAAGACGCGTTTAGATCATCCAGTTGCTCAAATTTTGGAATAAAAGTTGTGGAATGCAACTGGTTAATTTTGTTTTGCAAAGCAAGTTCACGATTGTGACAATCTTTTTGACACCATTGAAGACGACGTTTTGCATTTGAAAGCTCGTTTAATAGTCGTTCATTTTCAACTTTTAAAGACTTGATCTGATGCACATTATCAGTATTCTCAACAATTTCAACAGAATCATCAGAGATATAATCAAATACAAATGACAAAGAATGCAATAACACAACATTATGGATATCAGCACAGATAACATCTTCCAAGAGTCGATCAACATCTTTTCGTAACATTTTCTTTTTACGTTTTGTATTTGAAATTGATGTTTCTGTTTGATCGCAAAATCTTTTCATAAGTCCAAGATCCTTGTGAAAATCCCTTTCCCAATAAATAGCACAATTTTTCAAATTTCGGACATGAGGTAAAATTCGTTTCTGGAGAATATCTCTTTGTGCACAAGCAAGAGGCGATTGAAAATGTTCAATTTTTATTTCAGAATGAAATTCAATTTCACGTTCCAAAAGTTTGATGTCCGAAGTGAATGTTTCAAAATATTTTATGACTTTACATTGTTCGGCTAATGGTTTTATTTCACTAAGTGAAGGTAAAGGACCATTAATTTGTACACTATTAGAAAGGGGACCCTCAGAAGTAGGTGTGATAACCCAAGGTGTGATAGAAAAATCCTTTTGTGCAACGAAAGTGACGGCTTTTGAATAGTTAAATGGTTTGTTATAAACAATATTTTCTAATTTTGATCGACTCTCTTCTTCTGCATCTAATTCCTCTTGACGGTTATATTCAACAACACTCATAATTGAATCATCAACTCTATGTTCTGCACTGTAAACTTCAGGATTTGGTTTGAATGCTCTGTTTGAAAACTTAGGTTTGGAATCAGCAAGATTCGGTCCATATCCATTTGGATTGGGTTTAAATGTAAATTTTTGAATCGTTGTGATTGATTCACCAAGTTTATAAACAACAGTTCGAAACTCTTTGATTTTGTTTTGTAAGTCGAGAATTTCCTCAAGATAGTCATCTATTCGTTTCGCGGAACACTTTTTGTACTCAAAGAACTGTTTTTGACAAGTTAACAACTCAGACTTGGCTTTTTGATTTTCCAAAGTAAGAACGTTAATTTGTTTTTTATGTTCATGTTTCAGTTGTTCTATTTGAGACAACAAAGCATTCTTGAATGCGGCTAGATCACATATCTGTCGTTCTAATGATTTTTCTTTTTGGTGTGATTTAGCAAAAGCGACTTCAAAACCTTTTTCACGTTTTTCTTGAGTTTTGAAAAAATTGAGTTGTCGTTTTAAGCATTCAATGTCCCTGGTTAACAGTGCATTTTTACTGTGTAAGTTCTGATTTAATGAACGACATTTATCCATTTGGGGATAGATAATCTTTAATTAAGAGATCAACATCTGGATTAGGCAAAGGTTCAGCGTGTTCAACGTGAGTCAATTTGAGTATCAAAGGTAACCATAAGATCATCTTGATCGTCAAATGTAACTACGGGGTCTAGTTGAGAATCGTCAGAATGATATGTAGACGACTCATTTTGAACATTCTGAGCCTCGCCAGATTCAGATGTTGGCGGAGATATTAGATCAGAGATGAATATGGTTTGTTCGGGTACCTGAGACAAGCCATCAGTGTCATACATTGGGCCTGTGTCACTCATGTGGAGTTCGTGCATATTATCCATCAACACAACTGCTGCATTAGCCTGCAAGTCCTCCATATCATCATATGAGTCTGCATCTACCATAAAGCTCTATTCTTTGTCTGTGAGAGTTCCACCAGCTTCATCCTTAAGAGCCAAAAGTAAAGCCTCCTTGTGATAAGCACTGCCACTAGTCCTCGGCTTTGGGCATGCATTAGCCAGGTGTCCCTTCTCATTACAGTTGTAGCAGTGAAGACCATTTATCCCATTCTGAGCATTACCCTGTTCAACCACTTGAGCTCTCTGTTGTTGTGGAGCACCCATGTTATTCCTACCCATAGCATTAAACCCTTGACCACCGCCAATCTGACAACCATAACCACGATTCTGAACTTCAACTCGTCCATTGTTCACAACAACTTGATTCCTTTTGTTTGATGAGGAACGAATGCGATTGTTGGATTTGTTTTTATAACGGCCAAAAGATTTAGCAATCATAACAAATCCTTGTTGCAATACATCGAAGGCATCTGAGTCCTCATTGGCTTCACTGTAAAGTGCTTGATCATTGTTGTTGCTGTATGGAACCAATTGAGTTTGTTGAGATTGTTGCTGTGACGGATCATATGGTGTAATTGTGGCAGTTGGTTGAGGAGGATAACTAGTTTGAGCCCACAAAGCAAGTTGTTGATTATCCGGAAGTGAAGGTGAAACAGTTTGGCCACGGATAACCCTTTCCTTATCAACTTCTTTTTGATGAGGCTTCAAATAGTCGTACAACAATCCGTATGTAGCATGATGAAGATTCTTCGCTTGACAGATGAAAATGACATACTTTTCCCATTCAGGACCAAGACTACTCAGGAACTTGGTATTAACTACAATTCTTGGCATGATGATGTTGTGTTTATCCAAATCATTGATGATGTCTGAGAATCGATGATGATAGGAATCTAGTGTCTCTCCAGGTTTAATCATGAAGTGTTCATAAGCCAAGTAAATTTTGGATTCCATATCCTCTTGATTGAGTTCAGTGCCTTCCATGAGAAGATGAATATGTTCCCACATTTTCTTTGTAGTCTTTTGAGCATCAACACTTTGAAGGATTGGATTTGGTAATCCTAAAAGGATATATTGCATTGCTAGCTCATCAGCTTCGTAGTGTAGAAGTTCATCACTAGAAAGGTCAGCAACAGTTGCAATGTTTGTGAGATCATCTCTTGGTGGAACAACATTTGGATCTCCGGGTGTAACAACAATAGGCATCTGAAATGGACCTTCCAAGATAACCTTTTTTAAGAACTTTCCATGTGGCTTCTTTAGATCACAAAACCTAAAGAACCTAATCACCCATTGATCGTAGTTTCCGGGAGTGAGCATTGGAGGTCTATCAAGTGATCCTGCCTCATGAATGGATTGCTGGCTACTTAAAGCTACACACATCTTTGCAAACCAAGACGGTTCCTTCATAGTGTTCTTGGATGGATGTTGATTGTAAATGTTTGTGTAAGGTTGTACTTGAAGACTAAGTGGTGGTTGAACCATTTGAGGTTGAATTGCCCCTTGTTGTGGATAATGTTGTTGATTAAATTGTTGTTGATAAATTTGTTGTCGTTGATTAAATTGTTGATGTTGTGGACTTAGTTGTTAAATGGATCTTTGTAGTCGAATGAAACGTTGTTGATGAAGTATCCTTAGGCGTAGAAAAACCAAGTTTAGGCAAAGCAACACTTAGGCATAAAAACACCAAACTTACGTGTAAAAGCAATAGTTACGCGTAGGATTAGCTTACGCGTAAGAATTGAGAAACACTAAGATTAGGCGTAAACAGAAAGTTAGGCGTAGAAAGCTTATGCGTAGGATTAGCTTATGCGTAAGACAAGGCTTCGGCATAAGAAAAATCTTAGGCGTAAAGAGTTCTACGCATAAGTTTGAGCTTATGCGTAAGATTAGGGTTTGGCCCAAAAAATCTTTTAGACTATCACAGTGTAAAGGATATCCAAAGTCGAAGTGTTTTCAGGCTTATCCAAACAAGAAAACACTGAGTAAACCACGAAAACTGAAGATCAAACCAAGGATGAGTTACGCGTAAGATTAGGGTTTTCTTACGCGTAGAAAGTAACCAAAAAATTGATTTCTGCCCAAATATGTTTCTAAACCAGATTTTAGTGATGAAACAGCTTCAATATCACCAAAATAACACAAATGTGTGAAACTTGATGATCCAAAACATCTAAACACCTTATGCGTAGAAAGAATCCCACGTATGAAACCAAGATTAAAAACAAAGAATTACACGTAAAGTTTGAAACTTTTTACTTAAAACAGAAATTTTAACACCTAAAAACGTTGAAAGTACAAGAATCTTGGATTGAAAAGTGTAAAAATTGAGTTTTAAAGCGTGACAAAGTTTGTAACCCGTGTGTTACGCGTAAAAGCAAAAACTAACTTCAAAAACAAAACCTTTTCACCCAACTATTTGGCGAATGATACCACTGTTAGGTTCCCATATTTATAACACAAGCATCAATGATAAAGAAGCATAGATAAAGAGGAGGCTGATGAACACCTTACACACAAACACACATGAATATGATATGAAGAAAGGTTATGCGTAGGTGTATTATGTGAAAGAGAACAACCAACCTTCAATAGAAGGTTTACAAGAGTATTTATAGGAGGGAACTAGGGCAACACACCAAGTTCCCATCCATTCCTTATTAGGCTTGGGCCAAGGCTCATGGGCTTTTTACATAAGCCTTGGCATGATTACTAACATAAAAGCCATATTAAGCTAACTATTACATATTAATTACTAACACTTGAAATCTAGTTTAGGAGTGGTTCCAACAAGATCATGCTCTGATACCACTGTTGTTTAATGGCCTTCGATTGAACCTTGTTTCTTCGATATGGTTGTGTGTTGGAATCACTCCTAAACAGTATTTCAAGTATTTATATTTCATATGTAATAGGTAGCTTTATTATGGCCTTTATGTTTGTTTAAGGTCAAGCTTATGTAGAAGGCCCATAAGCTTAGGCCCAAGCCCACATATGAAAGGATGGGAACTAGGAGTGTTGCCCTAGCTTCCCTCCTATAAATACTCTTGTAAACCCTCATTTGAGGGTTGGTTGTTCAATGCATTTCTTTCACATACTCTACGCCTAACCATTCATAGTATTTCGTGTGTGTGTTTGTGTGTGTATTGTTCATCCACCTCTCTATCTCTTTCTAGTAAGCTTGTGTTGTAAAACTAGTGACCTAACAGTGGTATCAATCGCCAAATAGTTGGGTGTACTCGTTTGTTTTCAAAGTTTTGGTTTTGGGTCTTACGCGTAAAGATAACGCAATCTTTGGTTATCTTAAAAACTCTTTTTTTACACTTTTTAATCCAAGATTCTTGTACTTTCAATGTTTTGAGGTGTTAAAATACTTGTTTTTGGCAAAAAGTTTCAAACTTTACGCGTGGATTTACGTTTTTAAGCTTGTTTTTGTTCGTGGGTGTCGTTCTACGCGTAACCCGTTTAGCAGTTTTGGTACATCAAAATTCACACTTTTGTGTTCTTTTGGTACTATTGAAGCTATTCCATAACAAAAATCTGGTTTAGAAACACATTTGGGCAAAATCAAAATTACGAGTAATCCTACGCGTATCAAAACCCTAAAATTACGCGTAAGATTTTCCTTGGTTTGATCTTCATTTTCTTGGTTTATTCCGTGTTTTCTTACTTGGATAAGTCTGAAAATACGTCGACTTTGGATATCTTTTGCACTGTGAAGTGTAAAAGATCATTTGGGCAAAAACCCTAAAATTACGCATAAGCATAAGCTTACGCGTAGAAATTCTACGCATAAGATTCACTTTACGCGTAAACTTCAGTCTACGCATAAGGTAATCCTACGCCTAACTTTCTACGCCTAACTTTTGTCTGCGCCTAACTTTAGTGCTTTTATCCTACTTACGCGTAAGCTAAAACCTACGCGTAACTCCTCATTGTTACGCGTAACTTTTGGTGTTTTTACGCATAAGTGCTACTTGGTTCTTGTCTTTTCTACGCCTAAGGACACTTCATCAACAAAGGTTCATTCGACAACAAAGATCCATTTTTACCACACAAGTTTATCATCATGTCTCAACCACCATACTCTAACTATTTCCCTCACACTTATAATCATCAACAACAACAACAATTAACGCCACAACATCAACAATGGAATCAACAACAAGCTATTTATCAACAACAATTTAATCAGCAACATACTCCACAACTTGGTGCAATTCCACAACCACAAATGGTTCAACCACCACCAAGCCTTCAAGTTCAAACCTACACAAATGATTTCAATCAACATCCATCAAGGAAAACTATGAAGGAACCCACTTGGTTTGCAAAGATGTGTGAAGCTTTAAGCAGCCAACAATCAATTCATGAAGCTGGATCACTTGATAGACCTCCAATGCTCACTCCAGGAAACTACGATCAATGGGTGATACGGTTCTTTAGGTTTTGTGATCTAAAGAAGCCACATGGAAAGTTCTTAAAGAAGGTTATCTTGGAAGGTCCATTTGAGATGTCTACTGTCATTGTACCCGGAGATCCAACTGCTGTTCCACCAAGAGATGAACAAACCAACATTGCTACTGTTGCAGATTTAAATCCTACAGAACTTCTACACTATGAAGCTGATGAACTTGAAATGGAATACATCCTCTTAGGATTACCAAACCCAATTCTTCGTAGTGTTGAAGCTCAAAAGACTGCACAAAAAATGTGGGATCATATTCGTCTTCTTATGGAAGGATCTGTACTCAATCAGGAGGATTTGGAATCCAAAATTTACTTGGCTTATGAACACTTCATGATTGAACCTGGAGAGACACTAGAGTCCTATCATCATCGATTTTCATACATTATCAATGATTTGGATAAACACAACATCATCATGCCAAGAATTGCAGTGAATACTAAGTTCCTGAGTAGTCTTGGTCCAGAATGGGAGAAGTATGTCATTTTTCTCCGTCAAGCGAAGAATATGCATCATTCTACTTATGGATTGTTGTACGATTACTTGAAGCCTCATGAAAAGGAAGTTGATCGGGAAAGGATTCTCCGTGCTCAAATTGCTAAACAGTCACAACCGGACAATCAACAACTTGCCTTGTATGCTCGACAGAATTATCCCTCTCAACCAGCAACTCAACCAACTGCTTCAAACACACCTTCACAGCAACAACCTCAACCTCAACAAAATCAATTGGTTCCATACAGCAACAATGCTCAAGCATATGTCAGTGAAGCTACTGAGGAAATCGATCCGTTCGAAGCATTGCAACAAGGATTTGTGATGATTGCTAATGCTTTTGGCCGTTACACCAACAAATCAAACAATCGTATTCGTTCCTCATCTAACACACGGACTTAAGCTGTTGTGAACAATGGACGTGTTGAAGTTCAGAATCGTGATTATGGTCGTCAGATGGGCGGTGGTCAAGGGTTTAATGCTGTGGGTAGGAATAACAACAGAGCTCAAGTGGTGGAACAGGGAAATGCTCAGAATCGGTTAAATGGTCTTAGATGCTACAACTGCAATGAGAAGGGACACCTGGCTAATGCATGCCCAAAGCCAAGGACTAGGGGCAGTGCTTATTTCAAAGAGGCCTTACTTTTGGCTCTTAAGGATGAAGCTGGTGGATCTCTTACAGACAAAGAACAGAGCTTTATCGCAGATGCAGACTCAGATGATGATATGGAGGACTTGCAGGCTAATGCAGCTGTTATGTTGATGGCTAATATGCATGAGCTGCACATGAGTGATACAGGCCCAGTGTATGACACTGATGGCTTGTCTCAGGTACCCGAACAAACCATCATCATATCTGAACTTATATCTCCGCCTATATCTGAATCCGGCACGGTTCAGACTGTTCAAAATGAGTCTTCTACATCTCTTTCTGATGATTTTCAAGTTAACCCTGTAGTTACATTTGACGATCAAGATGACCTTATGGTTTCCTTTGATAATCAAATTGACTCCGTGGTCGTACTTGAGGATCTAAAGAATGATCATGTTGAGACTCACGTTGAACAAGATGATCTGTTGCCTCATCCGGATTTTGCTCGGTTAATTCAAGACCATAAAATCAAAATGGAGGAATGTTATGCATTAAATCAGTCCTTAAAAAGTACAAATGCACTGTTAACCAAGGATTTTGAATGCTTACAAATGCAACTCAACTTTTTCAAAACTCAAGAAAACCGTGAAAAAGGTTTTGAAGCCGCTTTTGCAAAATCTCATCAAAACGAAAAATATTTAGAGAGACAGATGCGTGATCTAGCCGCCTCGAAGAATGCTTTGTTGTCTGAATTAGAACAACTGAAACACGAACATAAAAAGCAAATTAACGCTCTCACCTTGGAAAATCAAAAAGCTAAGGCTGAGTTGTTACATTGTCAAAAACAGTTCTCCGCATACAAAAAGCATTCAACGAATCGGGTAGATGACCTTCTTGACGAAATTCTCGGCTTGCAAAACAAACTTAAAGAGTTTAAAACTGTTGTTTACAAACATGGTGAATCCGTAACAGCTATTGAAAAGCTTACCTTAAAACCCAATCCAAAAGGGTATGGAAAAAATCTAGCTGATTACAAACCAAAACTTTCACTAAAAACATTCAAACCAACTCCTGAAGTTTCCAGTGCAGAATACAAAATTGATAATACTGTCATGAGTGTTGTTGAATATCATCGTCAAGAGGAATTAGATGCAGAAGACGAGAGTCGATCAAAATTAAAAAATGTTGTTTACAACAAACCTTTTAATTATAAAAACGCGGTCACTTTCGTCACACCAACGGATTCTTCTAACACACCAAGGGTTATCATCAAAACACCTGAGTCTTCTAATGTTAATCCCAAAATAGAATTTGCACAAACTTATGGTCCTTTACCTTCCATTAGTGAAGTAAACTCAAAACCTGAAAATCGAAAAATCCTTCGATATTTTGACATTTTCATGGCTGACCTCAAAATTTTACAACATGAGATAGAATATCGCTCTGAAATCAAAGTTGAACATTTTCAATTGCCTCTGGCGCGAGAACAAAGAGACATTTTTCAGAAAAATCTTTTACCTAATGTTAAAAACTTGAAGAGTTGTGCAATTGCCTGGGAAAAGGATTTTCATAAGGAACTTGGGGTAATGAAAAACGTTTTCGAGAAAACAGAAACATCTATTTCTAACACAAAACGCAAAAAGAAACTGTTGAGAAAAGATGTTGATCGACTCTTGGAAGATGTTATATGTGCTGATATCCATAATGTTGTGTTACTTCATGCCTTGCCATTTGCATCTGATTACATCTCTGCTGATATTGTTGAAACTGTTGTAACTGTTGAGAACACCGATAATGTGCTTCAGATCGAGCCTTTAAAAGCTGAAAATAAACGATTACACACGGAAATTTACAATGCAAAACGTCGTCTTCATTGGTGTGAAAAAGATATTCACAATCATCAACTTAGTTTTCAAAAGAAAATCGCTCAATTGAGTGCAAAATCTTCTGATCCTAAAATTGAACAACTGGATGATCAAAACGTGTCTTTGAAAAGTCAAATCTCAAAATATGAACAAGAACTTTTAAAAGTTAAACAGGAATATGGTGTCATATTTGATTTACTCAAAAAGACTCGACTTGAAGCATCAAACGAACTTGATCACCCTCTTGCTCACACTAGAGATGTCATGAATTTTGCTGGAAATATTCGTTCTGAAAATCAAGATCTGATTCACACTATCTCTAAGTTACGGGAAATGTTAGGAAAGTATGAACAACTTCCGCCTACTGTGATTAAGAGATTAGCACCAGTCACACTTAGTAATCGTGAACCTAGAATTCCCACTGCCAAATCACAAGTTGCTAATGTGTTTCCCTCTACTGAAACAGGAATAGTTGCATCTTTTCCAAACGTCCGCACTTCACAGCCTAGGAGCACTCAATCGACGAATAGGAAGTTGCGACCTAAGAAAAGATCAATAAGGAATGCTAAAGTAGAAGAACACCCTAGGACTCTGAATAAAACTTATGTTGCTTCCACTATAGATGTTACGTCTGGCAAATGTAATAGAAATAGTGATGTAACGAATGCTAAATCGTTAAGTACTTTTGATATTCAGTCTGATGCACCTTGTGTTATTTGTCGGAAGAGTATGAATTCTGATTGTCATGACAAATGTGTTGCTAAAGCTATAATCTCTCGATTACAAAATCCTAAGAATCGGAATACCTCTAGGCCCACTAATCATTCTAAGTCTGTGCTTGGTAGACCGCCTTCTTTAGAGTCTAAGGCAACCATTGCTATCACAGTAGCTCCCGCTTCACCTCCTAAGAATGTAGTACCACCTAGTGTTTTCACTAAGACTAAAGCAAAGAGCAGTTATAGATGGCAGAAATGGATATATAACACACTAGGATTTAAATGGATGCCTAAAATTATCAATGTGTGTATGTCTCACATACCTGCTTCGGAACCCTCTAGCATTTCGGGTTCCACATCTACTTCTATTCCATCTGTGTCGTCTGTGTGTAATGCAGGTGATACAGATCATTCTCTGGATTGTTGATAGCGGATGTTCCCGACACATGACAGGCAACCTTAAACTGTTATCAAACTTTATTGCAAAGTTCATTGGCACTGTCAGATTCGGGAACGATCACTTCGCAGCCATCATGGGCTACGGAGATTATGTCAATGGGAACATTGAAATCAGCAGGGTTTAGTATGTGGAAGGCCTCGGTCACAATCTGTTTTCAGTAGGTCAATTTTGTGATGGAGATTTGGAGGTTGCTTTCAGAGAGAAAACTTGTTTCATTCGTGATCTACATGGAAATGACCTTATGTCTGGCTCACGTAATTCTAGTCTATACACTATCTCTATGCAAGACATGGTTGCTTCCTCTCCCATTTGCTTACTTTCAAAGGCAACATCTACAAAATCCTGGCTATGGCACCGTCGTCTCTCACATCTAAACTTTCAAACCATCACCAACCTTGCTCGACACAAACTAGTTGAAGGACTCCCACGATTCCGGTATTCAAAAGATCACCTTTGCTCAGCCTGTGAACAAGGGAAAAGCACTCGTGCTCATTTTCCTTCAAAGGTGGAACACAGCTCTCAGCATGTGCTTCATCTTCTTCACATGGATTTTTGTGGCCCGATGCGCGTGCAAACGATCAATGGCAAACGCTACATCTTAGTAATTGTTGATGACTACTCACGATGGACTTGGGTCTACTTTCTTCGTAGCAAAGACCAAGCTCCACAAATGATCATCACCTTTCTCACAAAGATACAGGTTCAGCTCCGCAACACCGTCAGAATTATTCGGACAGACAAAGGAACTGAATTTGTTAACAAAACCCTTCGTGAATTTTATGAGAAAGTGGGAATTCAGCATCAAACATCCATTGCACGGACACCTGAACAAAACGGGGTTGTTGAAAGACGAAACCGAACGTTAGTGGAAGCTGCAAGAACAATGTTAATCAATGCTAAACTTCCAGATTACTTATGGGCAGAAGCTGTATCTACTGCATGCTATACTCAAAACCGTTCTATGATCACTAAACGCCACAACAAAACACCTTTCGAGCTTGTCCACAACTATAAACCGAACCTCAAACACTTTCATGTATTTGGATCCCTTTGCTATCCGAATAATGATCGTGATGATTTTGGAAAGCTCAAAGCCAAAGCTGATATTGGAGTCTTTATTGGATACTGTGACAATTCTAAAGGTTTCCGAATCTGGAATCGTCGAACTAAGGAGGTAATGGAAACGATTCATGCTCATTTCGATGAACTCACGGAAATGGCTTCTGAGTATAACAGCTTAGAACCCGGTCACAACCGTTTAAACTTCCCTCAACCCCCATCATAAGCTGAAGAAAGCCCTCAGCTAACTCGTCAACAAATGGAAAGGTTATTTGCTCCTCTGTTCTGTGACGATATTGATGAACGTGCTCCTGGTGTATCCGCTGTTTCCGCTGCACAACCTGATAATATTCATATTGTCACACCCCCAAATTACCTGTTTTGCAGCGGAATGGAATACCTTGGGGAGGACTGTCATAGCATCAAAGTTACAGTTATATTGAACGACCTAAAGTGTCGTTTGGAAAACACATTGTTTAATTTGTTAAAACAATCAGAGTTTACAAAATATAGATCCCAAATGAAAATCAATGTGTACGGAGATAAATTTTATACAAGCCAAACTATGTTTTTAAAGTTTATAAAGCCCAAGTGAGACGCGTCGTCTCCACGACTCTATGAAATGTCCCAATGCATGCCATGAAGTGAATGCCTTAGATACCTGAGATAAAACATGCTAAAAAGTGTCAACACAAAGGTTGAGTGAGTTCATAGAGTTTGGTTAACAAGTAAAGCTTTTAAAGAGCGTTTATGCAACAAAGGCTAAGTTTTTGATCATATAAAATAGTCCACAAAGCAAAGGCATCGTAAATCCACTCAGTTCCAAGTCCCGCCCATACAAAACTTGCAACCTGTGTGTTTACAACCCACTGCTAAAAATTGAATGACAATCATGTATATGCACATTAAGATAGTTAAAAGTATAAATGTCACCACAAGGGTCTTCCAACAACTCGTGTTGGGATGTTCCTCCAACGCTCACGTTGGGCTGTATCCATATAAATGGCCTTCCAACATATAAATGATGGGATGTTCCTCCAACGACGCACGTTGGGCTGTATCCAAATTAATGGCCTTCCAACATATAAATGCTGGGATGTTCCTCCAACGACGCACGTTGGGCTGTATCCAAATTAATGGCCTTCCAACATATAAATGCTGGGATGTTTGTTTAAGTCTAGTCAATACACACACCAAGTCTAGAGTATAAGTAATGTTGTTTGGCAAAAGAGTTTAAATGTTTGGATAAATAAGCATATATCTCGCCCCAAATAGTTTATAGGAATTTAAATGAGTAAAAGCGGGGTATGAACTCACAAGGAAAGTAATAGCATTGGTTCTACTTCATCTCCGAAACCCAAATGCGTGTGTTATCCAAGGAGACTTTCAAGTTTAGCGTAACACAATCAAGTATAATGCAATCAAGTGTAAATGTTATTAAGTATAAATGTTATCAAGTATTATGCAATCATGTATAAAAGTATAGCGTAGCATAAAAGTGTAAATATTTTGAGTATTTGTATTTATAAAAACAAGTAGTTGAGCATGTATCTCCCCCAAAAGTTTGTAACCAATTAAATAATAGAAAGTGGGGCTATGAAAACTCACCTGATATGATAGATATGCTAACAAAATGGAGTGCACGAAAATGAGGCTCGGAAACTATCCGCGACCTAAAATGAATGTTATGACTTGAGTTATGATATGTTGTCGTGAATGCATGATTTGAAAACGTATCACCCAATATGCTACTTGAAAATTAGTTATATAGAAATATTGTTACTTGAAGGTGTGACGGTTCCATGTCAAAAATAATTATGTTTGAGCTAATGGTGAAAATATAGTTAAAACTATGTAACGGTTTTAGTAATTGTGAAATCGGTTTACATCGGACTTGACGTAATATATACATAGGAAAACTAACTTGTTTTTAAGGTCCGTTTCCCCCGAAACGTCCGTTTAGGCCCTTATAACCTTGATTAAAAATCCTGACAGCATACCAATGCTGGGAATAGTGTTTTCAGCACGTTTTCGACTCAAAGTTCGGTTAACCATAACTCACTCGTTTTAAGTCCGTTTTTCAAGTTCTTTATATCCACGCGAAGGTAATTAAGTGTACTAATATATTTTTAAACTTTGGAGATTTCACAGAAAGTTTAAGGACACTGATTGGTCAGTTGAAAATCGGGACTGCATGTACACTTTCCGGAAAATGGTAGTTTTTAAATCGTAACTTTAAAACCACGTATCTTTTTCGTTATAACTCCGTTTTAGTCCGTTCAAAAGGCCACGTTCATAACAAAAAATCTATTTTCTAAATCTTTAATAAAACTTATAAAAATGACTAACTTTTCGGAAAAATTATAAATTTCGACAGCGCTTCCGCGCTTATTTTAAACTTTACCATTTTTATCTACTTGTTTAACCACAACTTCACCACAAAAATCTCTTAATCTACTCATCACCAATCCTACTAGTAAAACAACTTCATTTGATCATAACCAAAATAAATATTCATTGTGAGGCTAAAAATATATATACAAACTTAAATAAACATATATAAAATTTATGTAACCATTTCCTCCAAAAACCACAACTAGACTTTGATGATCCATTTTTCAAACTTCTCATTTTTATAAACTTTTAACTAGCACATGATTGTTATAAATATTTATATAGTACATATGGGTGATAATCTTGGATGATAATGAATAAAATCACAACAATTCAAATATGACCATGAGGACTTCATGAAAATGTATGAAAAATATATATGAAAAGGAAAAAGATGAAGTTTCATGCTTACAAATTGCTTGATGAGGTTTATGATCAAGGATTAAGCTTAAACACCCTAGGTTTTTATTTCAAAACCTAAAACAAGAGTGTATCTAGGTTGTGTAGAACTTGATTAGAAAATTTTTGATGATCACTTCCTTGATCCCTTATGGTGGCCGGATTTTTGGTGAAGAAGAAGAGAGAAGAATTTTGATCTTTCACACTTTGAATTATTGGATTGAATGTGTATAATGGTTGAGTGTGAAAATATGTAAGTGAAAGATCTTGAAATCTTTAGGTGAATCATGCATTTAATAATACATACATATATGTATATATATATTTATTATTATGTATATAAATGTGTAAGTAAAGTAATGAAAGTTACTTGAATGGAAGTAGTAACTTGTAGTATTGTTAAGTAATATTAGTAAGTTGTATACACATTTGAATATTTAAGGTAGCGTTAGATAAAAATAAATTTTTACGGGTCAAGATAAAATATATTTAGATCATAAAAATTATAAAAATACATTTCTTGCAAGTACTGAGTGAAATAATAATTAACGAGTTGAATTTACGAAAACCGTCGTAATTATTTATACATAACAATTTTTATACAAAATAAATTGAAAACACCGGGTAAACTAAAAATAATATTTTATAAACTAAATGTAAGTATAAAAATATATCGGGATAATTTTTGGAAGTAACGGATCAATTGTCTAAAATAATGTTTACGCGATAACGTTTATTTAATAAGAAATTATATGTTTAATGTGAAATGCAAAACCATGCATAACTTGATATGAAATGATGAATATGGAGTTTGAGAAAAGACCGGAAATTGAGAATTGTGACACATATACCTGATACACCTGCTACAACAACTACTGTTGAAGATGCACCTACACCAGTTGACTCCAACACAACAGTTGAACACACCGCTTCCAACAATGATGAACCAGCTGATGATATTCTGAATGAAGTACCCCCACCTGCAGATTTTGATCCAAATGCGTTCTTCAACCCGTTTGCTAATGAGACTGCTGCACTAGATGTTGCGGAATCTTCAACAAACCATTTGAATCCTCAGAATCTGCACAATGTATACCAACATCAACCCTCTACACATAGATGGACAAAAGACCATCCTCTGGCTAACATTATTGGCAACCCGAATCAACCAGTCGTTACGAGACAACGTCTTCACTCAGACGGTGAACATTGCATTTATGCACTCACTGTCTGCCAATCTGAACCTAAAAACATTAAAGACGCTTTGACAAAAGATAACTGGATTGAATCCATGCAAGAAGAACTCAACCAATTCAAACGTCTTGAAGTATGGGAACTGGTTGAAAGACCAACAGGAATCTACGTCATTGGTCTAAAATGGATTTGGAAAAACAAATTGGATGCTGAAGGGAACGTCATCCGAAACAAGTCACGTCTAGTTGCTAAGGGTTATCGTCAGGAAGAGGGAATAGACTTTGAAGAATCTTTTGCTCCGGTTGCTCGTCTTGAGGCTGTTCGGATATTCCTCGCGTTCGCAGCTCATATGGATATGACGGTCTATCAGATGGATGTCAAAACAGCGTTTCTCAATGGACAACTTAAAGAAACGGTCTATGTCAGCCAACCAGATGGATTCATTGATCCTGAGTTCCCGAACCATGTCTACAAACTGAACAAAGCTCTTTATGGTCTCAAACAAGCCCCTCGGGCATGGTACGATAAGCTATCATCTTTCCTCATTGCCAATAATTTCACCAAAGGCTCGGTTGACCCAACTCTTTTTATACAATATCACGGGCACACATCTTAATTGTTCAAATTTACGTGGATGACATCATTTTTGGGTCTACACATAAAAAGTTTTCAATCGCTTTTGCAAAACTAATGAAGAAAAATTTTGAAATGTCCATGATGGGTGAACTTACGTTCTTTCTAGGACTGCAAGTTCATCAATCACCCCATGGTATTTTCTTGAGTCAGTCCAAATATGCCCTTGAACTGTTAAACAAATTTGGAATGACAACCTGTGATACTTATGCCACACCAATGGCTCATACCAAGAAGTTAGATGCTGATTTACATGGGAAATTGGTTGACCCTACCAAATACCGAAGTATTATTGGGTCCTTCATGTATCTAACAGCTAGCAGACCTGATATTGTCTTTGCCGTTTATCTATGCTCCCGTTATCAGTCGCGACCAACTGAAACCCACCTCTCTGAGGCTAAAAGAATCCTCCGATACATCAAGGGAACCATTAATTTGGGAATCTGGTATCCGAAGGATTCTGGTTTTGAACTAATCGCTTTTTCAGACGCTGACCATGCAGGATGCTTAGACTCAAGGAAAAGTACTTCAGGAGCTCTACAATTTCTTGGTGATAAACTGGTGTCTTGGCAATCAAAGAAGCAGGATTGTACATCGCTGTCATCAACCGAAGCAGAATATGTAGCCATGTCCGCGTGTTGTGCTCAAGTCATCTGGATGAGAACACAACTCAAAGACTATGGTTACGTATTTGACAGAATCCCGATGTACTGCGACAATCGGAGTGCCATTGCAATCTCGTGCAACTCAGTTCAGCACTCGAAATCAAAGCACATCGATCTACGCTATCATTTCATCAAGGACCACGTGGAACAGGGTACCGTTGAATTATACTTTGTGGGTACTGAATACCAATTGGCAGATCTACTCACCAAAGCCTTGCCTCCCGCTAGGTTTAATGAGTTGGTCCACCGAATTGGTATGAGGTGTTTGACTCAAGAGGAATTGGATGACCTCTTAAAACAGTCTTAAAAACCTGTCAAACACCAAAACATCTTTTGTAAATAAATTTTTCAAAAACAAAATACAAAAATATAAAATCCGATAAAACAACAAAAATATTCTCCTAATCTATCTTTCTTTCAACATGGCAAGTACATTTCTTCCGTCAACACTTTAATCTTTCAAAATTCAGTATTTTTTCCGATCAAGTGTTAAGGGGGAGAAAATAAACTCTTAACTGTTTCAAAAATTCTGTGTACTTGCATGTTATCACATCTCGGTTGATTCTTTTACAAATGGTGGTACACTTTCTGGTTTAAAGACACTCCTCGGACTTAAATTAACAACCTTTCATTACTTTCTCAAGTCGAGGGGGAGTGTCGTCTTGTTTCTTTCCTATAATCTTTGTTTGATAACCAAAATGGAAGTTAAAATGCTTTGTTTGAAAAAGGAAAAGGTGGAGGGACCAAAACTGTCAAAATGCTAAAGTTATTTTAATATAACACCTCCCCACCTAAATTTCTCTTCACATTTAATTCTAAACCTATACACATCCTACGCCTAAGATTCATTCAAGAATTGTGTGTTTCGGATCATCAATTTGTAAGTGGTTTTATGATCTTAACGTGTTTACAAACATAGGTTTTGATTCTTATACAAAACCAACGGTCAAATTTTGATTTATGCTTGATTTAGTGTTCTACGCATAAGCGTATGAACACTTGATCAAGAATGGGTGTTTGTGGTCATAAACATTGCGTCAAAATGTTTCTTGTACATCTACATACACAATTTCATCACCTAAACATACCCAGAAACACAAATTAATGGTTTTTGAAAACTAGGGTTTATATGTCGATTTGGGTTTTTTCAAATGTGAAGTGTTTTGGCATAAAAGATTGTTGGGATATAGTCTTAAGATGTTGAATTGATGATATCCATGCATTATAACCACCCAGAAACCTTAATTGATTCAGAATTAGAAATTAGGGTTTAATGTTCTAAAAATTGGGTATTTTTGATTCACTGCATACTAAGTGTTAAGACTTGGTAAATATGCTCTCACAACATCTAAGATATACCAGAAAAACTTTGGTGCAAATTCTATGGCTAAAATTCATACGCGTAACTTTAGGGTTTTAGACTACGCGTAAGGATTTCTACGCATAACTGTGTGACATGTGTTCTTGCCTTGATCTGTTGTTAAAATGAATCTATGTGTTAATATTGATGATATGATGGTTCTATTTCAGGCTTGTTACTCGTGAAAATCATAATCAAGGTCATTTGCACTCTACGCATAAGGATTACCCTACGCGTAGTCATGTTACGCGTAAGAATAATCCTACGCATAACAGCTACGCGTAAGGTTCTACAATGGACTACGCGTATCCTGTGAAGGATATGCGTAAACAGTGACCCCTACGCATAAGGTCAACTCTTACGAGTAGCCTTACGCGTAAGGTTAATATATGCCTACGCATAAGCTCTACGCATAAGGTCTCCTTTTTCCTACGCGTAATAATTCTTACGCGTAAGTTAGGATTCTACGCGTAAGTTTACGCCTAAGCATATATCATTCCTGTCTACGCATAACTTTGCCAAAACTACGCTTAACCCTGGATTGACCTTCATGATGATCTGTTACGTGTACAAACTTCTAAATAAACTAATCATAACGTCACGAATCCAATAATGTCACTAATAAACTTAATCGTCTAATATGCTATGAACAATAAGTGATAACATAAACTTTAAAACTTAAAGTTAACTAACTCACGAAACATTTCACGACATCATTGAACTATTGAACATACAAGTGACTTAGGACTCGTAACAATCATTATCACTGTACATTCAATAACTAAACAATAAGACCTTCTATTGACTAACATTATGTCTTTCGATATGTTGGTTCTTTTGGCTAATGTTATTTCAGATCACGACATGGCTGAACAAATGAATGTGGATGCACCTGAAGTTCTCTCCATTGCTGATATCTATCCTCATGGCTATCCAATGAAGATAGGAAAGAATAATCTCCGTGTTGACTTTGACACACTCACTTGCTCAGAATCTTCATGTCTAATTGCTATTGATATTCTGAGGACTCATCCGTATCAGAATATGCTCACTCACTCTGCAACTGTTCCTGAGATCTATATCCAACAGTTCTGGAACACTATGGAAAGGGTCAAAGGACGGACTGCTGTAACAGTGACTCTAAACCACAAACAAGTCACCATTACACCTGCAGACTTAAGGGCTGCTCTCCTAATTCCTGAAGTCAATCCAACCAAACTATATGCCACACCTGCTGAAGAGCTAACTCTCCAATTCTTAATCGATATCGGTTATGACGAGGCTACAGGAGTAATCACCAAGCATTCTCACGTAGAGCTTAAGAGTATTCCTCAACCCTGGAGAACTCTCTACATGATCATCACCAAGTCTGTTTCTGGTCGTGACAGTGGCTATGAGCATCCTATGCTCATGGAACTGCAAATATTTTGGGCATTGGTCAACATGAAGCACATCGCTATCGAAGCTCTGAGTTGGGATGACATGATGTCATTTCTCAACAAGCTTGGCTCAAAGATTCCCTACATCAGATATACTAAACTGTTGATCCAGAGAGCACTTGGACTTCACCCTGATATTCCCAAGAGGCTCAATGACCCTGACAATCACGATATGTTGACGGAACCTATTCTATCTGTCAGAATCAAGGAATCGTCTACAAAGAAACAAGGTGCTGTGTTGCCAGATTTCCTTCTAACTGAAGATGTCAGAAAGCTCGAAACGTACCAAAGGTATCTGGAAGCAGTTAGACAAGGCAAAGTTGGTCATCTTGATGAAAAATCTTCTGGAACACCTGTAAGAAGAACCAGAAGAGGAAGTACAGGAAGCGCAACAAGTACTGTGAGTCAAAGGAAGGTTCCTAAAAGGAAACCTCCTCCTAAAAGGATTGTTCCCGTAAAGGAAGCCGAACCTATTCCCACACTTGAACCACAGAGACAACTTAGGGACGAGAGCTCTGAAGATACTGAGACAGATGAAGAGTTTCATTACTCTGCAACTGCAACCGAAACACCTGCCTCAGTAGCAAAACCTCCAAGTCCTCCAGCTGTCCAAGAAAAAGGGAAGACTCCAGCAATTGTACCCTATGATGAGAGCTCTGAAGAAGAAGAAGAAGAACAATTGGATAAATCATACAGGAATAAGTTTCACAACGTCAGACACCTTCAAAAGGCCGAAGAATTTGCTAAAGATCAAATGGGTGGCCCCGGAGGATCAAGTGGTGCTGCCCACTCCTCACCAGATCCTGATACGGTTAATCAACCCGGTAAGGGATCTGGTGCCACCACCCTTCTGCAACAACAACAGCCTGTGGAGGATACTATTGTGTATGATTTTGAGAAACTGGAAACTAAGAAAGAAAAATCTAGAGATGATGAGGATGATTATACAAAGTTTCTTCTTGACAGTCCAACACACTCAAAAGAGAAAACCTCAGAAACTCCTAAGGACATGAAGTCTCCTCATGTCTCCTCATCATCAGATTCTTCATCTCATTCATCACCACCACCATCAACGAAGTCAACCAAATCATCATCCAAATCCGTGAAGAAACCACCTAAATCTTGGATTTCTCAAACCCATAAAAGAATTGTGAAAGCTGTCCAACAAATCAGAAAGAAGGACATACTTTACAGAAAAATGAATTGGTTTGCTGACCAGATTCAGTACTTAAATGATTAGAAAGACAAGATGGAGAAAGAAAGGGAATTTGTTCAGAAGTTCATGAAGAGTCATCGTAAAGAGGAACTGAACGAAATGATCGAAGGTTACACTAACAAGTACCTTCAGGATATCGTTCCTAAAGTCCAAAAGGAACTGGAGAAGACAGCAAGAGATCATACTCACAAGTTTCTTCTCGACACTGTCCCCGGTGTGACTAGAGAAGTATTTTCCAGACAACTCACCCCTAACATCGTCGCACTGGTTAAACATACAATGGCCAAAGAATTTGATATCTCTGAATCTGAGTTAATCGCTAAACTAGTGATGCAAATGTCAAAGCGATCTGGAACGTTTACTTCGGATGAAGCTAAATTTTTCGAAAATCTACTTGACTTTTAACTCAGATCATCATGCAAGGAGTCAGCCGATCAACCCAAACGACCAAGAGATGACGATGATAAGGATAAAGACTCTGCACCAAAACGTCAGAAGCAGTCTGGTGAATCTTCCTCGATGCCACCTCCTCTACAACGGACTTCTTCTCAACAAAAGTCTCCTCCACCTCGGTCCTCTACTGATAAACCTCGGGACGATTCCGAGTTACCGCCCCTGACTCAAAAAACAAGTGATTACTTTGAGTATATGGGTGGTGACGATGAAGAGGTCCTTGAGCCCCTACAACAACCCACCTCTCCCAAACAAGGACAGAAACCAGTATCATCATCTAAGCCTTCGAAAAAGAAGAAGAAGACGCTTCATACTGACGTCGTATCATGGCTAGATGACGATAAAATTGAAGAATTTGAATGGTTTGCTACACTTGTTAACAACACTCCCTACCCTGAAGAAGGTCAAGAATTGGTAGACGGTAATACCTTGGAGCATGCAAAGATTTTGCAAGAAAGATTCCGTGTGAAGAAGATGACGAAATCCGAGTTGAAGCGCATCAAGAATGATGCATTCCTACTTTTGAAAAACAGCTCGGAAAGTGCAATCGAGGTTGAATATCACCTTGAAAACATTGCTCGAGCCATGTCTAACAACATGGATTGGCTCAACCCAGAAGCAAACATCGACTTCACAAAACGGGATAATCCTCCATATTACACCGACTGGTCTCGACCTCTACCCATAATTGGCCAACCTGATCAGCCTAGGATTCCCTTCAGACATTTCTTCAACAAAGACTTAGATTTTCTTCAACCCGGTGGCGATGGTTCTAGGAAATACGCTACATCTCTGACACTTCCATTCCTTGCTGCAATATACTCTGATTGTATAGCCATTGAGGAACGTGCTACCCACATGTTCTCCGACAAAGTGGTAGCATATGACCAAGATGCAATGTATGGGATTCACCATTGGCCGGAACGCCGAAGAATCTACTACAGAAGCTGCTTGGTTCAGAAGTCTCAACATGCAGTGTTCAGTACTAAAAATATCGTTGCCATCCAACATGTTGGTCTATCGTCTAAATGGGACTACACTTTTCTCAAGAAGATTGTGGTCAAAAGACAAGACGAAAGGGACTATGCATTCTCTGAAGCTGACTTTGAGAATTTGAACATCAACGATATTGAAGACATGTACCTTGCCAAAGTTCAAGGTCGCATGAGACAATTTCCAACTGAAGTACAACGTGAATTCATCAAGGCACTGCTCATCTTCATCAGACGCATAGTTATCAAAGAACGTGTTGAAGATCTTCAGCTTGCCGTTGAATCTTATCAGAAACGTGTACACTTCACTCCACCACAGCTTGATCTTCCCGACATCAACCAGCTTACACAACTTACGCTCATCAGCAAACCTTTCGGAGTCGTTTACCGAAGTGAACTTCAACGAAACTGCTTAATGGCGTGTGACGATCTTCACAAATTTGGGGATCACACTTTGAAGCTGGTCAGGGATGGATTGGCTTATCGGTTGAAGGATATACATGAAAAGATTGGGAATCCAAAGCGATGGAACTCTAAGGACAGAAGGGATGTGAGAAGGATCATCAGAATGATTGATGAAAGGTTGTTCAGAAGGGATCAGTTCAGACGATTGGAGAGCTTTGTTGGTGGTCGACCCAGGAGGAACATTACTGGTTTTCAACGCCCTGTTTGCACTCCTGGAAAAATCACTGGACTCCCTGGTACTCCTTGAATTGGTTCTTTCATATAACTTTGGATGATTGATTATATATGTCATGGCTTGTGCACACATAACAGTGTACAACCCGTAATTGTCAAGAAAGGACCCTGTGGTACTCCTCAGTGCCACAATCCTTATAAAAGAAGCGAAAGCTTCTTATTTTTGAGTAAAACCTATCAAACCTTTCACTTTTCAAGGTTTTGCTCAAAAAGACAAGTACTTCCCCATATGATTTTTCAAAACCTCAACCGTTTATATCACTAGTTGAGGGGGAGTATTTGATAAAAAAACTTTGTTCACAAATTGTTCATAGTGGTCATCTTCCCGCAACACTCGAAATGGTCATATTTATTCTCAAACGTTTCAAAAATAACATTTTCATATGCCATTTTTGAGGGGGAGAAAATTGTGTGATAAGAAATATGTTGTGCTAACATGCAAATGAATCTGTGTACCTCAGACTTAACCAACGAATTGACGATACTAAACTGTTTGTAACTCGAAAAGACTTGTCCTGGTCGGGTAATAATTTCAAGCTAGTTCGCTAGTAATGTAAACGTGTCTCGCAAAGGACTTGTCCAAGTAGAATGTACCATTCGAGAAACTTTTGATAGACATGAACTCTGACGAGTATGACAACCTTTCGAGGTTTGTCTACACCTTCAAGGTAGTTATTAGAGCTAGTTGTCACCTAAAAGCTGACAATGCAACTCTTTAACTATGCAACGTAACCGTGTCTCGCGGGGGATTGTCTATCTTCAGTAGATCAATTCAAAAAGTGCGCGCTCTTTCCTCACTGTGCATTTAACCATTAAAACTATTAAGCACATGTGGAGGGGGAGTATTTATGCAAAACATCATCTCACTGTGGTTCAAACATGTGTTTCATTAACAAACCCTTTGAGAGATTTTTTAACATACAGTGGTTTTAATGGCAAACATAGGTTAGTCATGGAGTTATAAGGTGACTAAGGTTAGGAATAACTGTCCTATGATCCGCCAGAGCCGGAGGGATCTACCCAAGGACACTACCATTAGTTAGTGTTAGAAGTCCTTAGGAATGATTATAAAAAGGAGAAAATGAGAATCGGAGAAAGAAGGAGTTGAAGAATCAAAAAGAAATGTAAAGTAAAGGGTGAAAAGAAATAGCCCTCCAGATTATTCAACTTAGGACAGACACCGGGTTCAATTCATATGCTACTGGTTGTCACTTTGTGACACCGGTATTGAAGATTAAAAGTCGTCATGGACCCAGTGACGCATGCACTAAACCTTCTTAGCCACTCAAGTTTTTCTCAACAGAAGCTTGTTTCATTCTCACAGGGAACCCTACGTAAACTATTGGCTTTCTCTTAGAGATCGCTGGTATTGAAGAAGGAGACCCTCTCCCTAGTCTCCGCTCAGGAAAACCAAAACGCACTATTGAGTCTAGAGCCACGAGATTCATCAAAAGATCTCTTAGGAACACTTGACATTTAATCACTTGATGATCAACAAATAAGATCATCAGTGGTTCATATCGAGTCCT
This sequence comes from Chrysanthemum seticuspe, assembly GCA_019973895.1. Taxonomy (NCBI): domain Eukaryota; kingdom Viridiplantae; phylum Streptophyta; class Magnoliopsida; order Asterales; family Asteraceae; genus Chrysanthemum; species Chrysanthemum seticuspe. Next base: position 208,383,043 of record BPTQ01000007.1, on the reverse strand, counting down.
TCACAGATCTTAGCAATCTGTCGAGAACATTTATGAGAGGTTCACATCTGTGATCCTCAGTGATTGAATGGAAACTCCTGCCAGGGTCAACATCAAACAGCCCTGATAGCAGGTCACTTCGGTAACTCCCCGTGGATTACGCGGAGTGTGTCTCAAACGGTCTACAGTCGTGAGGTGATGCTTCGGTGTACCTCAGCGACTCATCTGAACTGTAGATGTACTTCGGTACATCGCGTTATCTCACTTGTGGGAATCCAGTTCAGGAACGGCCTCTGTAAGAATTAGAGTTGTGTTTTCACACTATGCTGTTAACACTCTCGAAGTTCAAACTTGTAAGTGCCGGAAACCGCTTATTACTAACCGTTTGAAATGTTTTCTTCTTATGGAAGCTCCGGAGCGGGATGATCGTGCTGATTCTTCTCATGCTCACGCCAACATCAACACTAATGAAAGTTCTATTCGAATGCAACACAACAGTCAGAATGATTCTTCATCAATCAAAGAATCTACAAAGTCAAAGACTTAAAGAACTTCATCAGGATTGATTTCCAACGTCAAAGAGCGTGTGAGCATGTTGAAGAATGACGTGGAGACACTGGAGCAGCGAAGCAGACCTGAGGCAGACTGATGCAGACAACAACATACTATCACTTTCACCACAAAGAACAATGATCAAAGAACAAAGTTAAAGATGACGTCGAAGCATAACTGTTCAAAGATAACTATCTCTCTACACTGGGGAGATTGTTCGAAACAAGACAATTCCTCTCACAAGAAAGAAGAATGTCAGAAGACGTCACAGCTACTATTACATCAACGCCTTCACCATTTACATTCATATATACTTGAGGGGGAGATTGTTGGAATCACTCCTAAACAGTATTTCAAGTATTTATATTTCATATGTAATAGGTAGCTTTATTATGGCCTTTATGTTTGTTTAAGGTCAAGCTTATGTAGAAGGCCCATAATCTTAGGCCCAAGCCCACATATGAAAGGATGGAAACTAGGAGTGTTGCCCTAGCTTCCCTCCTATAAATACTCTTGTAAACCTGATGAGTGTCTAAATACTCATCATTTTTATACTGTTAGAATGCCAAAAACATCTGAAAACACTCAGAAATACTTCAAAATGATAAAATTATCACAAACAAGTGTTTTATGTGTTTTAAATGCAAAAACATCAAAATCTGGTGAAAAACGTATCAAGTTTGCATAATTGGCAGTTTTAGTCCCCCAAGTTACAAAAGTTGTCAAAATTAGTCCCTGGTAAGTCAAAAACTTGTAAAATATCATTTTAGGTCCTTGGGATTCACAAGTTGTTCAAAATAATCCTTTGAAATTTAAAATCACAAAATTACAACTTTAGTCCTTTAACTTTGAAAATTGTCAAAAATAGTCCTTGGTTAATTTAAAAAATGAAAATTATCAACTTTTAACCTTGTACTATTAATAAATGGCAATATAGGTCCTTATGATAAACTTTGGATAAAATTACAAGTTTGGTCCTTATAGTTTCTAAATTGACAGTTTTGGTCCCTGGATTTGTAAAAATGGAAATTATCAACAAAGGTCCTTGTATTAATCTTACTTGGCAGTTTTAGTCCTTATGAGAGCTTTGGAAAATGTTCAAGATCAAACCTTCAACTTTGGCTAAATTGCAAAGTTAGTCCTTGTGGTTACTTAGCTAATAAACCAAACGGACTCTATTATTAACTAAGCCCAAATCCAAGTCCAAAACAGTGACCCGGCCCAAATTTTAAATCAAATAAAACTGCGTGTACTGTTCATCCTCTTCACCACACTGGTTTAGCCAAAACCAGTGATGGTTTTTCCTCATTTTCAACATTTCCAGCTGTTACACCACTTGATTACCTCCCCCCTCCACCTCCACACCAAACCAAAGCCAATTAATGCATAAAACCTGCTCGTTGGAATTTTGGCGCCAAAAAGTGACAAATGGCAAATCAATGATCTGGCTTAATCCAATGGTCAGGACTTGGTGGGATTAACTCAGAGATGTCGACAGAGTTGGAAAAGAGCTTTATATACAAGCTTGGTGCAGTTTAGAAGCCAAGTAGTGTAATTTTAATTTCTGTAATGTCGTTTTAATAAATTTAATGTTTCCAGTGTTTAATTAAGCTCAAAAGTACTTCATTATGTAATTTAAGTGTTTTATAAACCTTTGTCAGTGTTTAAATTCAAGTTCGAATCACTTTTATGCAATTTGTAATTTCAGAAATTCCAAGTTCATGTGGATGATGTTTGTATTTGATGTTATGCCATAAAAAGCCTGTATAAGCTCATATACAAGCTTTTATAAGCTTACTCTATCTTATAACTACTCAGAAACTCATTACTCCAATTTTACTCCCAAAATTACCTTGGTCAACAAAAAGTCAACTGAACCAGCTGAAAGGGATTTGGTTATGATTTGGGTTGATGCAGAGCTATTTTATGGGTTGATATGGGTTTAAAATAGTCTAGTTAAGGTTCTGTGATAAGCTGCACATCAATTTGATCCTTTGTAAGTTAAAATTTCTTTTCTAAAATACTGTTTGGATTTGCTGATCTAGTGATGTTATAGCTTATTCTTGATGTTGTTTATTGTTGTTCTATATCACATTAGTTTAATATAGCTCAGTATAATCAAGAAAAATGAGTCTTGTTTTATAAAAAGTCAATTTAGATTCTAAACTTATATCATTAGTTAACTGTTGAGATTTCAATGGGCAAATTTCATTAAACTAGCTTATAACACAGTACTCTAGCTTAAAGTAGTCTTATTATAGCTTATTACAATTAATTCAGTCATCTAGAATCTTTATAAATTCATAAAAGTCAAACTAGCAGTTTTAATAAAAAGTCAAACAATCCCCTGTGCACAGTTTTGACAGCTCATTTCATAAGCTCATTAAGAGCTCATTAGTGAGCTTTATCATGTGTGTTTTAGCTTTTTGAGAAGCTCACCTAGCCATCTCAAGTTTCTAGTTTTCCTTTTTCACTTTGCAGCTTATTTAATAAGCCTGCTTATGGCTTATTATTTTGTCCAAATTCTGTTTAATATGCTAAGTAGTCAATTCATAAGATTTTCATAAGCTTCTCATAAGCTCCACAGTGAACAACACAGTGAGTAATTTAGCTTTTTGGAAAGCTTATTAGGTCAACTTGTTAGTCCAAATGCTTATTTTCACTTCCTAGCTTATTTCAGTACCTAAATTCTAGCTTAAAAGTGCCTAGTGATTTATAACAGTTCCTGTGTAACAGTGGTGAATTTTGCTTATTTGTGCTTTTTCAGTGCTTAATCATGGTTATTGTGCTTATTCAGTGTTCATACTAGCTTATTTACATTAGCTTAACTTATTTCAATCATACTTGTGCTTATTCAATAGCTTAAAAGTCATTTAGCTTTAATCTTATGTTTATTTCCATTTAAGTACCAACTGTTGTGATTTTTGTGCTTATTCAGTGCTTATTAGTGTTTTTCATAAAAACTTGTAGTTATAAAAAATGCTTATTTTCATGTGCTTAATTGGTTTGTAAAGAAAAAAATCAAAAATAAAATGTTTTACAAAAAAGGGAGAGGCAGGGGTCGAACCTGAGACCTCTCCCTTATATGGGTGATAGTGGGTACCTGTATGCCATAAGCGCCCTTGGGTCTTTCTTGTCAAACCTTGCAACACTTAATATATAAGGGGACTTGGGCAGTTTTGCTTATAAGCCATTCTTGGCTTATTTCGTGCTTATTTTCAAAAGCAACACCTAGCTTTCTTATTTTTCCTAGGACCAGTGATAATCAAAGTAGTTTCTGTGATTTTCTCGTATTTTTCTAAAGCAGTTTAGTATTTTTAATTATTTAATTTGTTTAAATTAGTTTTTAAATCATAATAAATAAAATAATAATCAGAAAAATATAAATCTTTTTTCTAAAAATTTCTTTTATCATATAGTACGTAATAAAATTAGTTTTACACTCGTAGGCCTTTTATTTCATAAAATTTACGTTTTTGCTTACGCTCCAGCGTATTTTTCGTACATAACGCTCGTTTCCGTTTTAAGTAACGTTTTAAGTTTATTTAGGTTTACGTTTTAGTTAAAATAGTTTATTTAAGTCATTTTATTTTATAAAATCATAAAAACATCATTGTAAAAATAGTGATAGCGTTTATTTAATAGATTTTAACTTTTTAATCTTTTTAATTTGCATTTAAGTCGCTTTAATTTGTAAATCTTTTCTTTAGGTATAATTTTCCATCAATACCCTTATTGATCGCTATCCTTAGTGATCATTCTACCATCTGATTAAGTGTTTTAACACCAATTCATCCTCCGTGGGACTTAACGACCCAGGAATTCCCTATATTCCTCTGATCTTAATTGCATTAGTGTTTGAGCAGTTTTTAGTCTGTTAGACTTGACTGTTTAGCACCAATCAAATTTTGGAACCCTCATTTGAGGGTTGGTTGTTCAATGCATTTCTTTCACATACTCTACGCCTAACCATTCATAGTATTTCATGTGTGTGTTTGTGTGTGTATTGTTCATCCACCTCTCTATCTCTTTCTAGTAAGCTTGTGTTGTAAAACTAGTGACCTAACATTGTGTTTGGAACAGCAGAAATCTTTCTTGAAGTTATATCACATGATGTATATAACTTTCTGCTTGAAATATATGAGTTATTTTTACAACTGATTCTTAATCCTATTTATACTAGATGAATCGGTACTAATGAATAAGAGGATACCAATTCATATAAAGTAATTGACACTATGGTTCTAAATGTTACAATCCTTTCTAAATGGTTATATTGTACTTAAACGATCCAACCCATACACAATGTTTTGGTTTATACCGTAATTACCTAAATACATAATATAAATATACTAAACCTTTTTTTCGAAAGGCATATGATATATTACTAGCAAAACAAACCAAGATACATGATTGCTCCGGAAAGAGATCAATAATGAGAAGTGTATAGTATATGGGTAACTCGTTTGAGCACCGAGATCGTTCTGAACGAGGGATGAATGGAATTTTCAACTCTCGTCGCGATTATAGTGATTTGAATGGGAAAAGGGGATATTTTGAAGTTTTTTAATCTACGGTGCAAGGAAAAGTAAAGGGAAGCAATAAAAAAAAAACTAAATCTATAATGCAAACAATGAATTACAACTAAGCATGCAAAATTAAACTAAAAACGCAAATAATGTAAATAATAAAACGTGAATTAAATGCAAACTAATCTAATTTAAACCGTAAAAGTAAACTAATAATTTTCTACAGCTAAGAAAGTGTTTTAAAAATTAATTGAAATTTAAAACTAATTTTTTTGGTTTTTCTTGATTTATTTTGAATTAAAAACTAATTTTGAACATTTAAAATAGATCTAAAATACTAAAAACTATGAAAATTGACAAGAAAATTACAAATCTATTTTTCAAAAATCTAATTTAACTAAAAAGAGTTTTCAAAACTGGAATTACATTTCTCTGACTCTTTCTCTAATTATTATTAATTTAACACTATTCAAAACTAATTAAATTGCTAAAAAAATACTATTTAAACTATGAAAAATCTGGAAAAATACCTTTTCTGACTTTTTGAATATTCTAAATCTGAGAAAATTGAAATTGCATTTTTGTGATCATTTTCTGAATTACTTGAATAAAAAGCTATTTTAAAAGGCTAGAAAATGAATTTAAATGCAGAAAAATAGTAAATGGATAGGGAAAATTATGAAAAATTACAGAAAAGTCTAAAATGTTAATTAGGAGCTAGGAAAAATAACAGAAACTACTTATGAATGCAGTATATAAGATTTGGGCTAGAACTGATAAAGGAAGCTATAAAGAAATAAGCTATAAGCTATCTAAAAGCTACCATAAGCTACAGGAAACTGAAATAGGCGAAATCTACTCAAATAGAACCTAATGCAACTGAACTTGATCTAATAAGCACAACTTAAGCCAGATAAAGCACTAAATCAGATTCTAAAGAGCAATACTAAACATCCCTAACCCATCAACTTTAAGCCTATATCTAAGTGATCTAGCAAAATCCTAAAATTATACTAAAAAAAGCTAATGAAAGACAGCCAACCAGAGTGTTTAAATCCACAATTTCAGCTCAAAAGGTTCTAGAATGAAGGAGAATTCTTAAGCTAATCTAAGGCTGTTAAGGATCCAAACTAATGTAAAGATGCAAAAACCAGATCTAAAGCTACCTAAACAAACTCTTATTAACCAATAAATTCAATGGAATAAGCTACAAATCATCTTAATGAACAGAACTTACCTGTTAATAACTTCTGATGCACGGTAAGACCAAACCAAACAGGTAAATTTAAGCTGTTAAACAGCTCACAAGGAAAATTCTAAAAATTATAGAAAAATGATTTTTGAAAGCACAAGCTGGAAAATATCTAATTCCCAAAATTTCAGAATGTGAGGATAAAAATTGAGTAAATTAAAAATAAAAAACAAAACCTAATTGAACACTACTTGATATTTTGACTTTTTCTGTTTTAGTAAAACTTTGACAAAAATGAGATTTGATCTTAATCTAATGACTGTGAATGTAATACTAAGCTATTCTAAAACTTTCTTAGGCTGAATTAACAACTTTAGAACCTACCTCAGAATTGATGCAACCTAATTTACATTAAAACTAACTGAAATGGAATTTAAGGAGAATGCTGACTTTTATGAAATTCTAATGCTAGAAATGATCTATTTAAACTTCATATATCTGTTATTAACTAGCAAAGCTACAAGAAATTTCTTAAACTGATTCTAACTTATAAAACTATCCTAAACCAAACACCCCCTTAAGACACTAAAATGCATTTTAACTAAAAGATTTAAATGAAACTTGACTAAAATGACTTGAAAACCAACTGAAATCTATTAATCTTAACCAATAAACAGTTTTAAAACAGAATTAAGCTAAAATCTTCTTTGACTTTTGAAAATTGACTAACTCTGACTTACGTTGACTATTCTCAAAAACCTTGGAAATGAACTTCTGATAAACTAATAAGCTTACATAAGCTTGTAAAAGCTTATGTGAGCTTATTGTAACAGTAATTAACCAAAACTAACAACAATTTAACTTTGAGACAGAATTTAAATTGAAATCAGAAATTTGCATTAATGAAAGAGGATTACAACTCTGAAATAACAATTGAATTAACAACTTGAAAACATTTAAAATGACAATAAAGTAAAAGGATCAAAATTCCTCTAAAGACATAAGGAATTGGATAAATCAAAATCAGTGACTGAATGGGTTTATATAGCTGATGGGGAGCTTGGTATTGATCTTGAGAAGCATCTGGAACTAATGATTACAGACATTAATTCACATCCCACATCACCCCTTTGATCTCAGCCTTTAGATCACTTCCATGAGGTGTTTTGGCCAATAAGAGTCCTCCCTTTGTCCACTGTGGCAATCCTTGAGTCACATCATTTTGATACATTGGCAGGCCTCTAGAAAGTCACTTAAGTACGGGTTAAAAAGGGAGGAGCAGGGTAATTTGAATTGAAAGGGATAAACAGTGAAACTGGGTTTTACTCTTTTCTTTTGGCGCGTCTCTGGTAAGGGTGGGATTATTTTTATTTATTTTGACTTTAGTAGTTGTTGACTGTTTGACCGAGGGTATTAAAAGGGTAGTTTTGACCGGGTGAAAAGAGGGTCTGACCGGACCCTTTGACTTGGGTTGTTATTGTGGTAAAAATGGTAGATGGGGTAGGATTTATTAGTGGATTGGGTTTGGACATGGATGGGCTTTTGGTTGATTTGTTTGTGAGATGAAATGGGTTTTTGTTATTTGGATATGGTACTTGGTCTATTAAACCATTTATTAACACAAGGATCATTTATGTTATCTTGTACAAACCAAGGGCCAATGATGTGATTTTATGAAAGATAAAAGTGATGTTGTAAAATTGGTGAAGTGAAGGTAAAAATGTGAAAACTCCCCGATCATGTTCAGAACTCCGTAAAATGTAACTTTGAGCATCCAAATCCCATAAAATAGCATCCCCAGCATCGGGTTTTGCTTTCTTCTCTCTCTCGTGCTTGGTTTTCTTTGGTTTTGGCTTTCTTTTGTCTGTTTTGTCATATCCGTACCTGCACATGCATAAACTCAAGAAACCAACAAATATTAGACATAAACGGCTCTTTCTTGGTTATTTTGGGTCTATTTTGGTAAATAAATGGTATGTGTTTTAGCACATACCAAACTACCCCCAGACTAGAAGATTGTCGTGTCTCCACGCAATGTAATCAACTCACGCTTCTAAAACCAAGGATTGCAACCTCTTTCTACTAAACCTATGAAAAGTAGCAAAGATTCCTCAAAAGAGATTAAGAAACCCTGAATTCTAAAAATGCCCCGTTTACCTTTTATTTCACATATAGATATTACGATTAAGCACTTATTCATTATGAGTGACGGTTTGTTGAGCTTTCATGTTGATCAATAACTCCAACATTTTTCAAACGACATTTTAGGATCACGGAGTAGGAAACACAACTCAACGAGGAGTGACCATACGGATAGAATACATCGTCCCTGATTTTTCACACGTCCCCAAACTAAGCGTAAAATCAAAATCATTGTTAAATATGATTCTAGATGCTAACACTACCCATGGAAGTTACTTGTGTAATTACCTCTTGCTCCCATTTTCCTTTTTTTCCTCTATTTATTTTATTTTTGTGAGAAATGAATTTTGTTGGATCGATATACTCTGACAAAACTAACTATGTAGCTTGTAAGGGTTTAGCAACCTTGGATAAATTCTAAATTACAAACAATGAAACACTGATATTACTCTATTAAGTATGCGGAAACTACTTCAATAAAGCTAAGAAGAATAACTTTAAACTTCAACGATTATATTAAAACTTTGAACCTGCTTGATACACATATTCACTAACAACCCTAATAACTCTAATAACGAACTTACATGTAAGTCGTATCTCTAATATTCTATAATGTTGCGTATATCTAATCCCATTCTAGGGGTCCTTTTATAGGCATAAGGAGTATCCTAGTCGGTTTGCAAATACAATCCTTGTACGACAAGTAATACTAATTCTAAACTAAGAATATTCTAGAATTACAAAGCTTTCCATAAACGATATAGCAGTCCTTTAGCTTTGCAGTACTTTGACACACGTAGTACTTTGACTTTCATTAAGCAGTACTTTGACTTTCTTCAGTACTTTATATCCCAACAATCCTCCCCTAACTTGAATTCTACTTGCTTGACTTCAAGTTCCTTGGTATCTTTAACTTTAACATCTTTGTCTTCTAGGAAAGATTATGTCTTTATCTTCAGATTTGTCTTGTACTCTCTGTGCTTGTATTATCATCATCAAAGTAGTCTTTATAAGCAATCCTTTTCAGCAATCATTATCAGCAACCTTTATCTTTTCAGCTTCTCAGTAATATATGGAAAATTGTACATCATATCATAAAGTTTCATACTATTCTCATCACTTCCAGGTGTGTTAACTCCTGTGAGAGGTGAATCATTGAAAATTTAATGGATTTTGAAGTCTCTTTACCAAAGCCATTAACTCTGGAGTAGCCAATGTTTAGGTGTGTAAAACCATGGTACATTGATAACCATATGATTTTTAGCAAATCATCAGCTATCAACGGATTTGTTAAGTCTTTACCAATAGCCGTTTGCTTTTGGACTAGTTAGTTCTTACAACCATGGTGAACTAATTACCATATAAATGGTTTTTCCACAGCCTTTACCACAAGCCATTTTCTTGTGGGCTAGCCAACTCTTCACTATTATAGATATGGTGAGTTGAAAACCATACAATTTTTAGTAAATTGTCAACTAAAAACGGATTTGATAATCACATCAGAGCCGTACCCTCATGATGAGTCAAACTCTTTCTTGTTTATAAAACATGGTGAGTTGATTACCATCAGATGTTGCTCTCAAAATAATTTGTTGCTGTTCATTTTGTGCTTCAAAAAGTAATTTGCACTTTACAAAAATTGCTTATTAATTTTCATTAAAAAACTTTTACTGGTTTTAGCTGCAAGCAGTACTTTTGATAAAGTACTGTTTGTCAGTACTTGGAATAAAGTACTGACTTTTTAAAAAATTTATATAATTAAGAATCATACCTGTATTTATACATCATCATCAGCCATAGTTGTACATTTGATAAACAATTCAATGACCATAAGGGCTGTTTCATTCTCCTGCTCAACCTCTATACCATGATCTAGCATTCTTATCATAAGATCTCTTGTCAGTGGATATCTTCTTTCTGCTAGCATGTGAATCATGGTCCCATATTCTAACTCCAAAACATGCACTCCTGATTCTTCAAAGAATCTCCAGCTAGTGATCTCCCAATCTTCTTGGTTGTTCCAGATCGCATCAGTGCTTGTTTCTTCTGTCTCCCAGATAGTTGTAAGATCTCCCAGCAAGACTAAGCCAACTCCAGTTGATGGAATATGCTTAAAGTATTCTTGCACTAGTTGATACAGATGAAACAGATCTTCTCTATCTATCAAATGCAGTATATCCCATAACAAATTAAACACTCTAAAGCTTTCATCTTCTCTATGTAACATAAGACTGTCTCCTTCTTTTGATTCTACAACTTCAAATGTAGACATCTTAGACTTCTTTACTGCAACATCTTTAGACTTAGGATGCTCAAAATCTACAACTCTTAAATAATTCCTCAGCTCATCAACTGTATATGTTCTCAATTGTATCTTCTTTGATGGCTGATCATCACCAGTTATTCTCTTTCTCTTTAAGCTCCTTTTCTTGCATCCTCATTCTGTTTTTCATCATCAAAAGGAATAATACCAGCCACTTCCTTTTGATAAGCTTCTCTAACAGCATCATACAAGTCTTTCATCTCTATATACTTCAACTTATGTAAACCAGTATATCCTCTACCCTTCAGATAAGCCATCATGGCATTTCTTTCCTTAGCAATACTCTGAGGTCTTCTAGGTATAACCGGTTCAAGTTGCTTTTCTGGTAAAACAATCTCAACATCTAATTCTGCTTGAAACTTTCTGGCAGCTTCTTCATTTTTAGCCACTTCAATAGCTCTTAATTATGCCAAAGTGAGCTTCTTCTTCTTCTTTGTTTCTACCAGTTTACCTTTTCCTTTGTCTTTAGGATCCAAAAGTAGGTTGACAAGATGATTGCAAGACTTGAGGTTGTTCTTCAACTCCAGAGATACTAACACCTCTTGGTCTTGACATATTTAGCATAGTCTGAGCAATGGTCTCGTCATCACTAGTAGTATGTTCGACTTTAGATGTATCAGCTTATTCTTCATGTAAAACTATTGAAGGACCAGCTTCTTCATCAAAATTTAGGGTCCTTGGTGTAATAAGCTCTTGCCTATAAGTTCCTTGAAGAGCAGTACCTTGATTACCAGCACTTTGAACATCAGCACCTTGATCACCAGTACTTTGTACACCAGCACCTTGAGGCTCAGTAGGCTCAGTAATTTGAATATTAACTTGAGCATCAGTACCTTGAGGCTCAGTACTTTGAGGTTCAACATCTTTATAAGGTTCAGCATCTGTATCTGCATGAAGTTCAGCATCTTCATTCAAATTCTCTTGCTCCAATATCCTCCCCAATTGGAATGAAGAATGCTTGTGAAACTTCTTGTCCTTAGAAGCCTTCTTAAATTTCTTACCTCTCTTCTTTTGAGACTTGACCCACAATCTATGATGTTGAACTAATGGCCAGACAAATTTCTTTAATCCTCTAAACTTGTTGGTCAACTTCATAAGTTGTGCAGCTTGAGCTTCATAATCTTTCTTCAATCTCAAAAGTTCCCTTGTCAACGCATAGTTATCCAGAACCTGACCCTCATTAGCCATATCTACCTTATCTTCTCCAGATGTTTGAGACCCATCTGTGGAAGTATAATCATTGGGAGATGATGGTGGGTTGACCTATGGTTCTGAATCATCATGCACAAATTCTTGCAAAGATGCATTAGATTGAGATGCAGTACCTTCTTGTGAAGCAATATGTTGAGAAGCAGTACCTTCCCTTGAAATAGAAGGCTCATGATCTTCACTGGAAGCAGCTTCATCTCGAACAGCTCGGACTACTTCCATCATGTGAGCAGTTAATGGTGTATCCCTCCCAGAAAACTTGTCACTCTTTCTAGCCATGAAAGTAAATACCTTAGGTGGAAGTACTATAACAGGTAGCAAGCTAGAAGGTTTAGGGATAACCTTAAGCTGTTTGTTCAAGAATAGTTGAACAAATCGAGGGTACATGAGGAATGGTGAACCATTGGAGATGTGAGATAGCATACCATCTAGAATCATTCGTGAAAAGTTAAAGGGTTGATTGGTAGCTAATCCCACTAAGGCAGAGGCTATATTAGATCCAAATTGTTCCAATGAAGTACTCTTGGGACTTAAGCAATGAAGCAAAACATGAACTAAATACTTCCATTGTGGGCTAAATAAGAGCTTCTTAAAAGTTGTTTCAGTGAGAAACCCTTCATACCCTATATCTCGTAATGTATCCCAAAGCACTTGTTTGTCAAAACGAATAGCCCCTTCATCATCATTAAACAGTAAATCTTCCCTAATGGTGGCTTCACTAACTCTAACTATCTTCCCAGCAACCTTATCCTGAATATAGGAATCATCATCTTGCATATGAGATCAAGCAGTTGCCCAAAATTGTTGAAGCCAAGGTTCAATGATGTCTGGTTCGACCAATAGAGCATAATTGATTGAATATCCAGTTAGGAAATCAATTATGTCATGAAAAGTGACATTGGATGGTGTCTTGTCTAAGTTAGCAACCATGTTGTACTTACTAACAGTGGTTTGATTAGCCATTGTTTGATGTTATGAGAAAGATTGGTTCGATGAATAGTGAATGTTAATGAGAGAAGAGAGATATGGATGGATAAGTATAAATATGAGAGGGAAAATCGGAGGGTAGTTATTTATAGGTAAGATTTAAAAAATCACAGCCCAATTAATAAAGTTACCGTTGTTTGAATTTGACCCCATCTTTTGACCGTTGGCAACCATGTTAGCAACCATCTAAGTTAGCAACCATGTTGACAAGACTGCAGTGCTTTCCACGTAAGCAGTACTTTCAAAGCAGTACTTTCAGAGCAGTACTTTCAGATAAAGTGTAAGCAGTACTTTCCATCCTTTTCTTCACTATGGCAAAAACATCAAAAAGCATTGTATTGCCTCCCCTTAAACAATGCATGAGACTAACTAACTAACTAATAAGTCCTCCCCTTAATTGTATCTTAATAGTTAATCATACCAACACTCAACACTAAATGATTGAATCTTGAAACATCAAATCCTTTTTTGAATAGATCAACTACATTGTCATCTGTGTGGACCTTGACAACATTAATGAGCCTATGCTCATAACAATCTCGAATAAAGTGATGCCTAATCTGAATGTGCTTGGTCTTGGAGTGATAAGCTGGATTCTTCACAATGCAAATTGTACTCTCATTGTCAATGTTGATAGGAGTATTCTTAAAATTGAATCCATAATCCAAGAGTTGATTTTGCATCCACAGTACTTGTCCACAACAGCTTGCAGCAGTAACATATTCTGCTTCAGTGGATGATGTTGCTGCAATGGTTTGTTTCTTACATTGCCATGAAACTAATCTTCTTCCAAGATATTGGCATCCTCCAGTGGTTGATCTTCTATCATAATTATCACCTGCATAATCACTGTCTGAAAAGGCTTCCAAGTGAAAAGGTGAATCCTTAGGATACCACAACCCTAACTTAGGTTGTTGTTTCAAATAACTAAAAATCCTCTTGACTGTATTCATATGAGAGACCTTGGGTGAGACTTGATATCTTGCACATAAACAGACATCAAACATGATATCAGGTCAAGATGCAGTTAAGTACATAAGACAACCAATCATTGATCTGTAAAGCTTGACATCCACAGCCTGTCCATCTTCGTCCTTTCCTAATGAGTTGATAGCTTTGATAGGTTTGGTGACTGGCTTGATAGCATTGAAGTTAAACTTCTTAAGAATGTCAGTGACATACTTATCTTGACTAATAAAGATTCCAGTACTTGATTTTTTAACTTGAAGCCCCAAAAAGAAAGTTAATTCACCCATGGAACTCATTTGAAATTATTGTTGCATGAGCCGCTCAAATTCTTTCACCATAGATTATTTTGTAGCTCCAAAGATAATATCATCTACATATATTTGAACAAGCATTATGTCCTTTTTGTCTCTCTTGATAAACAAAGTTTTATCAATTGCTCCTCTACTGTAGCCATGTTGCAATAAGAAAGTGGAGAGTCTTTCATACCAAGCTCTAGGAGCTTGATGAAGGCCATACAAAGCCTTAACAACTTTGTAGACTTTGTTTGGACGTGCAGGATCCTCAAAACCAGGAGGTTATTTTACATAGACTTCCTCTGTAATTTTGCCGTAGAGAAAGGCACTCTTGACATCCATTTGATAAACATGAAAGCCCATATAAGATGCAAAATCAAGGAATAATCTAATGGGTTCAATCCTTGCTACAGGAGCAAACACTTCATCATAGTCCACTCCTTCTTCTTGTCTATATCCTTGAGTAACTAATCTTGCTTTGTACTTGATGACATTCCCTCTTTCATCTCTCTTAACTCTGAAAACCCATCTTGAACCAATGACTTTCTTTCCATCTGGTAGCTCACATAGTACCCAAACTTTTTGAAGTTTGAATTGAAAAATTCTTCTTACATGGCTTCAACCCAACTCTCTTTAGTTAATGCTTGAGCTACAGTCTTGGGTTCTTCTTGAGAGATAAAGCAGGTAAATAAACATGTTTGTTGATCCTTATGATTTAGCCTGTTTTGTTTATATACAAAGCTAAGTAAAGCATTATGTGGTTTAGAGAAACCTTTAGCTTTGGTTCTTGTGAGTACACCTGATGTGGAAGGTCCAATTATTTGACCAGCAGGATGATCTTTATGAACTCTTAAGGTAAGAGTCTGTGGAACTTCAAGATCATCACCCAAATTTGTGAAATTAGATCCTTCATTGGAATTTGAGAAAATACCTTCATCATCTAATTCATCATCAGTGTCTTCTAATCCAGGTATGTTAGGATTATTCAAATCATCAGAAGTACTGTCAATTGGTGCAGCAATACTTTGATCTAAAATACTGTGAGAGTAGTCTGTAGACTTACCCTTTTTCTTTGCTTCTTCATAAGCTCTTCTTTGATCATCCTCATAAGATTGTGCTATTTTTTCTTGAAAAAGCATCCTATTAAGTTCATCTTGAATAGCTTGATCTGCAACAGACAAAGTGGATTTTGGTTCATCAGTACTTTTCTCCTTCTCAATAGATATAGGTTCTTCATCAGGAACAACATTAGGTCTAATATTGCCTCCATGAACAATGTACTGTAAATCTTCTTCTTTGTGAACAACTTGATTTTCTTCTCTAACAGGAACATAGTTCATAGAAGGAGTCAAAACATCAAGATCAAACACACAATCAGGACCTTTAGCCTTTTGATTTTCTTGATCTTATAGAAATTCAACATGAAGACAATCTTGAACCTTTTTGGTAACCTTGTTGCAGACTCTAAATCCTTTGTTGTTGGTACAATAACCCAATAAGTATCCTTCATCTGACTTGCCATCAAATTTTCCCGGAGTATCAATAGTATTGAGAATAGTCAGAGGAAATCCAAAAGGTTTCATAAAACGTATGTTAGGTTTGTTTCCCATAAGCAACTCATAAGGTGTCTTCATTTGAGGTTTGGTGACTGATACTCTATTCAACACATAACAAGCAATACTTACAGCTTCAGCCCAAAATTGAATAGGTAATAGGGAATCTACAAGCATTTTTCTGGCTGCGTCTATCAAGGTTTTGTTCTTTCTTTCTGCAACACCATTCTGCTGTGGAGTTCTAGCAATGCTAAACTCCCTCTTAATTCCTTTCTTGGCACAAAATTCATCCATAAACTTGTTTTTGAATTCAGTCCCATTATCACATCTAATACCTCTTACTTTGAGTCTCAATTGGTTTTCAAGGGCTATTATAAGATCATGAATAGCATCAAAGGTTTCATCTTTAAATCCCAAGAAAAAGACCCAACTAAATCTACTATAATCATCTGTTACAACTAAGCAGTACTTCATCTTATTTAATCTTGCAACAGAAACAGGTCCAAACATATCCCTGTGCAACAACTCTAAAGGTTCTCTAATAGTTCTTTCCTCAATCTTCTTGCATGAAGCTTTGTGTTGTTTACCCTTCTTGCACGTCAAACATGAATGATCATTCTTGTATGTTTTGGAAGGTAAACCTCTAACTAAATTGCCTTTAACCAACTTGTTAATATTCTTGAAATTCACATGTCTTATTCTTCTATGCCATAGATGTGTTTCTTCAAGTGTTGCCTTTGCTACTAAACATGTTTCTCTTTCAGTAGAAGTAAGATTCTTCATATCTAGACTGTACACATCATTGGTTCTTGGTACTCTCAGTGTTACCAAGTTATCATCAACAAGCTTGAACTCAGGGGAAAGAATAAGACATTATGTGTCAGTGAATAACATAGGGTGCTTCTTGTCACAGATCTGAGATACTGACAAAAGGTTGAACTTGAGCTCCTTTACATAGCAAACATTCTCAAAGTCTATGCTTCCTGCCTTGATGGCTCCTTTTCCAGTAATTCTACCTCCACTAGGATCATTCCCAAATGCAACTCTTCCTCTAAAATAAGATCTAAAATCTGATAGAATCTCTTTGTCTCCTGCCATGCTTCCAGAGCAACCACTATCAACAATTAAATGATCTTTAAGCTCCTCTTCTGGGTTGCCCTACACAAAGATGAAAGAGTTAGTTAATTTTTGGAACCCAAGCCATTACTGACTTGTGTTCCCCTTGTGGAGTGACATACTTAAATTCTTTAAATATGTAATCTCCGCTGTTTTTGAAAACATGATCAATAATTTTCGTTTGTTCCAAAACATGTGTTGGTTTTTCAGCAAAACTCTCTTTTTCATCAACATTCTCTTTTTCAACAAAATTCCCTTTGTCACCCTTACTTGCTGAAAGTACTGTTTGTTCCCCTTCAGTACTTTCTTTCTTAACCCAGTTGGTTTTAACTTTTTGTGTAGATTTCTTTGATCTAGGTACTCTATTTGAGGTGTAACGCCTTCTAGATTGATAGTAATTGGATCTCCTAGGGCGTCCATTCCAAAAAGTGCTAGCAGTACCTTGATTGGGTGAAGACCTAGCAGTAGTTTGAGAAGGTATTGCTTGAGAAAACTTTGGCTTACCAGTACCTTGAAAAGCGTTGCTTGAGGGTACTGGTGTTTTGGAGAAAGGTCTTTTCTGGTGAGGGTACCTATAGTCTTTTAAGAAATTGATGTGGTTAACCCTATGTGAATGATTCCAAACTGGTTTATTCTCCCCTTGGCTTTCGGTTGGCAGATGTGGTTTTTGGGAATTTGCTTAAATATTCTGAGTGAAAGTCACAGTCCTTAATCAAATGATCAGGACTATAACGAACAAAACATAATTTTTGACCTGTAATCCCAAAATTTCTTCCTTTAGTTCTTTGACCAAAACTATCCTTACTTTTTGGTGAAGGACCAAAACTATCCCAAAATGATTTAGCAGTATTTTGAAAAGTTTTTCTTGGAGGTACTACTGAATGTTTAGCAGTACTTTTAGATGAAGGTACTGCTGAACTCTTAATATTATCATCCTTAGGTTTCTCAACTGTTTCTTTTGGTGATTCAGAACTAGATGGACCTGAATTTGATTGACCAGTAAGCTTTATCCTAAACTTTAAATTGTCTACTCCAAAACAAGAAACATCTGTCCTAGGCGGTTGAAAACTACCAGTGGGATGAGGGACTGCATTATAACCCTTGTCTTTCTTAAATTCAGGAGTTGTTTGACTAACTGATTCCTTATTACTAGATGTGTTTTCTTCTGAGCTAATGAGATCATCATCACTAGTGGTTATCTCATCTGAATATATTCGTTCCTTATGACTAGGTTGGTTCTCTTCTGTACTACTAAAGTCCATACAAAAACCTAGACCAGTTTTAATGTGTGCTCTTTTCTATTTTTCAATAAAACTAACATGTGAAAGGCCAGATTCTTTCCAACTAGCAAATTTCTCTAACAATTCATCCCTTTCTTTAGTCATCTTTTCAAGTTCAGAAACCTTACATCCTAACTTCCATTCACTTAATTTTAGTTGATAATCCTGTTGCTTATATTTTTTTCCCAAGCCATTTCATTATTTTCATGAGTTATTATTTTGGCTTCCATTGACTCTAAAGTTATTTGATAACCAGCTACCTCAGACCTAGCCCTTCTACAATTATCTCTTTCAGTGACATAATCTTTAAGCACTTTTTGATAAAAATCATTACACTTAGAGCATACCACAGAGATAGTGGGTGAACTTGGTGAAGTAGCTACCATAGCGAGCAGAACAGGTTCTTCTTCACTTTCCATGCTCCAATCAAAGCTTCCAAGACCATCTCTTGATTCCAAAGCAGCAAATCCTGGTTCCTCATCAAAAGTTGTGCTCCAATCAAACTCTTCCACTGCGACCATAGAGTAGGTTACTGGTTCATCATCAAATTCAGCACTCCAGTCAACCTCTGATAGATTTTCTTGAGCAACCAAAGCTTTTGGTTTTGATTCAGTAATAGGAACTTCTCTAATTTCAAGCTTGGGTTTCTCAATCATCCTGTTTGCCTGATATTTAGCAAACTTGCATTCTCTTGCAAAGTGTCCAGTTCTTTGACAATTAAAGCATTCAATCATTGGACTTGTCAAATGTTATACCTTGTTTGGGTTTGAAGTCAATGCCTCTTCTCGTTTTCTTCAAGAACTTCTTGATACTTGCAGTGATCATGGCAACTTGCCATCTTATGTCAATTCCTTCTTGATCATCTTCTTCAATTTGCATCAAATCTTCTTCATAAGTAACAGATAAGGTGGCTTGCTGAGCAATGTAAGATCATATAACATCATCAGAGTTGATGGTGTTTGATGGTGATGAGGTGGTAGTAGTCATGGTTGTACAAATATTCTATTTTTCACCAATAGTACTTTGAATAGGATAAGCAGTACTTTAAGTGGAAGTACTGCCTCTCTTTTCAGAAGACACAAAAGCAATACTATGAGATTTTGAACTTGTTTGACCATTCATCTCATGCTCATACACCTTTAAATTGTTATAGAGATCATCAAAGTCCATAGTATGCAAAACAGATTGTCCTCTAATCATAGTAGCAACCACATGCCATATGTATGGCAAACTTCTTAAGAACTTTAAATTAGCATCTTCAACAGATACCTTTGCTTCATATAACTCTAGCATACTAAGGAGATTTTGGAATCTGTCATATGCAGCATCAAGACCTTCTCTTTCACCAACAGTGAATGTTTCAAATTGTTGCTTCAACAGATTTCTATGCATCTTCTTGGAAGCATCATTACCTCCAAATCTTGTCTTGATAGCAGCCCATAGTTGTTTTGCATCCTTAGCATCATGAAACTTTAGTAGGTGACCATCAGGAATAGAAGACAACAGTATGTTGAGAGCCTTCTCTTGATTTCTTTTTGTAGCTGCTGGCAAGGTAGGCTGAGGTGGTTTAGGTTGTCCAGGAACTTCTACAGGTTCTTCAAGAACGACATTACCATTGACAATCACATCCCACAATGCATGGTCTGTAATAGCAATGTGCTGCCTCATCTTCATGCTCCAGAGATCATATTCTCCCATCTTGATGATAGGAATTCTGAGTGAGGTGATGGATGGGAGTGGTGCAGCTTCAGTCGACATCTTTAGGGTTTGTAGTTAAATCGGTTTCTTCTTAATCAAAGTTTCCACACAAACTCTGATACCACTTGTTGGATCGATATACTTTGACCAAACTAACTATTTAGCTTGTAAGGGTTTAGCAACCTTGGATAAATCCTAAATTAATAACAATGAAACACTGATATTACTCTATTAAGTATGTAGAAACTACTTCAATAAAGCTAAGAAGAATAACTTTAAACTTCAACGATTATATTAAAAATTTGAACCTGCTTGATACACAGATTCACTAACAACCCTAATAACTCTAATAACGAATTTTCATGTAAGTCGTATCTCTAATATTCTCTAATGTTGCGTATATCTAATGCCATTCTAGGGGTCCTTTTATAGGCATAAGGAGCACCCTAGTCGGTTTACAATTACAATCCATGTACGACAAGTAATAGTAATTCTAAACTAAGAATATTCTAGAATTACAAAGCTTTCCATAAACGATATAGCAGTTCTTTAGCTTTGCAGTACTTTGACACACGCAGTACTTTGACTTTCATTAAGCAGTACTTTGACTTTCTTCAGTACTTTATATCCCAACAAATTTCTTCAAATTTCTCGTTTTGATAGTTTTTATTTCGATAAAGATATAAAGATAAGTCGCTAATTAGTTATCCATCTTCTCTTGAAAACCATTGCACACAAGAATGAGGTCCACATCAAGGTCCTAATTTAACACGATTTAGGGAGATATCCTTTTAATGGCGACCAAAACAACTCATCTACGAGTCCAGAGACAGAATCTTTTATTTAGATATCTCTCGGATTCAAAGTTTGGCTTAACACTATTTCAGCACATTTGCATTTTTGCAATTTAGGCCCTTGGTCTTTTCAACCACTAACTCAACGGGATTACCGTTTTATCAGGAGTCTTATTATGACTTTGGAATTTTCCTCCACGTTTTTGAAGTCCATGACAACGGGGGTACCGTCAGACATAGAAACTTTGACAAATCGTAATTTCAGGTCATTTTACAAACTTTGAAAATTTCACTATTCATCTCGGGAATTTACTATTCACTGGTTATTATTCATCATTTTTGAAGTCGATTTGGTATTTTGGGAGGTTATTTCAAAATTTTACTATTCACGAAACACTATTCATTCCCGGAGAAAAATCACTATTCATGATTCACTATTCATCATTTATCGTAAACTAGGTTTACGAGTATCAAATTCGCGTAACTGTAAGGGTTAAGCTGCGAATTCATGAAACATCATTGAGGACACTTCATATAGATTAGAGTTAGTCTACATATCATCAGTAATATCATTCTCATATTAGTTCATGCATGGGTTTGCATATTTCATTAAACGTATATTTATTTATTAAATAAATGCTATCGCATAATCATTTATTTTAAATATTTGATCCGACACTTCCAAAAATTATCCTGATATATTTTTATACTCATTTTAAGACTATAAAATTTATATTATTAGTTTACCCGATGTTTTAAATTTATTTGGTATATAAATTGTTATATATATATATATATATATATATATATATATATATATATATATATATATATATATATATATTTACGACGGCTTTCGTAAATACTACTCGATAATTATTATTTCACTCAATCCTTGTAAGAAATTTATTTTTATAATTTTTATGACTTTGATATATTTTATTTTGTTCCGTTAAAATCTATTTCTAACTAACGCTACACAAAATACCTAATTATAAATATCAAAATACATAATATACTTACATTTAAATACCATAAGTCATCCAAAATACACAAACCTTTACCCCAAAATGCCTTTGGCCGGCCACCCCCCCCCCCCCCCATGACTCACCAAGTTTTATAAAAGATCTTTGCTAATGTACACCTATACATATTAAGAAGATATTTGTAATATGCTAGATATTATCCATCCAAAACACATACTCTACACATTTTCAAGGTGAAAAAAAAAGAAATAAAACCTCTCCTTATCCTCTCAAATATTCGGCCAAGATCAAGAAAGAAGGAAGAAATCATAATTTTTCAAGAATCAAGTGCTTATATAAACACTAGTATACTTCTATTTAGATTTTGAAATAAAAATCAAGAAGTAATTAAAACCTAGTTACTTAAACCTCATCATTCAACTAGTAAGCTTTTCATGATCTTTAATAATCTTTCACAATCTTACTTGAGTTATTTTTATCATTTTAGTACAAAAGCATGCAAGTATCATATGTATTTATACCACTTTTAAGTGTTTTTATTACTTATTATGAGTTTTATTCATCCTATAATTAATCCCTTAAAACATATCATTGTTTATGATGTTTAGGAACCCATGACACCCTAAGAAGGTGTATGGTAGGTTAAGAATAGATTTGGTGTTGATTTGAAGTGATTGAAACAAGTATTACGCAAGAAAAATCATTTTCGACAACTTTAGATTGTGGTCTGATCGTTTTTGCAAAATCTGGAAAATTCAGCAGGTCATGTGTTACGAATTGGAAATTCCATGTTAAAGAGTCGGTCACTCCAATTATGGTCTAGCATATGTTAGCTCGTAGAGATGTCGTTAGTTACGTTATTTATCTGTTTATTAGTTAGTTATTTGTTTAGTTTAGCGTAGTGCAACCATGTGGAGGAAGGACGGGTCTTTACCCACTGTATATCTGATCTACAGGCCGATAGGAGGTCATTATGTCTGTAACTATAAATGCCCCTTCCATCCATGGAAGGGGTGGAGCTTTTCTTAATCTAACCTTACATTTTTTTAACCAAGTCTCTACCAACAAACTCCCTCTCTTCTACTTTCTCTCTCTAATAGCAAACATGTATTTTGATCATCCAAGACCACCCAAATCATCAACACAATAGATATTACGATCCTACAATTGGTATCAGAGCCAAGGTTTTTTTGTTGTGTCGATTCATGGTGGCTCTTTTGTACTTTGTTATAACTATTTTTGCATTTATTTTGGTTGGAAAAGTTATTTTTCGTGTTACTGTATAACAGTTTTTAACATGATTATGCATTCTTTTGGTCAAAACATGAAGGTCCAAACTGTTTTTTCACATCAGTATTGTGTCAATATCTTTGTCCAAACCAATATCTTTGTCCAAACAAATAGTCTATTCAAAGTGGTTAGTTGGTAATATCTACATGGTCTTTTCTTGGTCAAAAAATGGCCAAACTATCCTTTTCATGGTCAACTGGGTCAAAGATGAAGAGTTTCATATGCAGTTTTCTGGGTAAACTGGGTAAATATGATGATGGTCGGAACTTAAGTCGGAAAACTCATCAGAAAATCTTGCTAGCGAGTTGTTATTTAACAAGTAGCGAGTTGAGTCAAAAAAAAAAAAAAAAAAAAAAAAAAAAAAAAAAAAAAAAAAAAAACTGCCTAGCGACTTGTATTTACAAGTCGTAGCGACTTGGTGCTAGCGACTTGACTCTAAAGATGCTAGCGAATTTACTCTAATGATGTAGCGACTTGACAATGCCGTCTAGCGACTTAAACATAAAGGAAGAAGAAGAAGGAATGACCACGACCACACTACCATCTACCAAACAGATACGACCTCAGTAACATTACATCCTTGGTCCATGGTTTTTACAGTAAAGAAAAAGAGAACAAAAGTAATTGTAAGACAGATCCGAAACACAAAACCAATCATCTGCAACAAATCCCAATCTATTCTAAACCACCGTTTCATTACCAGTAACAACATCCCTCCTCAACATATCAATCAATCTCAAATGACTTAAAGAACAAAAAGAAAAATTTCAAATGATCTCAAAACTGGTTCATGTTTTATCTTTTCAAGATTTTCTAATTGAACCTCATCATCACAGACCTATAAGTGATTAATATTCGAAACTTGTATAAAAAGATTGTTAACATGTATGTTAAAATCGTTTTTTTTTGTTTCGTTCCTCATATCAAACGTACATCAAAAACATAATTAACATTACATGAACCTACCCGTGACCCTGAAAAGATCTTGAAGGTACTATCTTGGTTCTTCATCCGTGCAAATCAAGAGGAAAGAAGGGGTTTTATGTGTCTGTGTTCGTATGTTTTGATGCTTGATGATAGAGTGGAGGTTAGATGGCGTTAACAAGTGAGATTAGATCTTGATTTTTTTTGGAGCGTACTGTTTGAGGCAGTAGAGATAGGGGCGAATGAAATGAGGTATAGTAATTATGGTTACTTTGTTATGTAATGACCTAAATATTAGCGTATCTCCCACAATTTTATAACCGGTTGTGAGTATTTCTAGATTGGATCAGGTATATCTTTTAAACGGGCCAGGAATTTAACTATTATGGGATCTAGTTCAATAAGGATCGTGGGCTTATCATCCGGGTATTAGGCTTAACTGAATTCGAGTAACTCTAACACTTGCTTGTGGGACCGGTTTTATCTTTTGGGCTATGATAGGTGATAATGATCTAACTTTTCACGTGTCTTTTGATAAAGAAGTGGCTATCGACTGGTTACAGATTATCAATTAAAGAAGTGGCTATTGACTGGTTGCATCACATTTGGACTGAATTGAAATATCATGTCATATAATTAAAATTTCTTTATTTGGATAAAATGCTTCATAATTTGATAAAGAAGTGGTATTGTTGTTCATAAATAATTTTCACGAGGGATACATAAGTTCTTGGCTAGAATGGAATTGATATATGGTAATTTTGGTATGGTCAAATTTCACGGAGGATAAAAATTCACGGCTTGAGCTTAATATTTGAGATAAGGATTATTGAAGACGGTGACCTCACTTGGGCTTTGGAGTTTGAATTGAATAAAATCACACTTTTCGTTTGGAGGTTGTTATACAATTTCTAATTACGGGAGTATATGTGATTGATATACAAGTTAGTTTGAACATTTGGCCATGAAGCATGGATTTGAATGACGGTCAGATGGGCTTCTCAATATGAGATCAGATGTATGTGATTTAATGATGAGATTAGCTGATGAGATTTATTGATATGGTTTGGAGTGATGATGAGATTTGATGTGCTATGAGGCTTGATACATTGGGGGATACATTCTCACAGATAATATTATGTCACGGATTGAACTTATGATTAATCAAAGTTGACTACGGGTTTGTTGGTCGGCATGTCTTATTTGGATTTAAAGTGAGGTTTTCCAGACGCATTTACTTATTTTCATCTTCTTTCTTTCTACCCTTCCGCGAAGATGACTTGTTTGGGCATTTATAGAATGTGATAAAGACTTGGCTATTTAGTTACGTTTGTGATTCTTTCTCGCTTAACACACAACATAACTATCACTTCGGTGTCTCACGCAGTTGAGGATACGTCAAGAGGTTTTGTACATTGGGTACACCGTTTCTTCTTCACAAGGATTAGTACAAGTTTAAGTAAAAAATCTTTGAAAGGTCACTTCATGATCAAGTTTGGCATATCGGGTTTACTTCACCATGTTGTCACTGCAATAGCTGTCAAATGCGTGAATAATGTGTTTACCAATGTGTTGATAGGATAGTTGATGATATTGTTGATGTTGGATAATGAACCGGTACATGTTCCCCTAAAACAGATATTCACTGAAACCTAAGTGGTCATAACACATTCAAGCTAACATTGTCTACGGTTTTGTCTTGATTTTGTAAACTCCCGCGAAAGAATCTATTTCTCGGTTTAAATCATAGACTTGTAAAATCCTGTGACAATGGAAACATCCTGGTAATTGTAAAGTGCATTTCCGGATCTATCTTACGGTTTATTCTTGGTTTTGTAAAATCACGCGAAAGAAACTATTTCTCGGTTTAAACCATAGAATTGTAAAATCCCGTATTGATGGAACCATCTTGGAGAAAGGAAAGTGTATTTCGGGATGTTATTTGATGCCGGTGCTACGTTTTATGTTTCGAAGAGGGGATAAACGGGTGTACTTCATAAATCGGATGTGTGTTTGGATTTTCGTCATGGCTGTTTGGTTTTTACATGGTTTTATGGGGTGATGTACTTTTAACCATGGTCGGGATGAAACCATTATCAAAGTTCATTTAAACGTCAAAGGAGGCTAGATTTGAGCAGTTCAGAAGATGTGACAACGGTGTTTATTCAGTATTATTTATTTGAAGTTGAAGTGAAATATCACGGACGAGTGTACTTAGTATCTGAAGATATCGGGGATGGATGGATGAAGATTCTTCAAGATCCTTGTCCAAGCTTATTATCAAAAACAAAGACTTGGATATCTAGTTATTGTTGGGTGTCTTTTACCTTTTCTTTTACCACTTGGGGGAATTGGGCTTTTACCACCACAAGATAACTATCACTTTAAGGAGTTACGTTGTAGTGCTCAGTGTCACATTCAATTGTTGATTTCAAGAGGTAATGTACATCTTATACTTGATTGTTGGTTGGTTGAAGAGTATAGAGTACATAGAGAGTACTTAGAGATGCTAATGGAAATCGGCACCGCTCTTTGTTACATATGTGCAAGTTTAAGTCACGAGTTCAGGATAGTTTACTTCAGGGTCAAATTCATCATATTGGGTTTTCTCCATCAGCTGTCACAACAAAGAGCCTACTGAATGATAATGGGGTTGATTACATGTTTTGCCAAGAGAGCTAAAAAGACAGAGATTATGACGTATGAACACAACAGTTCATGCCTCGTTCTCTAAAGAAAAGAAAAGTGTACGTTTCAGTGCACTTTATCTTCTGAAGAAGAGAAATCTTCTTATTTATGACCATTCTCATCAACATGCTTCATACTTTTTCCATGCGCTTTCAATTATCAAGTGAACCGGGCTACTGTTGATTGTTTTCTTATTCCACTTGCTCAACTATAATGACGATGGCGACATCCTGTGCTAATTTTGCGTGGGAGAAGTGTGAATAGAATACATTTAGATGATAATCACTTGTTTAGTCTGCAATTCTTGAGGGGGAGAAGAAGTATGATAATTCTGCATGATTGATTGTTATCTGAGAATAAATGGTCAAACGGCTCCAAACTCATGTAAGAACCGAGCTTCTTCTTATCGGGTCATCTTCACATGGAGTTTTTCTTCTAAGAGCCGTTGGTTGACATCTTCACACGGGCTGAGTTGATTATCGACAAAGTGATTCCAGTTAATGCTTCACGTACACATCAACATGATGATTCCGAACAACCTTCTGTTCTTGTTTGATGTGATTGTTTGCTTGGTGTTGCCATTTAGTGTGTTCATTGCGGGCTGATTGTTGATTTCCTTGATGAACATCTTTCTGTTCTTGTTTGATTTGGAGGGATTTTAGTTAAGGGGATTTGCAAGATGTAAGTTAATTGGAATGCTTTTGGTGAGTTGAAGATGTTAACTATCTATTCCCCAACTGGACAATCTTGAAGAAGGTCGAGTCTACAATCTGTTCTACATCTTCTGCTGCATGTTAGAAGACTAAAGACGAGTTGCATTTGATTATCCAAAGACTTCTTCTTAATCTGGGCATTTATTAAAAGATTGTCGGTTTAGGGGAGAGCACTAATTGGGGGAGAGTGAAAAGCCATATTTAATCCCCAATTTGACTTGCTCATTATGTTTCTTCAGCAAGTTGATTCTCACAGATACATCTGAGCTAATGATGTTCTTCTCAAAAACTTTCAAGTATTTGGGCTTAAAATATGTTGCTGATTCTGATGTGTCAAAACCAGCAAGGGGGAACGAGACATATATCTAAACGCGAGTAAACTTGATGAACTTAATACTTCTAAGTAATTGAAGATATCCCGGGAAGACAAATGTTATTACCGCAGAGAAACTCAAGGTGTGACTCATGGCGAGTAAACTTGATGAGATTAATTCTTCTAAGTGATTGAAGATATCCCGGGAAGACAAATTTCATGACCACAGAGAAACTCAAGGTTTACTCATCAAGGCGTTTAGTGTTCTTATTCTAACTACGTGGGGGAAGAGATGTAAGAGTTATTTTCTGATGATAAAAAGAGGTACACAAGTGTGTGATGATTTTGATGTTATCACAATCATCAAGGGAGAGAGATTGTGTACATTGGGGATGCTCAGCTGTTTTACTTGAGGGCTTAATCAGTGATTCAGAGATATAATCACTTATTCCGGAGTGGACATCCGCAAAGATAATCAGTGATTCGGCCTGCTTCTTCAATGTTATCGGTTATTCTCTCTTTGGGCATTCGGGTACTTTCGGGTTCTTGAGCTTCATACACTTTCTTCAGGGGGAGAGAAAAGTATACATCGGGGTTATTCTTTGGCTATTGGACTTAATCTGCTACTTCGATGGTATAAGTTTCTTTGTCATTGGGTAAATGTGTATTTGGATTCGTGAACTCTAGTCTAAGAGATTGACTGCATCAATTCAACTACTCGGGGGAAGTGGTCTCTTGAGACCTTTTGGAATGGATTGCTTTAGACTTCAGTGGTTATGAAATTTGAGAAGATTATTTATGTGTGGGATGATACGTTGCTGTTCTTGTTGATGATATAACCCCGAACGAAGAATCTCAATTATCGTTCTTAAAAAGGAGCAGCGAGATTTATGATAATGGTGTGCATGTTTGTGCACCTGGCTAAGGCAAGCTTGAAATAGAGCTTTGAATCTGCTCATCTAATGGATTTTCGGTTTGGGGGGAAGCTGCCAAAGTATCACTTTCTGATGGTTCAATTTTTTTCATTCTATTCTGGAGCCTCGGAAGCTTTGGTGGTGGAAGTTTAAGAGATGACGTATTATATCTTCTACGACGTGCTGCTCGATATCCTTATCACGGTACTCGTATCATCATCTTCTTTAACTATATCATCTACTCTATCTTTGTATATATTTTTCAAAAACCAAATACTAAAATATAAAACTCTCAAAAAGAAAATAGAAAATTATATAACCTTCAAAAACCCATAAAAATCAGAAAATTTAAAAATACCAAAAATATGTTTTCTAAGACATCTCTTCTGGTATCGATAACATCTGCGGTCTTAGAAATGTCATTCAATAATGGCACGGGACCATAGATGAAGTTCGAGCAGGAGGTGTAAATATTCTTTTTTCAAAACATGTCACAAACTATGGCTTACAGTTATTTCAGACTGTAACCCGTGCTTAAACTATGGCTTGCTATTATTTCCGATAGCAACCCGTTCTTCAAAGAAAGGAAAGTGCTGCGCTAAACCATCTTTCAAAATTCATGCACTTATCCTAAATACTAATTTGAGGAAAGTATGTCGAAGGACTGCTGTTCCTACACAAATGTTTTTCCGTCTAAAATTCTTCAGAAAAATATTTGTTGTATTTCAAAATGGTGGAATATGAGTTGCTTGAAAAATTAATCAGATTCAGAGTTCTTATAAAATTTGCAAACTCAATCATTGATTTCAGCGCTTTTAAACTTTTCAGAAAATGAGTCATTGATTGAGGGGTAGAATGTTTTCAAATTTATATCATCTAACGGGCTTTCTTAATTATCCTAATATGCTTAATTAAAAATGATGTTAACCTATGTTGAAGGACTAGGTGCCTAGGATATGATTGCTAGGATTAGATGATTAGAGTTTGATGTACACATTATTCCCATACATTTATATGATCTGATTGATATGTTACATTGACTTTTATTAATCGATTGCTGTTTGGGTGATGTCGACCACCATATATCTGTGTGTGTGTTTACTAACGTATGCAGGTATATTGGTATATAATAATTTTCCCGATCCGGATCCCACAATTTAAGCTGATTGGATGCCGAAAGGAAAGGGTAATTATATCTTGGGTTGACAAATGAAGAAACGGATCTTAATTGGACTTCTATGGAGAGATGGCATGAATGCAACATAAGAGGTCTAACTGCATCAGCAGATGGTTTGCTTCTAAGTGATTGAAGAAACGGAGCTTAATTTGACCTCAGTTGGCATTAAAATTCAACGTAAGAAGTCTCACTGCATCTGCAGACGGTTTTTCTTCCAATTCCTACAGCATCAACATAAGCTTCTCAACCACCTAACGTATCTTTGTGCAGGATAACATTTTGAAACAATTTTTAAAAAATTCGAATAAATTGTTTTGAAAATGAAAAATATTGTTTTGAAAATTTATTGAGCTAATCTTTGAAAATCATCGGACTTCATTTTATCAAAACTTAAGTCACTCAATCATCGACTACTGTCATGGTTTGAGGGGGAGAGTGATTTTAAATAAAATATTTTCAAACGATATTTCTTCATAAAAGTTCCGGTTTGTACGTTAAAATGTGGTGATCTAAAGATTTAATGTTATGTCATGGTATGATTTTTCTTTTGAATCAAGGTCTTTCAAAATGAATTTTTTTCTGTTCTTGTTTGATTGTGAAACTGTTTTATTTTTGATCGGGGGAGAATTTGTGATTTAATAATGAAATTTGATAAAAGGTGATTGTTTGATTCAATTGTGAAGGCTGCTCTCTCATATTTGCTAAACGCTTTCGAATCTCGAAGCACATATTGAGGGGGAGCATTTGAAAAGAAAATAAACTATCAAGGTACAAAGATTTATATATTTCAACATAAAGTATCTTGATTGATTTTCTAATGGTTTCTTAATGGCTTTTGTGATCGTGGAAGTACTTCAAATGAACTCTTGCCTCTATGTGATAAAATGATTTCAAATATCCTATGCACATATTGAGGGGGAGAATTTACCAAGAAAATCAAATGGCTTTTTCTATGAAAATTGTGATCAAAGAAAATATTTCAAAGTCCTCTTGCCTCCATGTGCTAAACAATTTCTAAATCATATGCACATGTTGAGGGGGAGGTTTTCTAAATGATCAAAATTATTAAGGTACAAAATGCTTTGATCTCGTATCACAAGTACCTTGATTGTTTTTCCAAATGATTTTTCAATTGGTTTCAAGGAAGAATGAATTGTACCAAAAGACCGACCATTTTACTTTATGTATGGAGTTATAAGGATGGTGAGGTTAGGTATTAGTTCCCACAATCCACCAGAACCGGAGGGATCTACCCAGGGACAATCCACTAGATAGTGTAGAGTCTTTAGGTTTATTGAAAAAAGGAGAAAAATGAGAAATGGGAAGAGTGCGGACTGAGACAGAGCTAGTACTGGAATAAACCCAACAAGGTTCTAGTTATGAAGTCTAGGTAAGCACTGAAGGGGTTGAAGAATGAAAAAGAATTGAATGTGAAAAGGGTGAAAATAAATAGCCCTCCATTAATTCAACCTTAGGGCAGTAACCGGGTTCAATACATATGCAACTGGTGGTTACTAAGGTAACACTGGTATTGAAGACAAGACGTCATGGACCCAGTGACGCACTACACTAAACTTCCCAAGCTACTCAAGTTCCTCTTAAAAGGGCTTGTTTCATTCTCACGGGGAACCTACATAATCTATCGACTTTCTCTTAGAGATTATTGATATTGAAGAAGGAGACCCAGTCCCTAGTCTCTGGCATAGGAACCAAAAGAGCACAATTGAGTCCAGAGCCAAGAGATAATCCACAATATCTCATTAGGACACAAAATTAATGAAGACATTCTGTTTCACACTATGTGGAAAGTGAGAATATAATTAAGAGTCCTACGCATTATCCTTGTGGTATTGCCAGAACATCCGAGTGATACGTAAAAGTTTTCATGATGAAGATGGAAATCCTTCTAGAGCCAACATCAAACAAGCTCTTGGTGGGTGACATGTGAGATCTTCTCGTAAGATCAAGCTTGTGACAACTGGATAGAAACGATGGGGAGATTCAATCTTGAATCAACCTTGGTCCAGGAATGGAATTGACAAATACTTTTGGAAAAACCGTTCCATGTGCAAATCTTCTTTTCTCTAGCACATCGAATGTGTATTCATGTTTCGAAACACAAAAAGTATCTCTGATTGTAAAAATACTTTTGGAAAAACCGTTCGATGTGCGAATCTCTTCTTTTTTCTAGCACATTGAATGTGTACTCTTTTCGAATACAAAAAGTATTTTTGATTGAAAATTGATCTTTCTTATAAAACCTTCGTCGTATTGCAAAACTCTTTCTTCAAGCAATACGCGATTGTTTTCAAATCAATTTTTCATCAATCAGTGAATCTCAATTCGCTGGTTCACTCACTCCGTGTTGTCTTCTTTGAGACGTTCCGGTTTGAGAACAGCTAGAACAGCTGCGAAACCCTGTCAAGGAGATTCTTCGGAATTATACCTGATCACATGCAGTACTTGTACTGATCAACGGGGAACCGTGGGCCGTGTACCTCAATTCAACGAAAGTGATCAAAGATACTTTTGTGTGTTTTATTGCTAACTGTTGTTTGCAGGTACATTTGGACGGTTGCAGCTGATCAGAATTATGGAGTCAATCTAAAGCCGCATGCTCACAGCATCCACACTTAATTGAAGAAATTATGACTGGTTCATATCTACATAACCTGGTTCTGATATTTTTATACTATGCTTCTGCTACACTGCTGCAAATATCATGAACCAGTAAAGCTTCCGCTACTCTGATGGAAAGATGTCATGATTCAAAAGTGTGAGCATGTCGGTCCAAAAGTCACAACATCACATGATGGCAACACTACGAAGGGTGATCCAGAGATTTATTGTGGCTGATGATCTCAATGAAAGCTCAAAGATCATCAAAGATGTGGATCAGTTAAAGGCCTCCACTGAATGTACAAAACTATGCGGACTTTGAAGTATCACCGTTAAAGCACAAGATTGCGGAACTTGAAGAATTAAATTCTACGAGCTCAAGAACTAAAGACATAGAAATATTGCTAGGATGCAAAATGTATTTCATGGGGTGACCTCCCTTAGGGGGAGATTGTTAGGAATTGGAAATTCCATGTTAAAGAGTCGGTCCCCCCAATTCTGGTCTAGCATATGTTAGCTCGTAGACATGTCATTAGTTACGTTATTTATCTGTTTATTAGTTAGTTATTAGTTTAGTATAGCGTAGTGTAACACTGTGGAGGAAGGACGGGTCTTTACCCACAGTATACCTGATTCACAGGCCGATAGGAGGTCGTTATGTCTGTAACTATAAATACCCCTTCCATCCATGGAAGGGGTGGAGCTTTTCTTAATCTAACCTTACATTTGTTGAACCAAGCCTCTACCAAGAAACGCCCTCTCTTCTACTTTCTCTCTCTAATGGCAAACACGTATTTTGATCATCCAAGACTACCCGAATCATCAACAAAATTAATATTACGATCCTACATCATGAAGTATTTTGGGTTACATTTCCAGAAAATATACTTTAAAACGAAACCATGGTCACTTGAACGGGTTAAAACGGATTTATAACGAAGGAGATACGTAATTTTCAAGTTTAGCGGCAAAAACTATATTTTCTGAAAAATGGTAAGCTGTTAAGAGTTATTTTAAGGGCAAAAATGACTTTTAAACATTGTCTAAATGAGTCGATTTGTCAAAAATATATTAGTATACATTAACACGAAACTAAGGATATATAAAATGTAGAAAACGGACTTATAACGACTAAGTTATACACGTTTTAAATATGGATATCGTAACTATTTTTCACAAGTAATAACACTTATATATTTTCTATTAGTCAAAATGGTTGTCGCAAGTGACCATGTTTGGAGTCGTTTTTCATATGGATAGAATACTTTTGAGAAAACGATGTCTGCAAGTAAAAGTAAGTTCACCTAGCCTATTTTCCAAAATGTTCAACCGTTTGTCAAACGGAGTTGTAACGAATAATATACGGTCACTCAAACTTTGCCAAAAACTACCCTTAAACAATATTTTTAGTCCGACTACCCTACTTCATCTATATTTTTCTCCATGATCGAGACCTCTATGATCAAAAGTTAAATACTAAGACTTTTAGATAATGTGACAAGCTTTCCAAAACCATTGAGTTCGTTTCCTAACACTCGATATTCATTATTTTACGACTAGCTTTTCGAGTCCACTTAGCCACTTTCACGAATTATCAAAGTACATTATTTTACGACGAAAAACTATAATTTCTTAATAAATCACTAAATGACTATCGTAGGATATCATTTCAACGTAAGTACTTGTAAAGTAATTTATAACTTGACAATACGTTATAAACTTATTTTTCTACGATAAACTTTATTTTCAAAAAAGCACAAGTGGTATGGATAATTTGAGTTTGCATGAACAGCATTGTTTCATGACTTATAATAGATCATATCATTCATAATAGGTTGCAGTTTGAGATTGCACCTCATTTTAGTGTATCCACTTTTTCCATCATAATCATTGTATCAAGTGAGTTTTCATAGCCCCGTCTTTCAAGTTTATACATTATTTCAAACCTACGGGGGAGAATGCATTGCACATCATTTTTATTACGATCCCAAGTATATCAAATTCATTACATTGCTTAAGTTACCTCATTGCCAATTGAATGTCCCCATTTCATAATCATGAACCGTTAATTCTGGAAGAAGCG
The DNA here is from genome assembly GCA_019973895.1 of Chrysanthemum seticuspe. Classification (NCBI taxonomy): domain Eukaryota; kingdom Viridiplantae; phylum Streptophyta; class Magnoliopsida; order Asterales; family Asteraceae; genus Chrysanthemum; species Chrysanthemum seticuspe. The sequence goes on along the minus strand of BPTQ01000007.1, from coordinate 208,348,720 downwards.
AGGGTGAGTGAATAGATCTATTGAGGGTGACTCCTCCATCCGGGTTGGTGGTTCCAACTGGTCAAACGGATGCATTTCATTTAATATCATAATTTGAGTTGTTTGGAAAAACACTCTGTTGGGGCGAACATCATGATCAGTCTAGCTTCGGTGTCATGTTCTTATAGCAATTGTAACATTTTTATGTGACATATTTGTCATACGTGGCCTATACTTGTGGTAGTCGTATGAAACATTTACATAAACTCTATGAACTCAGTCAACCTTTGGGTTGAAACTTTTAGCAATGTATTTTCAGGTATCTAAGGCATATAATTTATGGCATGCATAAGGACTTATCATAGAGTCGCGGTGACGACGCGTCTCACATGGATTTTATGCACTTTAAAACATCGTTTGGATTGTAACAAACTTATTTCCGCAAATGTTGATTACCTTTTTGGGACCTATCTTTTGTAAACTCTGTATGTTTTATTATATCAAACGATGTGTTTTCCAAACGACACTTTAGGTCGTTCAATATAACTGTAACTGTGATGCTATGGTAGTCATCCCCTAGGAATTCCATTCCGCTGCAAAACAGGTATTTTGGGGGTGTGACAGATTGGCATCAGAGCAAGAGTTATAGAGAACTAGGTTGTATCATTGACCCTAGACTATAAGTACATCATCATAGCATCTCATCATTTCATCATAAGTGCATATTCACTTTTCATGCAGATTCATACGCACTTTATGCGGCTTATTTACTTTCATTTCAAATCAATTGTCACATTCATGCCCTCCGATACCCATTCCATTATCCTTTCTTCAGATTCCAACGTGGAGAATGCCTTGTCATTCCCTATCACAATTTTAACATCAGTTGACTTAGCACCGATAACATAAGATGCTGAGACTGAACCCTTTGAGGAGGACGAAGTTGCACCTTCACCACCACTGCCACCATCGATTCGTCATAGGAACAGGGCAGTTCCTATCATTTTGTCGGGACAGATCATACCATTTGGTAGGAATTATATGCTAAGTCCTAATGGACCTATTAGGATGCTTACTGCTAGGAAGAGAGTACATTCTCTTACCCCCACTCTTAGATCACCCGCTACTCATGTACTACCTCCACCATCAGCTACTCATACCACTAATAGTCGTCCAATAGTGTATACTCCAACTTCACCTTTGAAACATCGCGAGGAAACATGAAAGAGGGTAGTATTTCATTCACCATCATCACCATCATTTCCTAAATCACCACTAGGATTTCCATCATCAACATCGTCATCATTTTCATCATCAATATCCTCTAGAGCACTATTCGTGCCATCACATCTCATAGACACTACTCATACATCTGACTTACAGCTTTGGAAGCGTGCATGATTTGACACACCATTACCATCTATCACTAAGATTATAGACACTACATATTATAGGTTTGAAGACTATGAGAGTTTTAGAGCTGTTGCTGCTAGACAGCCTACTGCTCCTACACTTGAGACATGATTAGACCATCAACAGGAACAAATAATAAGTACCTTTCTATCTAATGTAATCTTTTACCTTTATTATCTCCAGGATAATCACAACCTTTGTTTATTTCATTCCCTATTCCAATTGCCTAATTTTCAATCATTTCGCAATAATATACCGCTATCTTACTAGGGATTAGAGCAACTTTATTCTTGACCAATTAGGAGACTATTACCATTCTATGAGGTTCTCCCATGTATCCTATAAACCACTCAACAAATATTATTTCAAGTTATTTTGCTACCACTTTATGAAATTATTTCACATAATTCTATTTCAAGCTATTTTACCACCATCTTAGGAAAGTTGCTTCACAAAGTTCTAAAACAAGTTGTTTTGTTACCACCCTATAAATTGATTTTCAGTCATTTTATCAACTATTTACTACCATTATGCGAAACGATTTTTATGTTACTCTGAAAAATTGTTTGAGCCATTATCTTACAAAACAAAACATTGAATACCATCTAAAACTTCAGAGAAACATAATACCATTTCAACAAAACCAAGCATCACATCATTTGTCCTAGATTATACATAGCCTGATCACCTATGTATAATTCAGGAAGAATTATGTCATGAAAGAAACAAGCATATTTTCAAACTTCCTAAAACAATCTTCACTCAAAATCAAAGCTTTGTAATTAGATAAATGGTTCATAAACATCTCTTTTGTTAACACTCTATAGATGCCTACGCCATTCATCACTCACTCAACCGATAAGTTGAAATTTTACCATTGACCTTTTTAGGAAAGATTTTCCATACCATCTATGAGGAGGATTCTTCGATACAAGAAAACAATGAAAGGATTTTAGAACTACCAACAAGGACTAGAAGTATGTAGTAAGATGTCTAAAAAACTCAATAAAAATTTTAAGACATCATGAGACAATATGAACCACTATCTGTGGACTAGAAGCCAAATTATATCACTTCAAAAGTACCAGCTAGACCGAGATACAAGATTTAGTACAAAGCGAATACACACTAAGCAACAGTGTAGAAATGAACCAAGCCTCCTAACTGAGACTACAAAACATTCCATTAAACATGGCCTCGGCAATATGTAAATTCCCTACAATGAGTTTCCCTCAAAGGATAATTGAGTTAAATTAAGATTATCGACATAAACTTTCTCTAAGGCATTGTGTTCTCTAGAAAATCCAGATAACATCACTTCCATATCAAGAGATACAACAGGTCTGAACATATCGAACAATCAATGACTCTCCATCTACAAGTGAAATCAGAACAAGCATTCTTCGACGTAGTATAAGCTGATATCTAAGTTTTGTCAGCATGATAACAATCTCAATGATAAACTATTTTAGAAGCACTCAATATAGGAACAAATCTTGAAAATCAACCACCACACCACACTACATCACTTAAATATTTAAGGCTTTGTGACTTGATAACATAGAGCGTGGAAATATTTCAATAAGAGAAATTAAGAGAGACACCATCAAACAATAAACATTTTAGTAATGGCCTTAGGCAAGGAAGACTCAAGTCATGACATTCGCTAGAACTAGGAATGCGAGGAAACACAACTGTTACCCATAATATATTCTTTTCAATAATGTCCTTATCGACAGACTTGACATTTTGATATTTGGCACGAGACACGTGGTGTCAATTTCAATTATACCTAATATAAGGTAGCCGATTCACCTTAGACTTCTGACAATCATTTCAAGATTTCCATGGAACCTACTAGGACATGAGTACCGCCTATTATCCTCAGCTCAATGGTCAGAACGAGAGAACGATTCAAGCATTAGAAGATATGCTCAAAGCATGTGTGATTGTTTCTGGAAATGATTAGGCAAATCATTCTTCATCGAACAAGTTCCCTTACAACAATAGTTATCACATGAACATACTGACTGCACCATTTTGAGGCACTCTATGGTTGAGGTGTCAATCACTTATTTATGGGCCAAAATCAGGAAAGTCCAACACACTAGTCCATAACTCATTCATGAAACAACAAAGAAATTATATAGATCAAGAATCAGTTACAAACAACAACAAATAGATAGAAAAGCTACGTCGTTATACGATGCAAAATATTGGAAATATGTTCCATAAGTCGCAAACCATTAGAATTTCAAGTTGGCAACATAGTTATATTGAAAGTCCCACCTTGGAAAGGTGTGGTACAATTCAGAAAAACGCGGGAAGACCCGATGCGACTCAAATATCCTCACCTTTTTACCGATAACACCGTAGAACCCAACATGGACTGAATTCCTTTTCGGGTGGGCGAATGTGACAAATCGTAATTTCAGGTCATTTTACAAACTTTGAAAATTTCACTATTCCTCTCGGGAATTTACTATTCACTAGTTACTATTCATCATTTTACTATTCATCGTTTTTGAAGTCGATTTGGTATTTTGAGAGGTTATTTTAAAATTTTACTATTCACGAAACACTATTCATTCCCGGAGAAAAATCACTATCCAAAATACAAAAACCTTTACCCCAAAATGCCTTTGGCCGGCCACCCCCCCCCCCCCCCCATGACTCACCAAGTTTTATAAAAGATCTTTGCTAATGTACACCTATACATATTAAGAAGATATTTGTAATATGCTAGATATTATCCATCCAAAACACATACTCTACACATTTTCAAGGTGAAAAAAAAAAAGAAAGAAAACCTCTCCTCATCCTCTCCAATATTCGGCCAAGATCAAGAAACAAGGAAGAAATCATAATTTTTCAAGAATCAAGTGCTTATATAAACACTAGTATACTTCTATTTAGATTTTGAAATAAAAATCAAGAAGTAATTAGAACCTAGTTACTTAAACCTCATCATTCAACTAGTAAGCTTTTCATGATCTTTACTAATCTTTCATAATCTTACTTGAGTTATTTTTATTATTTTAGTACAAAAGCATGCAAGTATCATATGTATTTATACCACTTTTAAGTGTTTTTATTACTTATTATGAGTTTTATTCATCCTATAATTAATCCCTTGAAATATATCATTGTTGATGATGTTTAGGAACCCATGACACCCTAAGAAGGTGTATGGTAGATTTAGAATAGATTTGGTGTTGATTTTAAGTGATTGAAACAAGTATTACGCAAGAAAAATCATTTTCGACAACTTTAGATTGTGGTCTGATCGTTTTTGCAAAATCTTGAAAATTCAGAAGGTCATGAAGTATTTTGGGTTACATTTCCCGAAAATATACTTTAAAACGAAACCGTGGTCGCTTGAATGGGTTAAAACGGATTTATAACGAAGTAGACACGCTATTTTCAAGTTTAGCGGCAAAAACTATATTTTCAGAAAAATGGTAAGCTGTTAAGAGTTATTTTAAGGGCAAAAATGAGTTTTAAACGTTGTCTAAATGAGTCGATTTGTCAAAAATATATTAGTATACATTAACACGAAACTAAGGATATATAAAACGTAGAAAACGGACTTATAACGACTAAGTTATACACGTTTTAAATATGGATATCGTAACTATTTTTCACAAGTAATAACACTTATATATTTTCTATTAGTCAAAATGGTTGTCGCAAGTGACCATGTTTGGAGTCGTTTTTCATATCGATAGAATACTTTTGAGAAAACGATGTCTGCAAGTAAAAGTAAGTTCACCTAGCCTATTTTCCAAAATGTTCAACCGTTTGTCAAACGGAGTTGTAACGAATAATATACGGTCACTCAAACTTTGCCGAAAACTAACCTTAAACAATATTTTTAGTCCGACTACGCTACTTCATCTATATTTTTCTCCATGATCGAGACCTCTATGATCAAAAGTTAAATATTAAGACTTTTAGATAATGTGACAAGCTTTCCAAAACCATTGAGTTTGTTTCCTAACACTCGGTATTCATTATTTTACGACTAGCTTTTCGAGGCCACTTAGCCACTTTCACGAATTATCAAAGTACATTATTTTACGACGAAAAACTATAATTTCTTAATAAATCACTAAATGACTATCGTAGGATATCATTTCAACGTAAGTACTTGTAAAGTAATTTATAACTTGACAATACGTTATAAACTTATTTTTCTACGATAAACTTTATTTTCCAAAATGCACAAGTGGTATGGATATCATATGAGTTTGCATGCACAACATTGTTTCATGACTTATATTAGATCATATCATTCATAATAGGTTGCAGTTTGAGATTGCGCCTAATTTCAGTGTATCCACTTTTGCCATCATAATCATTGTATCAAGTGAGTTTTCATAGCCCCGTCTTTCAAGTTTATACATTATTTCAAACCTACGGGGGAGAATACACTGCACATCATTTGTATTACGATCCCAAGTATATCAAATTCATTACATTGATTAAGTTACCTCGTTGCCAATTGAATGTCCCCATTTCATAATCATGAACCATTAATTCTGGAAGAAGTGAGGGTGAGTGAATAGATCTATTCAGGGTGACTCCTCCATCCGGGTTGGTGGGTCCAACTGGTCAAACGGATGCATTTCATTTAATATCATAATTTGAGTTGTTTGGCAAAACACTCTGTTGGGGCAAACATCATGATAGGTCTAGCTTCGGTGTCATGTGCTTATAGCAATTGTAACATTTTTTTGTGACATATTTGTCATACGTGGCCTATACTTGTGGTAGTCGTATGAAACATTTACATAAACTCGATGAACTCAGTCAACCTTTGGGTTGAAACTTTTAGCAATGTATTTTCAGGTATCTAACGCATATAATTTATGGCATGCATAAGGACTTATCATAGAGTCGCGGTGACGACGCGTCTCACATGGATTTTATGCACTTTAAAACATCGTTTGGATTGTAACAAACTTATTTCCGCAAATGTTGATTACCTTTTTGGGACCTATCTTTTGTAAACTCTGAATGTTTTATTAAATCAAACGATGTGTTTTTCAAACGACACTTTAGGTCGTTCAATATAACTGTAACTGTGATGCTATGGCAGTCATCCCCCAGGAATTCCATTCGGCTGCAAAACAGGTATTTTGGGGGTGTGACACTTTATTTCATGTTAATTTTTGTGCCAAACTCCGAATCCTATGGTTTTTATATCGCAACCCTCACAGTACCTCGATGTGTACCCAACTCTCATGGGCAAGGATTCTCTAAAGAAAATAAAGAACTAACTATCGCCAAAAACTTAACATCTTTAATTATTTATTCACATATATGGGGTGAAACAATCTTGTGGGAGCAAAAAGCCATAAGTACGTTCGATGGGCTCTAAAGAGAACCATCTACTCCACGCTTAGCATCTAAACTCATAAGTAACTCTATCATTCCTCGATCTCCGCAAATTTAAAATCTCAAATAATGAGATCCGCGAATGCCTAGCCGATAATTAAATTATCTATGGTTAAGGGAACAAGCTAGGGCTCAACACGACCAGTCAAGTCAGAATTCTATTCCTACTCTCACCAGCGAAAAGTCAACAAGTTGTCAAAACATATATTAACTTAGCAAATGCTTCGTCAAATAATCTCAAGTCTCGCATTTTTAAAGTCACTTATTAGAAACTAGCAAATCTTTTCAAAGCTTCGCATATTTAAAATCACTTAGGGTGACTTGCAAATTCTTGGCCTTGTGAGCTAGAAACGCATTTTATAGCCTCTTGTCTAAGCAATTAGCAAACGCTTTTTCAAGAAAACGCATATTTAAAGTAACTTATAAGAAACTCGCAAAGACTTTTCAATCATAAAACTAGCAAAATCTTACAAAAAAAAATTAAATTTTCTCATTTTTTTGCACAATTTTTTTCATTTTCTTAAGGAAAAACGGGGTTGCGAGAGTACACGACAAAAACAAGCTAGTGCGGTCAAATCAAATCGAACATTACCCACCCAAGACTAAAACGAAACATTGTCCTCAAAGTTTAAAGGCAAGGGTATCAACGAAAATCTAAAAGCCGTTTATTAAGTATGCTCAAAGATAAACGTTAGTCGATAAGATTTCGGATATTAGATTTCCATCAGCATCGATCATGAAACTCGAGTGGAGAAAAGACAAACTTCGAGCGCGAGAGTCTTCATATCGAGAAATCCTAGACATAACATCAGAAACAACCAAACACGAGAAATCGAAGAGGCTAACCCCTTCACGTCACTTATTAGAGAAAATAGAAAGAATATAGAGATAAGCATGGGGTGCCTCCTACGAAGCGCTACTATTTTTGATCACCGAGTCGCTAGCCTGACTCGTCCTCGAATTTATTTGTCCTTGGGGAAGCAAGTGGAAAAGATAATCTCCATCGGACTTTCGTTCAAGAGGTGCGGATAAACATTGAAACATAAGAAAGTTCCACTCCTATGAGATACCAATGGTTCATAAAAAGCAAAAACTCTAAACGGTGATACCGGGGTCAAAGATGGTATCCTCACTCCCCCAAGAGTGAAGAAGAGGAGAAATCACATTATATGTGAGGAATGGAATAAATATTTTTATGACAATAAGGATCCATTCTTAATCTTCAAAAGAAGATTTTATAAAATCCTTAATCTGATTTTGATCATTTAAGCTCAAAGGGTGATTTTCAAAAACCTTGGGAGGAAGAGACGGGGTGATGTCATCAATAACGGAACTCTTTTGAGAGAGCTGCTCTTCCCCAAAACTAAAATCTTCCTCAATATCAAAATAGACACGATCATATTCTGGAGGAGATATGAAATGAGAGATTTCACCGGAGAACTCCTCGAGATAATCATCATTAATCTTTCGTGGCGGCTCATTTAATGGATCTTCATTCAACAAACTTTCAATCTCTCTTAAATCAGCTTCAAAATCAAAGTCATCGTCCTCACTTCCCGGTGGAAGAGGATCGATGCGAGCGAGTTCATCGGCGAACTCCTTGAGAAGTAAATCAAGAGACGAATCCTTGAGCTCGGGCTCCGGAGGATTTCTATTAGATGGCTCTACTTCTTTTTCTTCAATCGAGATAAACGAAGGTGGGATTTGTGCGGTACTTTGTGAGCTAGGAATTTGCACCTTTTCCATTATGGTCTCCGTGTCGGACTCATCACTTTCCTCGTCAAAGATATGATTGTCAAAATTTAGAGTAAATTCAGAATCGAATTCAAACAAAGGATTTGTGTAGGTCATTTTGAAAGTTTCTGAAATCGAAACAAATGGTGTCTCAGATACCTTTGGGATTGGAACAAGGTCATCAATATTCTCAAGAGGAGTGTATTTGACTTCCTCGTCCCCCATTGACAAGGTATCCGAAGGTTCGTTAATAAGCGGATCGCAATCGGTTTCAACAATTTTCGGCGAAATTGGATCATCGACTTCTTCCAAAACGACGTCACTACTCTCAACCGGCGTGAGTGAAGGGGAAGAGTCGGAAATGATAGGATTGGAAATGGGATTGGGATTGCCACTCGAAGAATCTTCATCTATCTTTAAGTTCTCTTCTTTAAATGGTTCATCATCATTACTATCGTCAAAGTCAGAATAGTAAAAGTTGGGTGGATGACTCGATCTTTGTTGATAATGGTGACTGGTATATCTTTCTTGCTTGCCAAAGACGTCAATTTGAGCACTCATAAAGGAAATTTTCTCGGGATAATGATCACTCAACATAGTGGTAGAGTCGTAAGGAAATTCAGCATCCCACTGATAATGATGTTGCGTCATATTCTCGATTAAATCATAAGCTTCTTGAGGAGTCTTTCGCATGAGATTTCCACCAGCTGCCAACATGATTTTGTCTCGATCAATCGTAGTGATACCATGATAAAAGGTTAGGATTTGATCAAGAAGCAAAATTCAATGATCAGGACATTTCTGTAATAATGATTTGAATCTTTCCCAAGCTTCAAATATGAATTCCTTGGGTAATTGCCTGAAATTAATAATTTCTTTCCTTAGCTGCATTGTTTTCGAATATGGAAAGTATTTTGAAAGAAACTTGGGAAACATCTCTTCCTAAGTATGAATTGAATATTTCTCAAGAGTGTTTAACCAAGATTTGGCTACGTGGGTTAAAGAGAAGGGGAAGAGATTCAAGTGGATATCATCTTTAGAAACGTCACGTTGCTTCATGGATTGAGTAATAGATAAAAACTTGTTCAAGTGCTCATTAGCATCTTCGTCGTTAAATCCATGAAATTGACAATGTTGTCGAAGAAGATGAACCATACGAATTTTCAATCTAAACTTGATTCTAATAAGCATAACTTAAGCCAGATAAAGCACTAAATCAGATTCTAAAGAGCAATACCAAACATCCCTAACCCATCAACTTTAAGCCTATATCTAAGTGATCTAGCAAAATCCTAAAATTATACTAAAATAAGCTAATGAAAGACAACCAACCAGAGTGTTTAAATCCAAAATTTCAGCTCAAAAGGTTCTAGAATGAAGGAATTAAAAATCTGGAACTAAAGCCTATTGGGACAATAAGGGGACAGATGTGCATGGAATGCTGTTAAGGATCCAAACTAATGTAAAGATGCAAAAACCAGATCTAAAGCTACCTAAACAAACTCTTATTAACCAATAAATTCAATGGAATAAGCTACAAATCATCTTAATGAACAGAACTTACCTGTTAATAACTTCTGATGCACGGTAAGACCAAACCAAACAGGTAAATTTAAGCTGTTAAACAGCTCACAAGGAAAATTCTAAAAATTATAGAAAAATGATTTTTGAAAGCACAAGCTGGAAAATATCTAATTCCCAAAATTTCAGAATGTGAGGATAAAAATTGAGTAAATTAAAAATAAAAAACAAAACCTAATTGAACACTACTTGATATTTTGACTTTTTCTGTTTTAGTAAAACTTTGACAAAAATGAGATTTGATCTTAATCTAATGACTGAGAATGTAATACTAAGCTATTCTAAAACTTTCTTAGGCTGAATTAACAACTTTAGAACCTACCTCAGAATTGATGCAACCTAATTTACATTAAAACTAACTGAAATGGAATTTAAGGAGAATGCTGACTTTTATGAAATTCTAATGCTAGAAATGATCTATTTAAACTTCATATATCTGTTATTAACTAGCAAAGCTACAAGCAATTTCTTAAACTGATTCTAACTTATAAAACTATCCTAAACCAAACACCCCCTTAAGACACTAAAATGCATTTTAACTAAAAGATTTAAATGAAACTTGACTAAAATGACTTGAAAACCAACTGAAATCTATTAATCTTAACCAATAAACAGTTTTAAAACAGAATTAAGCTAAAATCTTCTTTGACTTTTGAAAATTGACTAACTCTGACTTACGTTGACTATTCTCAAAAACCTTGGAAATGAACTTCTGATAAACTAATAAGCTTACATAAGCTTGTAAAAGCTTATGTGAGCTTATTGTAACAGTAATTAACCAAAACTAACAACAATTTAACTTTGAGACATAATTTAAATTGAAAACAGAAATTTGCATTAATGAAAGAGGATTACAACTCTGAGATAACAATTGAATTAACAACCTGAAAACATTTAAAATGACAATAAAGTAAAAGGATCAAAATTCCTCTAAAGACATAAGGAATTGGATAAATCAAAATCAGTGACTGAATGGGTTTATATAGGAGATGGGGAGCTTGGTATTGATCTTGAAAAGCATTTGGAACTAATGATTACAGCCATTGATTCACATCCCACATCACTCCCTTTGATCTTAGCCTTTAGATCACTTCCATGAGGTGTTTTGGCCAATAAGAGTCCTCCCTTTGTCCACTGTGGCAATCCTTGAGTCACATCATTCTGACACATTGGCAGGCTTCTAGAAAGCCACTTTAGTACGGGTTAAAAAGGGAGGAGTAGGGTAATTTGAAGTGAAAGGGATAAACAGTGAAACAAGGTTTTACTCTTTTCTTTTGGCGCGTCTCTGGTAAGGGTGGGATTATTTTTATTTATTTTGACTTTAGTAGTTGTTGACTGTTTGACTGAGGGTATTAAAAGGGTAGTTTTGACCAGGTTAAAAGAGGGTTTGTTTGACTTGGGTTGTTATTGTGGTAAAAATGGTAGATGGGGTAGGATTTATTAGCGGATTGGGTTTGGACATGGATGTGCTTTTGGTTGATTTGTTTTTGAGATGAAATGGGTTTTTGTTATTTGGATATGGTACTTGGTCTATTAAACCATTTATTAACACAAGGATCATTTATGTTATCTTGTACAAACCAAGGGCCAATGATGTGATTTTATGAAAGATAAAAGTGATGTTGTAAAATTGGTGAAGTGAAGGTAAAAATGTGAAAACTCCAGATCATGTTCAGAACTCAGTAAAATGTAACTTTGAGCATCCAAATCCCATAAAATAGCATCCCCGGGCATCGGCTTTTGCTTTCTTCTCTCTCTCGTGCTCGGTTTTCTTCGGTTTTGGCTTTCTTTTGTCTGTTTTGGCTTTCTTTCTTGGTTATTTTGGTAAAGAAATGCTATGTGCTTTAGCACATACCAATGCAAACAAAGGCAACTCGCTACGTCAACAAGCCAGTTAAAATTGCGAGACCTTGAAAAAAACATAAACAAAAGAGAAACTTACAAATTAAAGACACAAAACAAAAAAAAGCATAAGAAAACCACCATATCAGTGGTCACACAAACACAAGATATAACCAAGTGTGGTCCCCCACTCTCAATGTACTAACCATAGGGACCCACACGAAACACAAGAGGCTGACGCACAGTATGAACCAAACCCATATGCAGTAGTAAAATTGCAGCAGGGAGCAAGAACCATCAGAAGCTGAACCAAACATACCGTATCAATCTCCTCCAAAACCTCAGGGTCTTGACCATATTACACCAGCATAGTGATTCGTCTCAAAAGTATATATATAACACAAATATCAAAATACCAAATGAAACGCGAGATTCGACAAATAAACCCTTTAGGAAAAAGGTTAACGTGCCAAAAATCACGAAGGTGATATATGTGATACCGGGAAAATGATACTCGGGTCGTGTCCCAACGAGGTGTGAATGGAAAGATTCGTTGAGCTTTGTGATTTGAAGAACGAGAATTAAAATTAAGCACGTAAACAAAACAATTACCTATTTTAACAATTACTAAGCATAAGAAACAATAAAACAAAGTTAAATTACGTCCTAGGGTGCTAAAACACAAAAACGCAAAAACCCGGGCTCCCGAGCTTCAAAAGTGAAATAATTACAAATTAAGGCCTACGGGTGCAAAAACTAATTTTCGTACATTCTAAACGACTAAAAAATAATTTTAGGAAAAAGCTGGGTGTTTTTTTGACTTTTAATAGCACAGATCCTAAGAAAAATTAAAAAAACTAGGGTAGTGTTGTTTGGAATGAGCCATAAATAAGCTCTAAAAGCTTATAAGTACAAACTGTTAAGGTTACCTTAAGGAATTAATTTTGCAACTTACACCCCGGACAAGTCCCAAGGGCAGTTGGTTGAGGTGTTGGTGTTGGTGTCGTGGGTGTGGAGACCTTGGTTCAAACCTGGGTCTTTGCACTTTTTGCAAATATTTTTTTTTTCAAACTTTTCTTTTTGGAGATTAAAGATGCAATCAAAATAAATGATTTTTGTAAAAACTTTTCTTTTGAAATCCAACAAATAAGCAATAAACTGCTTATTTACCAACTGCATTGGACAGAACACTCAACAAAACACCCCTTTACTGGTTTTTAAGCAAAAAATGAGCATGAAAAGCAGTTGAATAAGCAATTTCAGGAAGAGAATAAGCTAACACATGTACAATCTAACTAAAATAAGCTACAAACATCTTAAAGCAATTAAAAGGAGGGAAGGAAAACCAGTTGGCACAAGAGTTAAACTAAGGGAATCCTAAACTAGAAAATGGGAAAATAAGCACTTAAAGCCTACGAATAAGCACCTAATAAGCTAAGTATGATCTATCCTAATCTAAGTATACTAATGAGCAATAAAACCCTAAATAAGCTAAATGGAGAAACTAATAAGCACTAAAAATAAAGGGTCATCTGCTATGGTGGACTGCAGCAAGTCAAGGACAAGATGGGGTGGTTATGGCTTATAAATAAGCCACCAAAAGTTTTCCAAACTCCAAAAAAAATAAACAGATAAAATAGTAACTCTAAATAACCTAAAAAGCTAAAATTGGGACTTACCAAGGGTGTTGGACAGCTTAAAAATAAGCTATCAAACAAGGGGAATGGTGTTCTTGGTATTCTGTGACAGAACATAACAGGCAAAAGGGGGTAATATCTAAGGCAATTAAATTAACCTAATGGAGTCCTAAGTGCTTGAAACTAGAAAACAGATGAACATAGGTGTATAAAGATTAAGTGAAAACAAGTTTTAAGAACTTTAAATGTCAAAAACAGTTTCAAAGGGCAATTGAATAGCAACTTATGCTGTTGTTCTTTATGCTTTTAAAAAGTGAGATAGATCCAAATTTTTGTATCCAAATTCTTTCAAAACTTTTTGCAACCAATTCTAATTACCACAAATGACTTTAACATAATAAATACACTTTGACTTCCCAAGGTGATTTTTCTTTAAAACTGATTATTAAAAAGCAAGCTTTTTTTTTCTTTTTTTTTCTTATTTTTTTTAAACTGATTTTAAACATAAAAAAAAACAAACAAAAAACTACTGATCAAATAAGAACAAGTGAAAAGCAAATAAGCACTTATGTGCTTATTTGCTTAAATAAGCTGAGACAGATTGAAACTAAAGAAAGCTTTTCATTCATAAAAGAAACACATTACAATCTGATTTGAAAACTAAAAAAAAAACTAATTTTTAACCTAAAACCTAAGTGCCTTATACATTTGGCTACATAAGCTATTTATACTACAACTAAGATAAGGTCTTCCTCTTCTCTTGTGTTTCTTCTGTGAGGGCAAATAAAGCAAAACCATCTTGTGCTTCTTTCCTGATCATCCAAGCCATCAAATAGTTAGGTACAATCCAAGAATTCATCTGAGCAGTTTTTGAGGATTTTTGGTGCCTTTGGATTGCCATAGCGGCATCTTGGAAAGGAGGGAATAAGAGTAGCGGGTTTGGGAATTGGGGGTTACTATATAAAAGGGGATTAGGGTTCATGGGTTTTGGGTATTACTGGGTAAAGTGGTGGAGGATCTGGGTAGAAGAGAAAGAAGAAAAAAGAGTAGGGAAAGCAGGAGGCCGTTTTGATATTTGGGATGGGGGGTTCATGGATGGTGGCAGGGATCAAATGGGAAGGGTGAGGGTCCAAGGGAGTGAAGGGGTCAAGGAGGGAATGAAGGGCTTAAAAGAGGTTTTGTATTAAAAGGGTTTAAATGTATTATTTATTTATTTATATTTTTGCAAACTAAAAAGTGGTTTTAATAAAAATGAGATTTTACAAAAAATGGATTTAGGGGTAAAATAGGAATGTTTTTGGTTAAATAGGGTAAAACGGTCATTTTGGGTTTTGGGTGAAGGGTAGTTTGGTAATTTGGGTTCAGGGTTTGATTTTGAGATTTTTTTCCCAAACTCACTCCAAAAACGTGTCCGGGTCTTCAATTGACCAACGAACGTAGAAAATCACCTCCCGACTTCGTCTGTTTCAGCACTTTTCTGGTTTTGGCTCGATTTTGTCCGTTTTCACTCTGTTTTCAATCCTTTTATACCTGCAAGACAAAAAACACACTCCGAGGATATTTGTTGCATATTCTGAGCATATTTGGGTGTTTCTGGTCATTTTTGTGGTCTTAGATAGGTAAAAACGATGAGTGAACAAACATTAATCAAATCCCCCCACACTAGGCAATTGCTAGTCCCTAGCAATCAATCATGTAAATTAATGAATGAATTTCACGAGCATACACCATTTTGACATTTATTTGACGCGAGAAATTTAAACTAGAATGAAAGTAAACAAAATGCTTGATTTACAAAAAGTGGTATCATGGAACGTGACTCACACAAACTGGGTGACTCCAGGGAACTGAATCGTCATCCTCTTTTTTATACTCCCAACTAAGTCTAAACTTATTGTGCAAACGTTTTTGTAAAATGTCAACACTACTTATATCAATAATCTATGTAATTCGAGACTTAACTTTTTTACTCCCACAGTTTATATAATTTAAGTTAGTGTGCTCATTTTCAAAAGTTTGACCATTGAAATCGACCTTTGTTATGGTTGTTATCCACTTAACTAAAATATTAACTCACCGGAAACTACGAAAGTCTATGGATCGAAAGGACCTTTTCCATGTAGCGGCTTTCTTCTCAGCACATCCCAAACCAGTTGGTTTTAGGTGACCGGGCTTTTGACACCTCAAGGAGCATAGTACCGGAATTAGCGGGAATTCGATTCCAAAGATTTACGAGGCAACCGTTAAGTTAAGACTAAACCTAAATGGATAGCAACCGAATTTAGAGATTCGAGATTCAAAGGTGAGATCACTCCATGTTAGCCTTGATTATTTTTATTAGAAGTGATGGTCATTCACGATTAGGAACTTTGTAATGTGTGGTAGATATCGTGATAGAATAGTCAACGGGCTCGTGGATTGGGCTAAGCTAATTGGGCATTAGTTAAGTTAAGCTAGCCTTGTCTAGTTCGTGTAACCCAAGCCCAATCCAAGTCCATCTCAAGGCCCATGGCCAAGCCTTAGGGCATCTTCTACTTGTACTATAAATACCCCTCAAGTATGTCATTTGAGGGGTGTGCTTGAGTGTGTGTGTGTGTGTTTTTCATATGAATATTGTTTTCATCTTCTTTACTTTATCTCTCTAAAACATTCATATTATCATTCAAGTCACCACATCTTTTCCTAATCTTTCTAGTTATATTGTGTGAAATGGATTGATAAAAGGGTCCTAACAAGTGGTATCAGAGCAGTGGGTAATCAGAATGGCAATGTTGCAGCTCCAGTCGTTGGGAATTATGGAGATGGACATCAAGGGGGTCAGATTGTGAATCAGAATATGGGATATCAAAATGGGAATAACTGTTTTATGACTTCTGTTCAGAATGCTACCTCCGAACCTCAAAGACAAGATTCAGGATCTAGTGTCATACCAATGACAAAGCTTGAAAAGATCCAGTACATGTTGATGTTAGCAGAAAAAGAAGAATTGGGAATTGAGTTGACTGCTGAGGAAATACAATTCAGGTACCCAAAATGGGAAGATAAAGCAAACGATAATGCAACCTCCAGTCACACAATCAATCAACAGGCCACAACATCAAGCGGTACTTATGACACAACTCCTGTCTACGACACAGATTCACTCAATGAGGTACCACATTCGTTTACTCATGAGAAGCCACATTCTGTGTCTCCCGAACCTTATTATGACACATATGTGGGAGAGCAAGTTAATAGCAATGTTAACTCTGAAACTCCATATATGGATCCTAATGGAGGTCAAGTGATACAGAATGGTGCTAATGATGAGGAAACTCGTGCTTATTTTGAATCATTAATCAATCAATGTGGCATTGAAGTTGAGAAAGTAAGAACGGTCAATCGCGAGGTTAAGGCTGCGAATAAAAAATTGACCGCTGAGCTTGAGAGTTACAAGGAGCACGCCAAAGCCTATGAATTTCATACAAACAAACTTTCAGAATTAGAAATTGGTTATCGAGATTCTGTTTTAAGAGAAAAACAATTGCAACTCAAGTATGATACACTTGATGTGAATCTGAACTTGAAAATAAAATCTTTAAACAAGGAAATTTCTGAACTAAATGACCAACTTTCTAAACAAAAAGCACTGTTTTCTGATCTTGAAAAAGAGAAGAAACAGTTGATTGCTGATTTTTCAAAACGAGAAGATTCTCTTCTTGATGAAATTCTGGATAAAAATGAAACTATCAAAAAATTGGATAATTTGCTTCTTACAACGGGTCATTCCGCTAAAACAAACAAGATGCTTTCTAATCAAGCAAATCCGATTTTTCACACTTCACATAAAATGGCTCTTGGTAACTCACCTCCTTCGTTCCTCAAGAAAGCTCAGAAAGAACGGAATGTGTTGAACAATGGACAACCTTTGCATGAACCCATAATTGTTCGTGATTCTCTTGAAACGTTAGAACTATCTGAGGAGAGTCGATTAAAAATGAAACAAAAGAATCCAGATCTTAAACCGATTGATTATAACAAATGGAACAAAATTAATGGAATTACTTTTGTTAATCAAAAAGAAAAGTCAAAGTTTTCCATCACACCAAGTGTTTCAAACAAAGTGTCAACACCAGTTTCAAAACCAGTTGTAGTTTCTAAATCTCTTTCGAAAATCGAACAAATGTCTTCAAACAATCCTTTTAACACAAGTGATACTAGAAGCATTTTAGACGATGTTAAAACTAGAATTGGGAGTCTTCAAGAGACTGTTAAAACTAAAACCACTATGACACCTAACAACTAGTTCTCTACTTTTGATATCGAACAGAGAAAGTTTTTTGAAACTCAAATTGCCCCTCAGCTGAATAACATCAACTCAAGGGTAATTCATGTTGAACAAGCACTTTTGAAAGAAACAGCTGACTTTGTCAAGGACCATAAATCCCTGGTAAAGCAAGCTAATGAATGTTTTGAACACATCAAAGTTTTGGAAAATCTAAATGATTCTCTCTTCGAAGATGTTATGACTACCGATATCATGTCCATTATTTTGCAAACATATTCTGTTGAAGATCATGAAAGACTCCAGTCTGAGACCTCCGCAATTGTTTCAAAATATGAAAATGCTCTTGCAAAACTTGAAAAAGAAAACGTGTCCTATTTTAAACAACTTGATCGAAAATCTGAGGAATGCAAGTATGACAAACTGTCGTATGAGCGTGCCTACAAGGACATGCAAGAGCAAAATGATCTTTTGAGAGTTCAGCTGGGATGTCTAAAAGGAAAGGCTGTGGATACTAAGTTTGCAAAACCATTGACTGAGGAGAAAACATATGTTCCCAATCCGGTTTTCAAACCAAAAATGTCTATTTCTCAGTTTCCTCCAAAAGTCAATGAGAAAAATGATTTGTCAAAAACAGTCACTCCACAGACTTTGCCTATTAAAAAGAGAATTATCAAAGGTTTTGAAAAACCTGTTTTTGATAAAGAAAATGTGATTAAACATGGCACTTCTAGGAATAGTACACGGAATGTGACCAAAAATCCAGTTAAAGAATCTGTTGGTTCTAACGACATGGTCAACAATCACTATCTAGAAGAAGCTAGGAAAAAGGCACAGACTCGAAAAGATGGAATTCTAGGTGCAACATCTAGGGTGATGAATTCTACAAGATTTCAAGGCACTGCTAGTAGTAGTAAACCATTACCTAGGAACACTCTACAAAAAACTAGGGATTGGATTGCATCTAAGAGTAGTTGCGCAAAAGAAAATGCTATGCCCTTAGAAAACAACACTAGGAATTCTAAGTCTTTTTCGAACCAAAATCAATTTCCAAAAGACTGTAGTGACAAAGTTAAAGCTGCTGTTTTAAACAAGAATATTGAATTTGTCTGTACTACATGTAAAAAATGTGTCTTTTCAGCTAATCATGAAGCATGTGCCTTACAATATCTCAAGAAAGATAATTCTCGTGTCAAGGCACAATCCACTAAGACACCAAATAGAAACAAACCCGTTGATAAGATGAACATCAAAAGGAAACCTAATAGGTGGATCTCTTCAGGACGTAGTTTTTCAAAAAATGAGTCTTCCGCTGCATCTGATAAGAAAACAACTCCTCGATCTTACCTTAGGTGGATTCCCACGGGCAAAGTTTTCAACAAAATAGGTCTTAGATGGATTCCCATAGGAAAGATTTTTGATACTTGCTCCAACACAGATAATAGTGAAAATCATTCGGATAAGGAAGTCAGTTCCACTACAACCGTTGATAGTGATCACCCTCACCGTGAGGAAACATGTACTTCTAACACTGTTATTTGTGAAAATTCTTCTTCTATGGATGCAGGTACTTGTAAAAGTGTTGAAGGTTCATATACCCCGTGTGGTAAAGAAGAACTTTATGCCAATTTCGCAGGTGGAAATCCTTTTCTAGTTCCACTCTTAACTCCACTTTTACTTGTCCCAACGTAATTTCTCTTTCTTCAAATCTTCTTTGTAAATATTTTTGAAAAACCAAAATACAAAATTTGAAAAACCAGCAAAAACCAAATACAAAATCAGAAAATTTTCAAAAATACAAAAACAATAGAAAATCAAAAATCCAAAAATATTCTTCTCACGACATGTCTCTCGTATAATCGATATTCTGTACGTTTCTAGAAATGTCATTCAACAATGATACGGGCATGTACAGATGCTTGAGCGAGAGTTCTTTAAATGTTTTCCAAAACATGTCGTTTCTAAAAATTTCTTCAATAATGGCTTTCGTATACATCAGTACGAAACCCGGACTGAAATGATGACTTTTGATTATTTTCAAATCAAAACTCGTGCTTTGATCGAAAAATGAGGTGTACGCTTCAGTGCACTACATTTAAAAATGGTGAGAAATCATCATCATCTTGAGCACCTTTTCAAGATTGTTCAAAAAGATTTTCAAAATCTTTCAAAATATTTTGTGCTCAAGATAACTCCCTCTAAAACCCTTTAATTGAATATGCTTTATTAAAGGGGGAGTATAAATCAAAATGTTCCAAATTCATGCTTAAATCAAATCCGTTTGTCTCCCCAAAAGATTCTAAAATGTTTTTTAATCTGTTGTTATCAAAAATATCACATATATGCTATTTTTGAGGGGGAGGAGACGTGATTAAAATGTGATCAAAAATGTTTAATGATCGTGGTTTGAATCTCAAATGAGCTCGACTCAGATGAAACCAATGAATTGACGAGTAATCATGTACCATCTCGAGAAACTTTCTATGGACTTGACCAGGACGGGTAATAATTTCAAGCTAGTTCTCTAGTGATGTAAACGTGTCTCGAATCGGTCTAGTTCATTTAAAGTCGATCAATTCAAAAAGTGCGAACTCTACCCTCTCAGTGCAGATTTAAGTTAAAACAATATAAGCACATGTGAAGGGGGAGTGTTTCTGAAAAACAAAACTCTCAAGGTGTTAACAAAATGTTTTGATAATCATAAACACTTTGAGAGATTTTTCAAGAAAAATGGTTTTATGGCAACAATAGGACAGTCATGGAGTTATAAGGTGACTAAGGATAGGAAATTCGTCCTATGATCCGCCAGAGCCGGAGGGATCTACCCAAGGACATCACCAATAGTTTAGAACTAGAAGTCCTTAGGAATGATTGAAAAAAGGAGTAATGTGAGAAAGGAGAAGGAAGGGGTTGAAGAATTAAAAAGAAAAGCAAAAGAAAGGGTGAAAAGAATTAGCCCTCCATAATCAACCTTAGGGCAGAAACCGGGTTCAATACATATGCTACTAGTTGTCACTAGATGACACTGGTATTGAAGACAAAGACGTCATGGACCCAGTGACGCACTGCACTAAACCTTCTAGCCACTCAATTCCTCTCAAAAGGGATTTGTTTCATTCTCACTGGGAACCCTACATAATCTATTGACTTTCTCTTAGAGATTGTTGGTATTGAAGAAGGAGACCCTCTCCCTAGTCTCCGCTCAGGAAAACCAAAATGCACTATTGAGTCTAGAGCCACGAGATTCATCAAAAGATCTCATAGGAACACTTGACATGACATCGCTTGTTGTTCATCAATAAGGGCACAAGTGATATATTATAGAGTCCTACGCAGATCTTAGCAATCTGCCAGAACATTTATGAGAAGTTTCACATCTGTGATCTTCAGTGATTGAATGGAAACTCCTGCCAGGGTCAACATCAAGCAGCCCTGACAGCAGGTCACTTCGGTAATTCTCCGTGGATTACGCTTAGTGTGTCTCAAACGGTCTACAGTCGTGAGGTGATGCTTCGGTGTACCTCAGCGACTCATCTGAACTGTAGATGTACTTCGGTATATCGTGTTATCTCACTTGTGGGACTCCAGTTCAGGAACGGCCTCTGTGAGAATTAGAGACGTGTTTTCACACTATGCTGTTAACACCCTCGAAATTCAAACTTGTAAGTGCCGGAATCCGCTTATTACTAACAATGTTTTATGTTTTCTTCTTATGGAAGCTATGGAGCGGATGGATCGTGCAGACTTGCCACATGCTCATACCAACAACACATGAAAGTTCTCATCATAATCAAAGGAGATGATTCTTCGTCAATGTCAAAGAATCTACAAAGTGTAAAGACTCGAGAACTTCATCATTGGAAACTCAAAGTCAAATAGAAGTGTGAGCATGGTGGAGAAAGACGTGGAGACACCAAACCAACGAAGTTGACAATGGCAGACAACCACATTATCTGATCACAAAGCATGAAGGAACAAAGAATTAAGACTATTCTATATCTACTCACAAAGTTCAAGCTCAAAAAGATTAAAGACCTATTCAAGTGGAGCATCTTTTGAATGACCACCCCTTAGGGGGAGATTGTTAGCCTTGATTATTTTTATTAGAAGTGATGGTCATTCACGATTAGGAACTTTGTAATGTGTGGTAGATATCGTGATAGAATAGTCAACGGGCTCGTGGATTGGGCTAAGCTAATTGGGCATTAGTTAAGTTAAGCTAGCCTTGTCTAGTTCGTGTAACCCAAGCCCAATCCAAGTCCATCTCAAGGCCCATGGCCAAGCCTTAGGGCATCTTCTACTTGTACTATAAATACCCCTCAAGTATGTCATTTGAGGGGTGTGCTTGAGTGTGTGTGTGTGTGTTTTTCCTTGAAGCAATATACAACTTATTGTTTCATCTTTCTTCTCTCTACCTCTCTAAACATACACGAATTCATATTCAAGTCACCAAGTTCTTTTCTTTCTTTATTCTTACAACGTATTTGTGTTTGGTTTGTGTTGGGTTTGCTTGGTAAAGTGATAAGGTTGATATATCTTAGGTCCTACACTCCATGTAACGAATTTCTTCTCAGCTTGTCCTTTTAAGGAGGCTAGGTTCTCACCCTCGAGAAAAGTATCAGAGCTTTCGGGATCTTTGAAATCAAGAATTTCCTAATTACCGTCAAACTTTTAGACAACTTTGACGAATACTAATTCAACTTCCGATTTAAATTTAAGAAAAAGCAAGTTTCGCGTATTTATTCATAAGCAACATAATACTTTTATTCAAGTAACTCATATTTTTCAGTTTTTCATTTTCCAATTTTTTATTTCATTTTTCTCACTTTTTCACTTTTTTTTGTCTTTTTGTTTTTTTTTGACTTTTAGCTTGCAATTTTTGCAGCATTCAAGCACTTTACGATACTTTCATTTTGCAACATTATTCTGATTTTAAGAAAGTATGCTTTTTCAAAAATTTAAATAAAAAGTTGAACTCGGACTCTAAATCAATTTTGCTTAAAAACTTTTTTTATTGTAACAAGACTCTTTGAATGTTCAAAAGTTTGAAAACGAGTACGTATTTAGTCCGTTTAGGTATCTTCTGGGAGAAAAAGCCATAGATTACATATATACGCTCTAAAGAGAACAAACTACTCCACACTTAGCATTTTCATTTGCACAACTTGTAAAAACTTAGCCTAAATAGTTAAGGAAGCAACCAGATCAACACTTTGTTCTAACCTAATCAAGACTAAAGCATCCACTAATACCGAAGTATTAATGTGTTTTCTTGTGGAAAGCACTTATTTTTTATGCAATTTATTTATTTTTAAGCGAAATGTTTTTAAATTTTGGGCCAAAATGGGGTACTACAGACTAAAGGGTACAAATGTGACAAAATTTGACAGAATTCCCCCCCCCCCCACACACTTAGAACTAAATATTGCCCTCAATATTCTATGTCCCGGCTGTAGCCGATACTATAGAACGAAAAAGGGTAATACCACTAACAAAGTGTGTGGGAGAAATATTTCATTTTACACAAAAAGGATTTTGAAAACATATCCCCAGATAAACGTTAGCAAAAAGATCGGATATTGAGCGGCTGGATTGAAAACAGGCACGTAAATCATCACGATCAAAGGGATTCCTGAAAACATGAGCAAACACACAAGAAACAAACATTGTAGAGGTTTCCCCCCACACTTAGTTGTTAGAAAGTAGAAAGAAGTCAGAAACATGGGTTGTCACCTATGAAGTGCTAATGTTTTTGTTGATAGAGTCACTAGCTTGACTCGAGCCCTAATTCATTGGTCCATGGGGGAGCAAGTGGAAGGGAAAATCTCCATCAGAATTTCATTCAAATGGTTTGGATAAATATTGAATTTGCTGAAAGTTCCACTCCGATGAGATACAACCGGCTCAAAAGAATGATGAATGGAGATGCCGGGGTCAAAAACAGTATCCTCACTCCCGGAGGAGAGAAAGGATGGAGAAGTCACGGGATGAGAAAGCAAAGTGTCAATTACTTGACAACGGGAGGGTTGGTGGGATAAAGATTAGATTGAGG
Organism: Chrysanthemum seticuspe; assembly: GCA_019973895.1. Lineage (NCBI taxonomy): Eukaryota > Viridiplantae > Streptophyta > Magnoliopsida > Asterales > Asteraceae > Chrysanthemum > Chrysanthemum seticuspe. The sequence goes on along the minus strand of BPTQ01000007.1, from coordinate 208,324,818 downwards.
AACATTAATGGAATGTTCAGAAATTTTATCCACCGCTTTAGAAGTCACAACATCCATCTTGGATTTTTGAAATCTCTGAGAGTGAACTCCCTTGAAATGTAAGATACCGGGTTTGAAAACTTTGTCCTCGGAGAGGAATGAAATGCAAGTACCAACCACGGTAAAATCCTCAAGGGTAGATGAGTTACTCATGGATAAAAGAGGATGTGGAGCATTTTGCTCAAAAAGCTCATCCTCAATTCCCAGAGGAAGAGGATTGATCTATGCGATTTCACCGGCGAACTGTTGAACCTAAGACCTTGATAGATCTTTGAGCGCTCGTGGATCGTTAGTAATGTTTATGTAATCACAAACACACTAATAGAGAGTCTCTATTACTTGTATTCCAATGCGGAAATCAAACACAAGTAAGAACACAGATTACTAAGAATACTTTGATTCTCTATGGATCTTTGAATAAAACTAAAACTTGTTTTTCAAACTCGTACATCATACATACTAATGTGTTCCTTTTATAGAAAAGGAACCCTAAACCTTTTCACAAGAAACGTATATTCATAAAACTAAAAGAGGTATGCATTATCACTTCCTAATAAAACTCATGCATATCCTAACTAACTTTAAAATAAGCGGAATATCTATATCCGCAGTAACAAGCTACATGGTTTTACTACTTCCACATAATCACTTCTTCAGCAGAATCCAACACTTCAGCAGAATCCGTCAGCAGTATTATTAAATAGAATTCTTATTCAGTAGAATTCCCAACAATCCTCCCCTAATCTTGAATTTTACATGGTTAAGTTCAAGATTCTTGATAGATCTTTAACACTTTAGAATAAGAGGATTGAATTCGAACATCAGCAGCAAAGATCAAAACAACGACATCTCTATGATGGCAAAACTGTGAAACTTCAGATCTTTGCAGCAACAAATGACAAAGTGTACATCAAAACATATTAGTTTCATACTATTTTCATCACGTCCAGGTGTGTTAACTCCTGTGAGAGGTGAATCATTGAAAATAATGGATTTGATGTCTCTTTACCAATAGCCATTACTACTGGAGTAGCCAAATGTTTAAGTTCGAAAACTATGGTACACTGATAACCATCTGATTTTTAGCAAATCAACAGCTATAAACGGATTTGAAATGTCTTTACCAGTAGCCGTTTTCTCAGGACTAGTCAATTCTTAGGTGAAAGAATCACCTTTGGTGAATTGATTACCCACCATGGTATTCCACTGCCTTTACCACAAGCCATATATTTGTGGGCTAGCCAATTCTTGGATACCAAAAAGGTATAAGCCATGGTGAATTGATGACCATACAACCCTCAGCAATTAAGCATGGGTGAGTTGCATACCCTATGGTTTTTAGCAAACCATTACAGCTATCAACAAATTTGATGTGTCTTTACCAAAGCTGTACCCTTTGGACTAGCCAACTATTTGATGGACACAAGTCACATCTGGTGAGTTGATAACCATCAATAGAGTTATATACAACAAACCCTATACCATTTTTTTTTATTTTTTATTTTTATTTTTATTTTTTTTTCTTTTTTACTAAGAATTAAACAAAGAAAGAAATTATACAAGATACCAGAATCAAGTAGAAGATGTGTGTTGCAGAAGCTTGGAGTTGATCAACCCAATCAATTGTTCAGCATGGGTCATATCATTCCCCACTGGATCAGGAGGAACTTCCAATTTCCTTTGAAGCATACGTTTCATCAGTTTAATGGACAAAGGATAATGCTGATCAGAAAACATACATATAGAAATTCCACACTTTTTGTCCACAACATGCACATTTAGGATAGGCTAAAAGCTCCAAGTATCAACCTTCCACTTATGTGAATTCTTCTAAATTGAATACCCTTTACCATTTGGAGATTGAGAATCAAAAATAACTTGAAGATCTACCAATAAGTACAAACCAGAACCCTGTGGTGTATGAGTGGCATAATACTGTGTGACAAGGCCATGGAGAGTAATCAAATCTTGCCTATCCACCAAATGAAGTATGTCTTTCAAGAAAGTAAACTGAATAAAGGAGCTATCTATCCTATATACGGTGTTAAGCTGTCCATCAGTCAATATCCATTTTGTCAACACACTATAAGAACCCTCAGGAAAAGTTGCAGAAGAACCCACTTTGATAAATGTTGTATCAGCAGCCTTAAGGTCCAAATGCTTAGAAGAACCACCCTTGTGAGATTTATGAACTCCTCATAGATATCCTGATGGTAATGTGTCTCCTTTTGGACATCCTTTTCCCCCTCCTACCAGGTACATAAATGCCCATTGAAAAAGAAGAGGGTACCTTCTCAAATGCACCAGAGGCATCTTCAGTAGGAATAGAAGAGGTAGAAGCAGAGGGAATTGGAACAGAACCACCCACTTCATACAATTTATCAAGCTCCTCTCTGGCCTGTTTAGCTCTAGCAGTTTCTTGTTCAGCTCTCCTAACCATGTCTGCATTAGAAAGATATGCTCCTTCTTGTTTAGCAGATGTAGAAGAAGGAAGAATATCAGGCTCAATAGTGCTAGTAGTGCCCTTTGGATCCATAGATGTATCAGCAGCACTGGGTGAAACTTTAGGAGAAACAACAATAGGTTCAACAGATTGTACTCTCTCAGTAGAATGTACACCTTCAGTAGGTTCCTTAGCAGAAACAGCATGAGTGCTCAGCTGTGCTCTATCATCAGCAAAAGAAGTCACAATCTCAACTGTCTTGGGTCTTTTGGCTTTTGGGGCATCCATACCACCAGCAATCCTTTTCAATTGAGAAGCTGGTGTTATATGCTTCATAATCTTATGATACATACTGATCAAGTCAGATTCAGATAAAGCCCAAACTTGCTTCCTTGTCAAACTAGATTGATAGAGAGCAGTACTCTGATTATACACCACATTTCTCATATAAGTTTTCTTCTGTGTTGTAGTCTGTGGTTTCTCCCTCTTAGCTTTAGCCTTTTGTGCAGCAATAGCTTTTCTCTTTGCAGCTGCAGCTTTCTTCATTTGTTGTCCAATAGCCATCATTTGTGCAGCAAAGTTTTCATTATCAAAATCAGATCCTAAAATGCTTTGAGCAAGAGTAGGATTTGAAGTAGCTTGAAGAGTGTAAGAATCCCATTGCTCATCAGTAAAATGAATGGATTGTTCATCCAATTCTCTTTGTCATTCAGGAGGCAAATTGGTAGTAAACTGTCTGCAAGCTTTTGTGCCAATGCTTGACTCTTCATCAAATCTTCATACTCTTTTAGCATTCTGGCTTGCTCTAGCCTTTCCATTTCAGTTACAAGATCTGGACCAAGATCTTCATCAACCATAACTCCTTTCCCTTTGTCAGAAATATCCATAGCAGGAACATTGGTAGCAGGCTCATTAGAAGAATCCTCATGAGGAATATCAACAATTGGAATTGTGTCAATATTCTTAGAAAAAACACCAATTGAAGCATCAGGAGTAACATGTTAAGAAGGATATTCAACATGTGTAGGAGAGACAGCAGCATCAGGATCCAGAAAAAAATTTCTCCCAGCAACAAATATTACATGAGGATCTGCTGAAGGCATAGGACATGGTTGTACTTGCACAGATGATACATGATCTTGTTCAGAAACAACATCAACCATTTGTGCATCAGTCATAAGATGATCACCAACAATTGTAACATTATCAACACCTGGCTCCTTAGAAGATTCAGTGGAATCCTTTCTCAAAGACTGTCTTCTCCTTCTTCTTTTAAACTGAATAGGTTCCTTTCGTATTGAGGATTCAGCAGCAATGGGAGAAGAATCATGAGTCTGTTGAGCAACTTCAGCCAAGAATTCAAGAGAATCCAAAGGTATATCCTCCTGCTCTTCATCAGAGGTAACCACAAACTTCCTTTTGTTGTTCTGCCCAAGTTGTGCTTCTAACTCCTGAACCTTCTTATTCAACACCACAATCTCACCACCAAGTGAGGATTTGGTATCTGCAAGCTCCTTTCTAAGATCATCAACCTCTTTCACATACCTGTTCAACAAAGCATATACAGAGGTAAGTGTAATAGGGTCCTCAGCTCCACCAGCAGATTGCTCAGTGGTAATGGGAGCTTCATTGGGCCTTTCAGGAAAAACATGTACATGCTCAAAAATAGGAGAGCTTTCATCAATGGGCTCTCTAACTGGACTAGGTGTGGTCAGTCTAGTAATCTCAGGTTCAAGCTCATCAGGAGCAACATGAGTAGGTGATGGACTAGGACTAGGTGACAGAGGTAAAGGTGTAGGTGGATGTTGGTCAGGAGAAACATTTGATTCTTCAGTAGTTATGGAGGGTCCCTCATCAATGGAAACTGATGGATTACCATTAGCAGCAACATTAGGAGAGGGTGAAGCACCAGCAGCATTACCCTCACCAGCAGCATCATTGCCATGTGGCAACATAGCTTCTAGCAAAGGGTGATGTGTCCCAACATAATGAGTTTTCATGGAAGCAAACAATTTAGCACTAAGAGCTCCTATGGGACAAAAGACTCTTTCTTGGGTTGTTATGTCTAATATCATTTGTAAAAACCTAGGGTACATTAGAAACTTATGCTTTTTCTTTTGAATATTTCAACCAGATTATCAAAAATAATCTTAGAGAAATTATAAGTTAAACCCTGTGAAAGACATACAATACCACAACCCAATTGGGTAGAGAATTGATCCCATCCTCCTGACTTGTTGCTTATGCACTGAAGTAATGTATGCACCAAAAACCTCCACATGGGGCAAAACTTATTCTTGCGCTACGTATATGTGTTAGTACTTTGGTATCCAACAGCTCTTAACCCAGCAAGTATCTCTTCAGTGTTGGTGTGATATAACCCACCTTCATCATCCAAACGAAGTTGTGTCCTAATAAAATCCTCAGTCACCACGTACTCATTCCCATCAATCGTTGCTACAATTTCTGTGTCACTTCGTTTGGCAGCAGATGCCCAAAATTGTGTAACCAACGATTCAAATATCACATTTGGAGAATGTGTTAGAGCATAATGAATCTTGGAACGCTTCAAGAAATCCACCATAGGTTCATACAGTTCATGTCCCTTTTCTTTTCCCAGAAAAGCAACCTTGTTGTGATCTTTCTTAAAATGGAAGTGCCGCCATGTGAGAAATTGTGAGAATAGGTTATGAATCAAGCAAATGAAAATGTGTTTAAATTGATTGAAGAGGGAATCAGTTGATTTTGGGCGAAGATTATGGGAAGTAGGTTATAAATAGAAGTTACCCAATTATGGTCAAAAATATCGGAACAAATCGTTGACCAGATCTGACGTGTAAAGTAACTCCAACCAATTTCAAAATTAACGCTTCAGCAGAATTGATGGTCAATTTGCTGATGGATGTCAATCAGCAGAATCAACTCAAGTGTAAAAGTGTCTTCAGTAATTATCTTGAGTTTTACTGTGCCACCCAACTCGCATTAATTACCATCAATCCTTGACTCCGCCTATAAGATAATCCCAATTCACAATTAACACATATCAATTACCTCCAATTTACATCAAAACCACAATTTCTCAATAATTCCACAATCATCAACAACAAATATGTCTACCAAACCAGAAATCATCGATCTAACTTCCTCCTCATCATCATCATCATCCAGTGATGATTCACACCCATTGTTTCGATACCCTCATCAAGATGAACCACGACCTTTGAAGTCCCCCTTTCTCCCTTCTTCTGAAGATGATAGTGTAGTGAATCCAAGTGATTCATCTAGGGGTTCTGCTCCACAGAGCGTCTAGAGACAATCTTCAATAGATTAGTGAGAGAGGAAGAGGAGAGGACATCAGCAGGTGGAGATAAGCCCCAACCTTCACAACCCCAACCCTAACCAAGGCCACGTGCCAGAAATCCACCACTCCCAAAGACAAGAGAGGTGGTGATTGCTCTTCCTGCTCCAGGAACTGGTTCTTCATACCATGGAAGCAGAGGAAAGGGCAAGGGGGAAGAGGTGAAGGGAAAGGGAAAAGGGAAGGTGGAGTAGAAGGTGGTGTGATACTTTATGGTGGAATGAGTAGATGGAACAACTGAAGATTTCTCATATCACAAATGCATCCACCATCGTTTTCATCAATCCATCCTTCCATTTTCATCTTCAGCTTCTTCATTGTACTGGTCATGTATATCCACCAGCTTTTGTAATAGATGATAGGAACTAGAATATGTTTGGTAGATTTTGTATAGGGATGGTCTTTTATTGCATTTGAAGTTGATTGTAAGCTGTAAATTGTTTCTTGGCTTAATGAACAACATCTCAATGATTATCACTTGATCTTTACTTCAGTACTTCTTATCAGTAGAAACAAGCTTTGAGCTTACATGACCAGATTCCCAATTAATCAAACTTGGTGAACTTCAAGTTAAGATTAGTAACTGCTCATAAAGGCATCCTGCAAAATAGACACAAAGTAGCAAACAAACCAAACCAAAACATACAAGACTAAAAGATCATTAGCCAGTTGTGTTAGCAAACAAAAAAACATAAACAATAATCTACAAATTTTACAAGTTTAGCAACAACAATCCTCCCCTAAGGCATATGCCTCCCCTGAGGCTTATTCCTCCCCTCAAACCTTGCAGTTAAATGTTAAGCATCCCAATATGGACAACTAGGTGTTGAAACCTGGGTCCATCAAAAGCTTTAGTCAATAAATCTGCCACATTATCATCTGTGTGAATCTTAAGCACCTTTATCAAATGTTTTTCATATACATCTCTTATAAAATGGTGCCTGATCTCAATATGCTTAGTTCTATTATGAAAAACTGGATTTTTAACTATGCATATGGTACTTTGATTATCAATAAAGATTGTGGTGTTCATGAAATTAAACCCATAATCCAGCAATTGATTTTGTATCCATAGTACCTGAGCACAACAATTTGCAGCAGCAACATACTCTACTTCAGTAGATGAGGTAGCAACAATAGTTTGTTTCTTACATTGCCAAGAAATCAATCTTCTTCCAAGAAATTGGCAACCTCCAGTTGTGGATCTCCTATCCAGATTCGCACCAGCATAATCAGTATCACTATATGCTTCCAGCATAAAAGGAGACTCTTTTGGATACCAAAGACCTAAATTGGGTTGGCCTTTTAGGTACTTGAAGATCTTTTTGACTGCATTCAAGTGGGAAGTAAGTGGAGTGACCTGATGTCTTGAACAAGCACTCATAGCAAATGTAATGTCAGGCCTAGAAGCTGTCAAATACATTAAGGAACCAATCATGGATCTGTATAAGTGAACATTCACAGCAGGATCTGGTTCAAGATTGTTCTTAGGTTTTGGAGCTTCATAAGGTGTAGTGGCAGTTCTGACATTTTCCATATCAAATTTCTTCAAAATGTCTCTCACATATTTATCCTGACTGATAAAAATACCATTAGGTTTCTGCTTAACTTGTAGACCCAAAAAGAAAGTAAGCTCCCCCATAGCACTCATCTGAAGCTCTCCCTTAATCAAATCCTCAAACTCCCTGCACCAAGCTTCGCTTCTTTATTGGAGCCAAAGAAAATGTCATCCACATAAACTTGCACAAGAATGATGCCTCTGAAGTTCTTCTTTAGGAAGAGTGTTTTGTCAATAGCACCTCTTCTGTAACCATACTTCAACAGAAATGCAGATAGCCTAGCATACCATGCTCTTGGTGCGTGATGTAGTCCATAGAGAGCTTTTACAACCTTGTATACATGCTTTGGATGATCTGGGTCTTCAAAGCCTTTGGGTTAAGTGACATATACTTCTTCTTCAATCTCACCATACAGAAAAGCACCTTTCACATCCATCTGATATACCATGAACCCCATACAGGATGCATAGGCCAAGAAGATTATAATGGCCTCAACTCTAGCTACAGGTGCAAAAACTTCATCATAATCTATTCCTTCCTCTTTCCTGAACCCCTGAGCCACTAATCTTGCTTTGTTTTTAACTACAATACCCCTTGCATCTATTTTATTCTTCAAAATCCATTTTGTCCCAATTGCAATCTTTCCATCAGGTATGGGTACCAGTATCCAAACCTTCTGATTCTTGAATTGTTGCATCTCATCTTGCATTGCTTCAAGCCAACTTGAATCTTCAAGAGCTTGAGAAACACTGGTTGGTTCCACTTGAGAAAGAAAGCAAACAAACAGACAATGCTTATAGTTTGTGTGATTGTCCCTTTGCTGGTTTGAGACATAGGAAAGAAAAGCAACTTGACCATACTTAGAAGTTGTCACAGTACTTCTAGTTCTAACAGGTGCTTGAGGATCACCAATAACATTTGATTGAGGATGAGCAATGTTGATCATTTTTGTAGCAGTAGGGTTGACAACAATTGTGGTGTCAAGATTGTTCACAGTTGGTTCAAAATCACTATCATAGGAAGTTGAGGTGAAGATTCCAGCTTTGGTTTCGTGATTACCAAGATCTGAAGGACTTGGAAATTGTGTATATGGTTCTTCAAAGTCTTTGGACACACTAGTAGAAATGGGTGTAGATGCAGCAGGACTGTCAGCAGATTTGGTGATGTCAGGAGAATCAAGGTTTCCACTGACTGCTTGTGCTGATTGTCTAATTAGTGCCTCAGCATCTCTTACAACCTCCACACCAAGCCTTTCAGCTTCTATATTGGCTGCATGCTCTTGCTTCTTGAGTCTAGCAAAGTCCTCTACATAGTGTGTCTCATCTTGATGCTCATCAGAAGTTACTTTAGAACTATCACCTGCAAAATGGTTAGGGGAAAAGGAGGGTACAACAATTGGTTGTTCATCATGCTCAAACTCACTATCTGAGTCATCATCTAGGGTACCTGCATTGTCAGTGGGAGACTCTTGTGTACCTGCAGATTGGTTAGCAACATATCTGGTATAACCTAAGTAATCAGTTAAGTAATCCAATTCAAAGAACCAAACATGACCTTGACCCTGAACATTAGGCTTATCCTCTAGGTATCTCAGGTTAAGAGTCTCCTCAATCTTTTTAGCATTTAAATTATATACCTTATAAGCCTTACTATGAGCTGAATAACCCACAATATACCCCTCATCAGCTTTCTCATCAAATTTTCCCAGTGGATCACTAGTGTTCAAAATGGTCACTTGACATCCAAAAGGTTTGAGGTAATGAATATCAGGAACTTTCCAAGTGAGAAGTTCATAAGGTCTCTTGAAATGAGGTCTAGTAATAGATACTCTGTTCAGAACATAACAAGCAGTGCTTACTGCTTCAGTCCAGAACATAGTGGGTAATTTAGAGTCTGCAAGCATGGATCTTGCTGCCTCTATTAAGGTCCTATTTTTTCTTTCAGCCACCCTATTTTGTTGAGGGGTTCTTGGATTGCTATAGTCCCTTTTTATCCCTTTAGACTTGTAGAGTTCTATTAATACAACATTTTTGAACTCCGTCCCATTATCACACCTAATACCTTTAACCTTTTTGTTTAGCTGGTTTTCAACAAGGGTAATGAAATCTCTTAAAATTTGAGATGTTTCATTTTTAGTTCTCAAAAATAATACCCAACAAAACCTGCTATAGTCATCAGTGATTACCAGGCAGAAGTACTTGTGATCAATACTCCTGATTTGGGTTGGACCAAAGAGATCCATATGCAGCAACTGAAGAGGTTCTGAGATAGTGCTCACAGCTGTATTGGCTTTGTATGAGGCTCTGTGTTGCTTTCCTTTGTTGCAGGCAACACAATTGTGTTCGTTGGTGAAGAATTTGGAAGGAAGTCCTTCAACTAGACCAAGTTTAGAAAGCTTGTTAATGGTCTTGAAGTTCACATGAGCCATCCTTCTATGCCATTTGGTAGACTCATCCAGGGATGCTTTGGCCACCAAACATATTAGGTCACCTTTTGGTTGAACATCATTCAAATTGAATGTGTATAAATTGTGGCTTCTTGGAACTCTTAGCAGAATGGATGTATCTTATGGTAGTGTGAAGTCTTTAGAGAGCACAAGACATTCATCCTCAGAGAATAATACTTTGTTCTTGGTGTCACAAATTTGTGATACTAAGAACAAGTTGAAATGTTGCAGCTCCTTTACATAGTACACATTCTTAAAATCCAAATGAGGTGTTCTGATGGTGCCTTTCCCAGTGATTCTACCATCTCCTCCACCAAAAGTCACATTGCCTCCTCCTTCTATGGGTACAAAATCATGCATCTTCTCTTTGTTTCCTGACATGCTTCTGGAACAACCACTATCTACAACGCCTACATCTTTACTCTTCAGAGGATGATCCTATAACAACAACAAAAATATACAAATAATTAGTACACTTTGTAGACTCAAGTCATCACTGACTTGAGCCTGCCTTGTGGATCATAAGATTTAGGCCATGTAGATGTATAAGATCCACCATTGTTCTTGGGCCTCCTTTGAAAATTAGGTCCCTTTTGAGTCCAAGAACAACCTGCTGAGGGCTTCACGGCAGTATCCCAATATCCCCTTCCATCATACATTGAGTCAAAACATCCAGGCCAATAACCATTTTGAAAATTTGAACTAGTTGGTCTCACATATGGTCTAGCAATAGATCTTCTCCAAGCAGATGGAGAAGGTTTATTAGCAGAATTGTGTTTGCTGGTTTTATGAGTTGCTTGTGGAACAAAAGATGGTATATCATTAACATTTTTCCACATTGGTCGAGGTTTCTTTTGACTAGCACATACACCCATTCTTTGCTCATGAAAATTACAATCCTTAATCAAATGAAATTTACTTCCACAAATAAAACATTTCTTCTTTTTAGAAGATTTATTCAAAGTGAAAGACGTTTCATTACATGCAAAAGCATTCAAACCACAAAAATTAACAGAATTGTTTTTAACAGAATTAAAGACATTGTTTTGCAAAGAATTAAATGACAAGTCTTCAGAGGAAACTATCTTGGAATTTGATTCCTCAGCAGCAACTCTAACAGGCTTGTAGGGAGTCTTGGGTGTAGGCTTGGATGAGGTCTTAGGAAGGTCTGACTTTTCACTTGAATCACAACTGGTATATGTAGTAGACCCTTGCTCAGAGGACTTGTCACTATCAAAACAAGATACAAAGTCAGTAGATGTAGAATCAGGGTCTGGCAAGTCTCTTGACTTTTTGCCATAAAGATGGTGTGATCCATCAAAGTCTATTGTGATGGAAAGGTCAGTGGGCATATGTTCTCCTCTAATAGGTCCAGGTACAGCATGTAATTCTCCTTCTTTTACATAATTAGCTAATCCTGCTGTTGTAGATTTATGATGATCATTCCTAGCTTCTAAGCCAACATACTTCTTAAAACCTAAACCTATCCCAGAGTTTACAGATTGACTACCATAGATTAAGCTAGCTAAATTGTCACCTAACATTAACCATTCTTTATGTCTAGCTACTTCCTCATCTAGTTTCTTTTTCAGCACTTGGTTTTCTGAAACTACATTAGCTTTTTCTTTCTCAGTACGTTTTAAATCAATTCTAGTACATTCCAAATCACTTTCTAACACCCTTATCTTTTCATCATAAGCAAGTTGATTCTTTTGAAACCAAATTTTTTGTCTTTCTAAAGTTTTTAAAGCCTTTTTGTAAGCGTCAACTTCGACATAACATTCATTATATTTAGGTTTCAATTCATCATAAGCTTCCTTAAGTTTATTATATCTTTCAATACAACCAAAAACACAATTATGTACCTGAGAGATGCCCATTAAGGCAACTTGATCATGCTGATCCTCTGTAGTACAGCTTGCCAGCAATCCACTCTTATCAGAATGAGAAGCTTCATCATTATCAGGCTCATGCACCTTCCAGTTGACATGGTAATCCAGAGTGACCATAGCTTTGGAGGATCCAGCTTTGGTAGTTCCAGCTTCCATTTGATTCTGCTGATAGGTAGAATACCTAACCTCATCACCAGCCTTCATATCCTTGCATTCTCTTGAGAAGTGACCCATCTGACCACAAGTATAGCACTTGACTTTCCTTCTGTCAAATCTTGCTGGATCTCTTCCCTGGAAACCAAACTTTCTCCCAGACTTACTCTCAAACTTCTTGATGTTCACTGAGAGCATGGCCAGTTGCCACTTCAAGTTCATCTCTTCCATATCAAGTGGATCCACCTATTCAAAATCCTCAAAAGCTAGTTGCTGCTGATTTTCATAATCAGCAACAAAAGAGTGAAGTACATCTTCCAATACACCACTGTATTTAGGTTGAGAATTTGATGTAGTAGTGATGTAGGATGATGATGCTGAGGAAATTGGGCTTAGAGCATAGTTCATCTTATTTGAGGAGGTGCTAACAAAAGCTGAGTGAGTGGGAGTGGATGAACGAAAGGGACTTCTGACATCAGGCTCACGAGTTTTAAGTCTGTTGTAGAGATCATCAAAAGTGACCATATCCAGTCCACCTTTAGCTTTGAGTGCAAAGCTTACTTACAACCAAGATGGAGGTAAAGATCGTAAGAACTTTGAATTGCAATCCTCATTATCTGGCCTGACCTTCATCTGATTCAATTGACTAAAAATCTTATGGAACCTGCCATATCCCTTGTGGATACCTTCTTCCTCAGAGATTTGGAATTATTGAAACTGCTGTTTCAGCATTGATTTCCTCATTCTCTTCGACTCATCGTTCCCACCAAACCTAGCCTTGATTGCCATCCAGATGTCCTTAGCATCCTCCATGTAGTGAAAGTCACCCATGTGATCATCTAGTATAGCCTGAAGGAGAATAGTTGTAACTTTATTCTCTCTCTAAACAGCTAGTATCTCTTCAGCAGTTTTGGGACCAACGATGGTAATAACACCATCAGCATCTTTGACGCACTTCTTCAAACTGTTACCCTTACGGACAACTTCCCAAAGATTCCAATCAATATTGGAGATCCAATTCTGCATCTTCATAGCCCATAATTCATACTCCTCCTTCTTGAGGTATGGGAACTTTGCATTGCTGTTTGTGAGATTGAGTTGTTGCAAAGATGTGGTGTTTTGATTGTTAGTAACTTCCTCTCCATCGTCTGACCCAGGCATTGTTATGGTTGTTTTGGTTGTGAGGGTGTAAAGAAAAGGATGTTCTTAGTATCACAGAGACTCTCCCGAGGCTCTGATACCACTTGTTGAACCTAAGACCTTGATAGATCTTTGAGCGCTCGTGGATCGTTAGTAATGTTTATGTAATCACAAACACAGTAATAGAGAGTATCTATTACTTGTATTATAAAGCGGAAATCAAACAAAAATAAGAACACATATTACTAAGAATACTTTGATCCTCTATGGATCTTTGAATAAAACTAAAACTTGTTTTTCAAACTCGTACATCATACATACTAATGTGTTCCTTTTATAGACAAGGAACCCTAAACCGTTTCACAAGAAACGTATATTCATAAAACTAAAAGAGATATGCACTATCACTTCCTAATAAAACTCATGCATATCCTAACTAACTATAAAATACGCGAAATATCTATATCCGTAGTAACAAGCTACACGGTTTTACTACTTCCGCAAAATCACTTCTTCAGCAGAATCCAGCACTTCAGTAGAATCCATCAGCAGTATTATTCAGTAGAATTCTTATTCAGTAGAATTCCCAACACGAACTCCTCATGAAAAAATCTACTCCTTTCGGAAGGAGGAAGCAATTCAAATGTGAACGAATCATACTCAGGAAGAGAAAGATGAAAAGTGGGGGTGCTACTACTCTCCTTTTTAGTATGATCGTCATCAAAGCGGAATACTTCATACTCCGGAAGAGAATTGATAAGCGTACAACGCGCGTTCGGGGTCAAAGGAAACTTCTTTTTCTTTAAGCAAGTTTTTCAACCACCTAGGCAGTGAACCTAATCGTTGTAGTGTAGTATTAGGGTAAGCCACGGGATTGATATCGTTCTCTAGGTGAATATGAATGCTAGTGAGAAATTACTACGCTAAGGTTGGGGTTGAGGAAGATTATTTTTTATCTTTTTTATATTTTTTAGAAAATTGAAAGGTATGAATCTCGGGGTATTGGATTTGGGGGGTGGTATTTCTAACGATTACTCTACTATTATCTAGTCTAATTAACTGAGCTAAGGGGTAGTCTATATCTAATTGATGTGTGCTCGTATGATGATTAAAAATGTGTCTACCTAGATGCTATTACTCCCTAGTTATCTTTTATTGATGGTTGAATTGTCACGTCCTTATTCTTAACGCGTTATGTCTTCTAAGGTCGTAGGGTATGCTTTTTTCCCTAACTCTTTGAGGATACCTTAAGGTTATTGCCTACAAAATCTCTAGGATTTATTAACTAACTCTAAGGTTATCTTTGGAGTTTTAGCCTACAATAACTCTAGGCGATTATAAACTAATGTTCACAAAGATTACTCAAGCATTAAAAACACAACGATGGCCTATTGCAATCCTAAGCCAATTACAATTAAGAAAAGAGACAACCAATCAATATTCAATAACTAGGTTTCATAGATCTAAGCAAACACATAAGTAAATTAGCCGGATATGGTAAACATGCAAGCATACACACAATCAATCAAAGACATAATGAAATCAATGAAGTAAATTACTTGTCTTGATGTACAATAGGGTATGAGAACCCTAATATACTGCCCAAGACAACCAAAAATCATTTTTAGGTTTTACTCCACAATTCTACCTCTCTAAAAGTCTAAAAATACGAATTTTATATATAGAGTTACAACTGCGACGACATCACTCTTTAATTGTGACGCCGTCGGATCGCCGCCATTAGGGTTTCTTCTTGACCAAGTCAACTTTGTGACGGTGTCACATTAGGGTTGTGACGCCGTCGGCTTCATCTTCTGACGCCGTCTGATTCTGGATCTAGGTCATCTGAGTTGTGACGCCCTACTTTTTAAAGCCTGACGCCTTCAGGTACAAAATAGCAATTTCACTTCTGAGCCGTCGCAATTAGAGGGACAACGTTGCCCTTTATCTGTGACGCCGTCGGGTGCGTTTCCAGCAGCTTGAGTGTCTGGATCTTGACTTTAGCCATTTTCTTCACATATTCACGCCTTTTCGTCCAAATAAGCGTCATTCCAGCATTTTGCCTTCAAGAGACCTAAAAAGTGAAAAGGAAAGAAATTAAGCAGTAACGAATATAAAAGTGGTCGATTAAGGGCTTAAATGACCCCTCAAAAGTGTACCTTTTAAATCCTTATCAAGTATCCCTACACTTGATATTTTCTTGTCCTCAAGCAAATGTGCTTTTGGCCAATTAATTTATAAGTTAGGGGGCATAAAGCATTGGTTTAGAACAATTCACAACAAGTATAAGCCCCACAGAAGTCATAACAAGTATGGAAATTACATACTAGCACCTCACAAGTGGTGTTTGGATACTCTCATCTCTCGGGTGTATATGAAATATATCAAATTGAAAATGGAAGATAAACACTCATTAACCAGTCCTAGTACATAGATTACCATAGGCTTGAGACTAGATCAAACCTCCATCTCTTTGGCGTAAGCACCTAGGAGAAACTATCTAAGAGGTCTTTTAAAGGGTTGTAACGTTAGGCTTACGGTATGGAAACAGGGAGTTTGGTTGGATAGGCGATTAAGTGGTGGCAAGTCAAAAATTATTATGTTACAAGCATGAGAAGAATGGCGTTGCTAAGCCAAGACTCGACACTCTAAACTCTAGATAACTTTGAAACAAACAAACATAAATTTATAGATAGATGTAGGATGGTAGCCCGTATGTTTTTTTTTTAATTTATTTATTTATATTTTTTTCATACACTTTTACTCTACCATCCTCTACGATAACATCAAAATATAAGGGATTTATTGGCATATCCTTACACTTGAGTTTTTATTACTCTAACACTAATTTGACCCGAATTAAAAAGATCAAAACACTTGGAGCAATTATTACATAAATACAGGGAATTTGAACGTTCTTTCCAGTCATTTCATAAAATTTAACTTTTCCCATGAGTCCCAATCGTACCAAAACTGTGTACAAAGGATATGACTCGACTTAGAAACTTATGCAAGCAACTAGATAATTGAACAAATGGTTTAGAATGATAACAATAATGCACTAATAGTGAGTGCATACAAGGTAGGCTAAGGCGATTTGGGTGTACATTTGGTGGTGGATTGTAAACAAGGCCCTTCATTGATATTCCGGAAAACCGAAACATCACGAGAACCGCGAAAAGGATAGGATCTAAGGGGTTACCTAGGGGTATCGTGTACTAAAGATGAGTACATCGCAAGGGTGTGGGGGAATTACTCAACCAATGTGGAAGAAGCAATTATAATACGGGTATCAAATAAGGGTTATCCTAATGCCTCTTATTAGTTAGTTATTCCTAACTACACAAGTATAGTCTCACTAGCGATCTCGGGATGCATCACAAAATAAGTTCTAGAATCTATTATACTTGTTAGGAATTGGAAATTCCATGTTAAAGTGTCGGTCACCCGAATTATTGTCTAGCATATGTTAGCTCGTAGACTTGTAGTTATTTACGTTGTTTAGTAGTTAATTAGTTAGTCAGTAGCGTAGAATAGTCTAGTGCAACACCGTAGAGGACGGACGGGTCTTTACCCACTGTATGCCTGATCCACAGTCCGAAGGAGGACGTTTACTTTGTAACTATAAATACCCCTTCCATCCATGGAAGGGGTGGTGGCTTGGAATCTAACCTTTTACATTTTATTGAACCAACTCTCTACCAAGAACACCATCTCTCTACTTTCTCTCTCTAAAATGTCTAACATGTATTTTGATCATCCAAGACCACCCGAATCATCAAACACAATAATATTATCGATCCTACAATTGGTACCAGAGCCAAGGTTTATTGTGTTTTGATGATTTGTTTGGTTTATATGGTTCATCTATTCGGTTTTCTTGGCAAATGGTTTTTGTGTAAAATAATGACTGTTTGTATCATTTTTGGTAGATTTGTTTTATCATAGGATTTGGTAAATGATAACTGTTTTTGTGTATTGGTCGGTTACTCATTCTTGGTAAACTGTTTTCTTTACAAGTTTACTATCATGTTTTGGTCAATAATAAAGTCATGGTCTATCAAAGACAACATCTTTCGTGTGTCATTTCATTGTCCAAAATGATTGTTTTTATCATCAGACTTTTGTACCATACCATATCCGTGATGTTTATGTGGTATTCTGGTTTATGTTGGTGGTGATACAATGGTCATCTGGCCGTTTTCGAAGTCATACTAGGTCAAAATGGTAAAGTTCTTTATGCAGTTTTCTGGGTCATTCTTCATAGCGAGTTGCTATGTTTCTTCATAGCGACTTGACATAATGCTTTTGAGCCTTTGTTTTTAAAACTAGCGACTTGACAAATCTGTTCGAATATCAGTTAGCGACTTACCTTGAATAATCTGCTAGCAACTTTACTCATGGTAGCGAGTTAAGACATGTAGCGAGTTGAGACAAGTAGCGAGTTGAATCTTTAGTCAATTCAAGTCAATGGCGACTTGACATAAAAGACAATAGAGACTTGACTTAACTCGCTAGCGACTTGGCTCATAACTCAGTAGCGACTTGGTGACAGAAATGAAGAAGAAGAGTGACTGTACCATGACTACGACCACAACAAGACATCAAATCCATATACCAAACTTAAGTTAACCACTGCTTGACCAAACTTTATTACCATGTCCTAACCCTTAACATCAAAACCAATGGCTCTACACTAAACTGAAATGAAAATTCATAAGACTCTCAGATCTTTTTTCGTGCATATCAAGAGATAAATCATAACGACAACAGGTTCACACGAAAATATCATCATCGTCTCTTATTATTACAAACAGATCTCAGTTGGGTTCAACAAGTTCCAAATCTTTTAAAGATTCACCAATATTCTGAAACTCCAACACATCATTGATCTTGAAAACGACATGAAAAGAAAAATCTAATAAAAACCTCAGACCATCATCTCTCGTGTGATACAAAAGAACATCATGACTATCAAGAGTCACATACACGAAAAAGAAATCATCATAGGTCTACTTTATTTCATTTCATTTACTATCCGAACTCATAAGATAAAGATATTAACAATTTTGTTAATCCTTTGTCTTGATTCGTTTTTTTAAGATCATAACTACAACAAAAATAAAATTTAATTAAACCCACCTGAATGTGGTCATGAGTTTCAAAAGGCGTTTCAAGTCTTGAAGCCATCCCTGTGGCCATCTCGTAGCCATCTCTGTGGCGAGTGTGGTGACCAAGAAGGTGCAACCAACCTGATAATTGAATAAATGATGATGCATTTTTCTTGATCTGAATTTGAGTGGAAGTGGATTAAAAATGGAGTATTGAGCGTTATGGGATGCGTGGTATTGATCTTATGAAGCAGATTTAGGAGCGGATGATTTTTGATATGATATTAATCTGGATTTCGAGATATTTGATATAGATGTCTGAGATTTGGGTAATGGGGGCGGATTGGATGTGAGATTAGGGTTTGAGGGTTTGAGAGATATTACGGATCTATGTGATAAAAGTGTGCTTTATAATACCCTAAGATTAGGGCAACATTTTGCCTTCGATCAGATTTGTCAAATGGACTATTGTAATATGATCGTGGGCTTCAATACTGATATGGACCAAACTTTAATGCATCACTTGGGCCGTGTGTTGGGTTTTATTCGCTCATTGATATTAACTGATGATAACATTGGATGAGTGCTTCTCGTAGAGATAATACCCCGTATGTGCCGAGTTGCTTAGGGTCTGTGAAATTGGTTGAACTTTGATTATTTGTGATTGTGTATAATTATCTTTGAGATCAAGTGGTGACTTTATTTGGACTACATATCTACATATTGGACATGGGCCTAAGATTTCTACGTTAAATGAGCCACATATCATTAGTAAGATTTAAGATACTAAAGAAACTTTGGTGATATTGTCCTCTATTCTTTACGGGCCTTCATGTGTATTGAGCGTTTGAGCATATTTGGATGTTGGACAAATGAGCTTCCAAAAATTATGAGATTTGATGATATGAGGCGTTATGTGATTTGTGTTTCAAAAGTTTTGTGATCAAGAGATTTGGTTTTTGATGAGATCTGTGATAATTAGATTTGATAACGAGATTTGTTGTTGCGATTTGCGACTCATTGAGATTTGGATAATGTGGTATGTGTTTATGAGTTTTGTTGATGTGAGTGGTTGTTCTAAACAATTTGACACTTTGGTATATACATTTTCACGAAGAATATTATGTCACGGCCTGAAGTGTTTATTGAAAATGTTGACTGCGGGGTTGTTTAAACGGTATTTCTTACTTGGATTTGAAGTGAGGTTTTTCAGGCGTGTGTACTTATTTCATCTTCTTTCTTTCTACCCTTCCGCGAAGATGACTTGTTTGGGCATTTATATAGGTGATAAAGACTTGGCTATTTAGTTGCGTTTGTGATTCTTTCTCAACCCACAACGTAGCTATCACTTCGGTGTCTCATTCTATTGAGAATGTCAAGAGGTTTTGTACATTGGGTACACCGTTTCTTTTTCACGAGGATTAGTACAAGTTTAAGTAGCAAATCAGAGGAAGTTTACTTCATGATCAAGTTTGGTATATCGGGTTTACTTCTTCATGTGGCCACTACAATTGCCGACAAAATGCGTGAATGATGTGTTTACCAATGTGTGTATTGGATGGTGGATGATATTGTTGATGTTGGAGAATGAACTGTTGATGAACCGCTGCATGTTCCCCTAAAACAGATATTCTCGAAAACCAAAGTTGTCATAACACACTCAAGCTGACATTATTTACGGTTTTGTCTTGATTTTGTAAAATCCCGCGAAAGAATCTATTTCTCGGTTTAAATCATAGACTTGTAAAATCCCGTGATAATGGAAACATCCTGGTAATTGTAAAGTGCATTTCCGGATCTATCTTACGGTTTATTCTTGGTTTTGTAAAATCCCGCGAAAGAAACTATTTTTTGGTTTAAACCATAGAATTGTAAAATTCCGTATTGCTGGAACCATCCTGGAGAAAGGAAAGTGTATTTCTAGATCTTTTCTGATGCTGGTGCCACGGTTTCTAATTCGAAGAAGGGATAAAAGGGTATACTTCATGAATTGGATGTGTGCTTGGATATTTTTCATGGCAGTATGGTTATTTCTTGGTTTTACGGGGTTCTGTGCTTGTTACCATGTTCAGGATGAAACCATTATCATAGTTCACTTTAAAGGTCAAAGGAGGCTAGATTTGAGCTTTTAACAAGATGTGACAACGGCGTTAATTCAGTATTATTTATTTGAGGTTGAAGTGAATCATCACGGGCGAGTGTACTTAGTATCTGAAGGTATCGGGGATGGTTGGATGAAGATTCTTCGAGATCCTTGTTCGAGCTTTTTCCAAAAACGAAGACTTGGAAATCTAGTTATTTTTTAGAGTCTATTTTTCTGGGGGAATTGGGCTCTTTTTGCCATAAAAATAACTATCACTTTAAGAAGTTACGTTGTAGTGCTCAGTGTCACATTTAATTGTGGATTTTCAAGAGGTGATGTACGTCTTATACTTGATGGTTGGTTGGTTGAAGAGTATAGAGTACTTAGAGATTCAAATGGGCATGAAGTCTCGGCACCGCTCTTTGTTACATATGTGCAAGTTTAAGTCACGAGTTCGGGATAGTTTACATCAGGGTTAAATTCATCATATTGGGTTTTCTCCATCAGCTGTCACGACAAAGAGCCTATTGAATGATAATGGGGTGATTAAACGTTTTGCGAAGAGATGATGAAAAGAGAGAGATTTATGACATTTGAACACAACAGTTCAAGCCTCGTTCTCTAAAGAAAAGAAAAGTGTACGTGTCAGTGCGCTTTATCTTACAAAGAAGAGAAATCTTCTCATTTATGACCATTCTCATCAACATGCTTCATGCTTTTTCCATGCGCTAATTCTTCAAGTGAACCGGGCTACCATTGATTGTTTTCTTATTCAACTTGCTCAACTATAATGACGATGGCGACATCCTGTGCTAATTTTGCGGGGGAGAAGTGTGAATAGAATACATTTGGATGATAATCACTTGTTTAATCAAGAATGGCATATCTGTATGAAATTCTTGAGGGGGAGAAGAAGTGTGATAATACTGCATGGTTGATTTATATCTGAGAATATATGGTCAAACGGCTCCTAACTCATGTAAGAACCGAGCATTTTCTTATCGGATCATCTTTACATAGAGTTTCTTCTAAGAGCCGTTGGTTGACATCTTCACTCGGATTGATGAGTTTATCGACAAAGTGCTTCCGGTTAATGCTTCACGTATACATCAACATGATCATTCCGAACAATCTCTCTGTTCTTGTTTGATGTGATTGGTAGTTTGGTGTTACCATCTTGTGTGTTCGTTGCGGCCTGATTGCTGATTTCCTTGATGAACATCTTTCTATTCTTGTTTGATTGGGAGGGATTTTAGTTAAGGGGATTTGCAAGATGTAAGTTAATTGGGATGCGTTTTGGTGGGATGCTTTTTGGTGTGAGTTGAATATGTTAACTATCTATTCTCCAACTGAACAATCTTGAAGAAGGTCGAGTCTATAGTCAGTTCTACATTCTCTACTACATGTTAGAAGACTAAAGACGTGTTGCATTTAACAATCTAAAGACTTCTTCTTAATTTGGGCTGTTATCAAACAGATTGTCGGTTTAGGGGAGAGCACTAATTGGGGGAGAGTGGAAAGTCAGATTTAATCCCCAATTAGACTTGCTCACATTCTACTTCAGCAAGTTGATTCCTACAAGATTACAAGTGTTCTTCTCAAAAGATTTCATGTATACGAGCTTACATAGAGTTGCTGATTCTGAAGTATCAAAACCAGCAAGGGGGAAGGAGACACGTATCTAAACGCGAGTAACCTTGATGAACTTAATACTTCTAAGTAATTGAAGATATCCCAGGAATACAAATGTTATTACCGCAGAGAAACTCAAGGTTTGAGTCATGGCGAGTAAAACTTGATGAACTTAATTCTTCTAAGTGATTGAAGATATCCCGGGAAAACAAATGTCATGACCGCAGAGAAACTCAAGGTTTTACTCATCAAGGCGTTTAGTGTTCTTATTCCAACTATGTGTGGGAAGAGATGAAAGAGTTAGTTTCTGAAGATGAAAGAGCTACACAAGTGTGTGATGATTTTGATGTTATCACAATCATCAGGGGAGAGAGATTGTGTACATTGGGGATGCTCAGCTGTTTTACTTGAGGGCTTAATCAGTGATTCAGAGATATAATCACTTATTCCAGTGTTGACATCCGCAAAGATTGTCACCCGCAGAGATAATCAGTGATTCGACCTGCTTCTTCAATGTTATCGGTTATTCTCTCTTTGGGCATTCGGGTACTTCGGGTTCTTGAGCTTCATACACTTTCTTCAGGGGGAGAGAAAAGTATACATCGGGGTTATTCTTTGGCTATTAGACTTAATCTGCTACTTCGATGGTATAAGTTTCTTTGTCTTCGAGTATGTGTATTCGGGTTCGTGAGCTCTAGTCTAAGAGACCGACTACATCAATTCAACTACGTGGGGGAAGTGGTCTCTTGATAACTTTTTGGAATGGATTGCTTCTGACTTCAGTGGAAAAGGAATTTTAGAAGATTTTTTATGTGTGGGATGATACGTTGCTGTTCTTCTATTGGATGATATAACCTCGAACTAAGAATCACGGTGATTATTCTTAAAAGGAGCAGCAAGATCGATGAAAATGGTGTGCTTATATGTGCACCTGGCTAAGGCAAACTTGAAATAGAGTTTCGAATCTGCTCATCTAATGGATTTTCGGTTTGGGGGGAAGCTGCCAAAATCTCACTTTCAGTTGGTTCAATCTCTTACAATTCTAGGGCCCTTGGAAGCTTTGGTGGTGAATGTTTAAGAGATGATGACTTCTATCTTCTACAACGGGGCTGCTCGATATCCTTATCTCGGTACTCATATCATCATCTTCTTTAACTATATCATCTTCTCTATCTTTGTATATATTTATTAAAAACCAAATACAAAAATATAAAACCAACAAAAACAAAATAGAAAAATATAAAATCAACAAAAACCCATAAAAATTAGAAAATTTGAAAAAAATACCAAAAATATGTTTTTCAAGACATGTCTTCTGGTATCGATAACATCTACGGTCTTAGAAATGTCATTCAACAATGGCACGGGACTTTAGATGAAATTCGAGCAGGAGGTGTAAATATTCTTTTCCAAAACATGTCTCAAAATATGGCTTGCAGTTATTTCATATTGTAACTTGTGCTTAAACTATGGTTTGCTATTATTTCAGATAGCAACCCGCTCTTCAAGGAAGAAAAGTGATGCGCTAAAACAATTTGCCAAATATTTTGTGCACTTATCCTAAAAACAAAATGAGGAAAGTATGTCGAAGGACTGCTGTTCCTACTCAAATATTTTTCCGTCTAAAATTCTTCAGAAAAATATTTGTTGTTTTAAAAAATTGGTGGTAAATGAGTTGCTTGAGAAATAAATCAGAATCAGAGTTTTTATAATAAATGAAAACTCAATCAATGACTTCAGCGCTTTTAAAATTTTCAGTAAAATAAGTCATTGATTGAGGGGGAGAATGTTTTCAAATTTACATCATCTAACGGGCTTTCTTAACTATCCTATATGCTTAATTAAAAATGATGTTAACCTACGTTGAAGGAATAGGTGCCCAGGATATGATTGTTAGGATTAGATGATTAGAGTTTGATGAACAGATTATTCCCATGCCTTATATGATCTGAATAATATGTTGAATTGACTTTTATTAGTCGATTGTTGTTTGGGTGATGTCGACCACCATATATTTGTATGTGTGTTCACGAACATATGCAGGTATATTGGTATATAAGAATGTTCCCGATCTGGATCCCACAAATGAAGATGATAGGATGCCGAAAGGAAAGGGTAACTATATATTGGGTTGACAAAAGAAGAAACGGAGCTTAATTGGACTTCTATGGAGTGTTGGCATGGAAAATGCAACGTAAGAGGTCTCACTGGATCAGCAAATGGTTTTCTTCTAAGTGATTGAAGAAACGGAGCTTAATTTGACCTCAGTTGGCATTTATATGCAACGAATGAAGTCTCACTGCATCAGCAGACGGTTTTTTTCCAAGCCCTACAGCAACAACATAAGCTTCTCAACCACTGAACGTATCTTTGTGGAGGATACCATTTTTAAACAATTTTGAAAAATTGTGATTAAATTGTTTTTAAAATGGAAAATATTGTTTTGAAAAATAATTGGACTTAATTTTGAAAATCACCGGACTTCAAGTTATCAAAACATAAGTCACTCAATCATCGACTACGCTCATCGATTGAGGGGGAGAGTGATTTAAAATAAAATATTTTCAAACGATATCTCCTCATAAAAGTCTGTTTGTACGTATTAATGTGGTGATCTAAATATTTAATGTTATGTCATGGTATGATTTTTCTTTAGAATCAAGATCTTTCAAAATAAATTTTTTTATGTTCTTGTTTGATTGTGAAATTGTTTTGTTTTACTTAAAGATCTCTTAAAAAACTATCATACCTGACACTAACAATCTTTAATGTCTAAAATTGATTCATATCAATCATTTTTCAAAAATGAAATCAAGCCACGTCTTTCCCCAAATTATTTTAAATGATTTAAATCAATTGGGATCACAAATCTCAAAAGGTTTGAAATTTTTGATCGGGGGAGAGATCGTGATTTAAATCTCAAATTTGTTAAAATGGAATTCGTTTTAGTCCTTTAAAGGCACTCCTGCCTCCATGTGCCAAACGATTTCAAATACACAATGCACATGTTGAGGAGGAGGATTTATCCAAAAACAAGATGATTATTTAAACCTGGCCACATTTTCTCTCATGTTTTCTAAACCTTATTAAATCACTTGGGATCCAAAATCTCAAAGGGTTTGATATTTTTGATCGGGGGAGAATTCGTGATTTAATATGAAATTTGATAAAAGATGATCGTTTTGATTCAATGTGCAAGTTCTCTCTAATATGTGCCAAACTCTTTCGTTTATCGATGCACATATTGAGGGGGAGCAAATGGTTTCTTAATGGCTTTTGTATTCGTGGATGTGCTTCAAATGAACTCTTGCCTCTATGTGATAAAATGATTTCAAATATCCTATGCACATCTTGAGGGGGAGAATTTACCAAGAAAATCAAATGGCTTTTTCTACGGAAATTGTGATCAAAGAAATTATTTCTAAAGAACTCTTGCCTCCATGTGCTAAAAAAATTTCATAACCATATGCACATGTTGAGGAGGAGCATTTCTAAATGATCAAAGCTATTAAGGTACAAAATGCTTTGATCTCGTATCACAAGTACCTTGATTGTTTTTCCAAATGATGTTTCAATTGGTTTCAAGAAGGAATGAACTGTACCAAAAGACCGACCATTTTACTTTATGTATGGAGTTATAAGGATGGTGAGGTTAGGTATTCGTTCCCACGATCCGCCAGAACCGGAGGGATCTTTCCAGGGACAATCGACTAGATAGTGTAGAGTCCTTAGGAATATTGAAAAAAGGAGAAAATGAGAAATGGGAAAAGTGCCGACTGAGACAGACCTAGTACTGGAATAAACCCAACAAGGTTCTAGTTATGAAGTCTCAGTAAGCACTGAAGGGGTTGAAGAATGAAAAAGAAATGAATGAGAAAAGGGTGAAAAGAAATAGCCCTCCAACAATTCAACCTTAGGGCTGAAACCGGGTTCAATTCATATGCTACTGGTGGTTACTAAGGTAACACTGGTATTGAAGACAAGACATCATGGACCCAGTGATGCACTGCACTAAACTTCCCAAGCTACTCAAGCTCCTCTTAAAAGGACTTGTTTCATTCTCACAGGGAACCTACATAGTCTATCGACTTTCTCTTAGAGATTGTTGATATTGAAGAAGGAGACCCTCTCCCTAGTATCCGGCATAGGAACCAAATGTGCACAATTGAGTCTAGAGCCAAGAGATCATCCACAATATCTCATTAGGACACAAAATAAATGAAGACTTGCTGTTTCACACAATGTGGAAAGTAAGTATATATTAAGAGTCCTACGTATTATCCTTGTGGTATTTGCCAGAACATCTGAGTGGTATGGTAACATATTCACAAGGAAGATGGAAAGCCTTCTGTAGCCAACATCAAACAAGCTCCTGGTAGGTGGCATGTGAGATCTTTTCTAAAGATCAAGCTTGTGACAACTGGATAGAAACGATTGGGCGATTCATTCGTGAATCAACCTTGGTCCAGGAAATGAATTGACGAATGCTTTTGGAAAAACCGTTCGATGTGCAAATCTTCTTTTCTCTGGCACATCGAATGTGTATTCATTTTCAAACTCAAAAAGTATCTCTGATTGAAAAAGTACTTTTGGAAAAATCGTTCGATGTGCGAATCTCTTCTTTTCTCTAGCACATCGAATGTGTACTCTTTTCAAATACAAAAAGTATTTTTGATTGAAAATTGATCTTTCTCATAAAACCTTCGTCGTATTGTAAAACTCTTTCTCCTAAGCAATACGCGATTGTTTTTCATATCATTTTCATCAATCAGTGAATCTCAATTCGCTGGTTCACTCACTCCGTGTTGTCTTCTTTGAGACGTTTCGATTTGAGAACGGCTAGAGCAGCTGCGAAACCCTGTCAAGGAGATTCTTAGGAATCCTACCTGATCATAGGCAGTACTTGTACTGATCAACGGGGAACCGTGGGCCGTGTACCTCAATTCAACAAAAGTGATCAAAGACACTTTCGTGCGCTTTATTGCTAACTGTTGTTTGCAGGTACACTTGGACGGTTGCAGCTGATCATAATTGAGGAGTCAATCCATAGCCGCATGCTCACAGCATCCACAGTTAATTAAAAAAATCATGACTGGTGCATATCTACAGAACCTGGCTCTGATATTTTCATAATATGCTTCTGCTACGCTGCTGCAAATATCATGAACCAGTAAAAGCTTCCGCTACTCTGATGAAAAGATGTCATGATCCAGAAAGTGTGAGCATGTCGGTTCGAAAGTCACAACATAACATGATGGCAACACAATAAAGGGTGATCCAGAGATTTACTGTGGCTGATGATCTCAAAGAAAGCTAAAAGATTATCTTGATGTGGATCAGTGAAAGGCCTCCACTAAAAGTACGAATCATGCGGACTATGAAGAGTCACTGCTAAAGCACAAAGATTGCGGAACTTGAAGAATTGAAGTCTACGAGCTCAGAACTAAAGACAAAGATAGAATGCTAGGATGCAAAATGTATTTCATAGGGTGACCTCCCTTAGGGGGAGATTGTTAGGAATTGGAAATTCCATGTTAAAGTGTCGGTCATCCCAATTATTGTCTAGCATATGTTAGCTCGTAGACTTTTAGTTATTTACGTTGTTTAATAGTTAATTAGTTAGTCAGTAGCATAGAATAGTCTAGTGCAACACCGTGGAGGACGGACGGGTCTTTACCCACTGTATGCCTGATCCACAGTCCGAAGGAGGACGTTTACTTTGTAGCTATAAATGGCCCCTTCCATCCATGGAAGGGGTGGTGGCTTGGAATCTAACCTTTTGCATTTTATTGAACCAACTCTCTACCAAGAACACCATCTCTCTACTTTCTCTCTCTAAAATGTCTAACATGTATTTTGATCATCCAAGACCACCCGAATCATAAAACACAATAATATTATCGATCCTACAATACTACCCGTACACTCTCGAAGCATTAAAGGTGAATGCTTTTATTCCTACAAATCTAGGTGCGAAACTCACATTTTTTGGGTGGAATTTGAGTTGTAAAGGGTTTTATGCTAGTCATATAACTTCCTATCCATGAGACGCTTTATTAAGACTAATGGTCCACTCCTACATGTCATGAAAAATTTTAAATTTGGTGCCAAAATTACCCTAACCGATATTTCTCATGGTTTATTCTACAAATGAAATTGGACAAGACAAATAATCAAGGATAAGCATAGTTTCAAAGTTCCCATTTTATTTTCCATCCCTACACTTAAACTGAACATTGTCCCCAATGTTCCATGAAAGTATCAAAGTTATGATAATGTAAGGTAATTAAAAACGAAAGGAACTATTACTCCCCTGATTAACTCGGTAGGATCCGTGTGAGGTAGTGGTTAAATTTTTCTTCAAGAAGAATGTATGCGTGAAAAGCTCCATCCAATCTTATCTTTCTTCTTCTTGATAAATAAAACCTGCACACTTAAGAAAACAGACGAAACCTTCGCGTAAAATCGGCGGTAAAACTATATATGACTCAACTATACTAGGATATAATGCTTGTGGAACGGATGTGTGGAAAACTAGAAGGGGGGGGGGTATTAATACCTTCTTCGTATTGTAGAGAGGTGTTGACAATACGTCTTTCGTGGAAGTGATGGGTTTCGGGATTATTGAACCCACGGACATGATTCCAAGGTGTGTTGGGCTTAAGAGAGATGTTAGAAGTGTAGACGCTAGTGAGTAAAAAATCAAAATCATACTCACGCGACATAGCGAGACCTATAGAAAGGAAGATTTAATAGGATGTGACGTATTACGGGCAAAGAAATGATTACCTAACGTTTTTCCAAGATGATTATTAACAATGATAATTAACTCACTTAATGTTTGACAATCTAGTGGAACATTTCTTTTAGGAAGAGAACGGTTTTTATATTGCATGAAAAACTATTTTTCAGAATGACGGTTCTCACGGTTCCTTTTTATGAAGGATCCGGCTAGTATAGCTACAGGGATCCGTGGATCTGTAGTAACAGAAACTAAATTTTTGATAAAAACATAGGTTTTTACATTTTTATAGTTTTATACGAAGATATGTGTATTTTCCTACCTTTTCTTTTAGCATGCATTAATGGTTTCTAATGTATCACGAAAAATACGAAAGATATAAATCGAAAGATAAACACATTATGAGAACCAACTAGATAAACTAGAATATTAGTAATATTTCATTTCCATGCTAAGAACGATATAAAGGATTGGGTATATAACACCAATGTAGATTAACAACACAAAGTATATGTCTCCATACGTGAACTTCATCATAGGAAACACGAGAACGATGAGTGTTAGTGCGATGAGTACGAGGGCGACGTAAACCATGTTGATGACGAAACTTCTTGATTTTGGTTTGACATGAGATGAGATGAGGAGGAAGATTAAGTTTTGAATGAGAGGTAATTTTTGAAAGTGGAAGATATGAAAAAGTGAGGATTTGGTGGAGTGGACGTCAGAGTGAGTGTTTATGGAGAAGGAGGAATTTTTTAGATTTGTGTTTTGTTTTATTATTTAGAAAGATATGATTTTTGGATTAAATGAAATAAAACACAAATTTTATAAACCTTGACTTTAGACGAAAGAACAAAAAAAATTCCTAACGAAGCTACGTGTAATATATGAATATGTACAAAAGGTATTCATATAAATTCCCATGTAAGCATACTTATTTATCAAGCAAATGTTATTTAGAGATAAGAGGAAAGTCATACCTCTAATGCACTTAGGAATGTCTTTACAAATGACATAACAAGTGTAAGTGGACAATTCCGGTTCCTTCGTGTTTAAAATACCTTATTCAGGAAGGTATTCTTGTTACAAAGCAATTCCTATGGCTTGGAAGGTATGAGCTTTAACTCAGCAACATGCCAAATAAGATTAGTGAATTTAAAAATATTGTCATCTAATCAATATCCAAACAAGGAGTTTTAAAAAATGGTATTTGTTTTTATAAAACACCATCTTTGTAGTTTTCAATTAACCACAGATCGTATCAAGTTTTTAAAGTACAATATACTTTAAGAAACTTAGTAACGAAACTCTGATGCCAATTGTGGAAAACTATAAAGGGGTTTGAATAGTTTTACCGGTTAAAACTTGGTTTAAAACTATTTAGCCTATGTAACTATGTAAATCTATTAAACATGTATGTTGGATGTTGGATGTTGATAGACAATCATATATAAGTATGTAATGAAAAGATAAGGAGTAAGAAGCACAAAACCACAACGCAAGTATTCATAATGGTTCGGCTACAAGGACACCTTCCTTTTCCTACTCCATTCCCCGAGTCACCTACTCGAGAGTTCGTAATCACTACACAACACCAACTCCATATGGCGGAGAAGCCTTCACAACGTTGCCTACTCTTTATCCGGTACAAGGCTAGATACCGGGTTCTTCCACGAGGTAGAACAAAACCTATCACAACGTCACCTACCCTTTATCCGGTACTAGGCTAAATACCGAGTTCCATTACAATGGAGGAACTACTACTCAATCACTACTAGACACCTAACCCCAAAGGAGATCTACTCCTTTTCACAACATCAACAAGGATATCAATATCCTTTGACCCAATACTAATCGATATTGTACATCGAATCACACCATATCGAATGTACCCCTTAGGCATCTTTCACTAATGCCTTTTGACTCAATCTTCAAGGCACGTTTCACTAATTCCTTTAGCCTTAACTTCTAAGCACCCTTCACTAGTGCTTTCAATACGGACGATCAACACCCTTCACTAATGTCTTCGTCTTGACTCTTTTAGACATCTTTCACTAATGTATTCAACACTAAATTTCTTATGAGAAAGAAATGAACTATCAACAAGAGAACCTCAGTAGTCTTGATGATAAAGAAGCATGGCAACTCATGGACTTGAGCTTGCTCGTCTTCAAAAGATGGTGATCTCGCCTTTAAGAGGAACCTGGAGAATCACACAAAAACAAAACTACGTATATAGATCACTTGGATCTGAGGTAAAAGAGTTTATGACTCAAAGAGAAAATATGTGAGAAAGGAGTGAGGAACAATGAAGAAATGGCTCACTATTTATAGAGATAAAATGGCTACTGTTCCACGGATCCCATGGATCCCTCACTTGAGGGATCCGTCCAGTGTAATACTGGGAATCCGTGGGACGCACCCTTTTGCCCATGGGTTTTGGGTCATGGTTCATGGGTTATGGATAATGGGTATCCAAGTAGATACAATGTATCTATAAGATGCAATGCATCTAGTCCATGGTTCATGGATTAAAACTATGGGCCATGGATTAAAACCATGTATGACTTAAGCATGATGTCATGCAATGGGTTATGGGTCAAGCTCTATGGGTATGGGTCATGGACTTTGGGTTGTACCCAACTACATTCAATGTATTTGGTCAATGGGTCAAATACTTAAGTTTCTACACAATTGTATTACCCATTATAATACATTCTAGTTATGTATATATTTGCCTAATATGTAAACACTAGTTGTTGTACATATGTATTACTAAATCATAAAATCACTTATACTTGTTTCAGTGATTTATGTGAAAGCGTAAGTGTGTTAGAAAACTATTAGCTCAAACCATTTATGTATTTTATTTTTTTGTTAAAATGATTTTACGTTTGTTATTGACAAAACATTAGATGATCGTATAATATAAATAAACGTTTTTATGGCTTATTTGTATTAACAATCTCCCCCTTTTTTGTAGATGACTAAACATAAAATTATTTTATGAAAAACTAAAATTCGTAAAAGTTTGAATTTGTAGTTTTTACTTTCTTCTCCCACTTTTGTCGAAACAAAAAGATCTTTGGAAAGGAACTAACACATTGTTTTAAGAAAAACATGTGAAAGGAAAGAAAAAAAATAGAGAGCAAGTGACGGGAAGAGTTCTGGTCTTAACTCCCCCTTGACGAGTCCATCCTTTTGTGAGGGCATCAAGTAAATAAAACTACTAAGCTAATGCATTGCAACTATGTTTGCAAATGGTTTCGTCTTATTGACGATAATGCTCCCCCTTGATGATTGCAACTTTGCAAAAGGACGTCATGAAATGTAATTCTAATATTGCAAATGATCTTGCAATGTAATGTTTTGACACAAAGCTCCCCCTACCTTAGAGTGTCAAAGTTTTCACGTGTAAATTGAAAATCTACAAACCAAAGGTTAGAAGACAAGTATATGATGCATAATGTCCTGCAAATATGACTCAAGTTAGTAGAAAACTAGTCTTCTATTGCACGGATCCCATGGTTCCCTCCTTGGAGGGATCCGTCTAGGCAAAACGTAGGGATCCGTCTATCTATAACTAAGATACATAAAATGTGATGTACCAAAAAAAATGTTGGCATCAAAATGAGATATGTATTATACCAATTAATCATATACTCAGAAATATGGCAAATATCATGTAATTTCATTTAATAAAACTAGAGATATGATATACATGACTCTAAAAACTAAGAAAATGAACGATACATGACTTGGAGTTACTAGACTATCTAAGTTACGCTTGATAGTAGGACACCACTAAAATCCTCTAGCTCAAGTTTGTTTAGGTTTAATCTCATCGAAACGTTTGAGGAGGTGATAAAACATGAAACGTTGATCTTCTCGTACTTCATGTATCAAACTTTCAACATGTTGACAATAATAACAATATTTGTCATGGCTAGATAGTGGTGATGGAAGAAATGAAATTGCTTGATGTAAAGAATCAAGTGAAGCGGGTTGAGGAGCCTCAAACGATGGAGGGATTGGTGGAGGCGCATTTGAAGATGGCTCGACCAAGAATGATGGTGGTGGTAAAGAGGTGTCAACTTCCATGTGGTCGGGTGGTTGACTTTGATAATTTCTCATAATCCAAATGGGATTATTTGATGGTGATAGCGAAAGGAAGCCGGAGCTAGTGTTGACTCAACACCTTCATTTTGTTCCATTATTCCTCCTAATGAGAAGATGATAAGGTTTTAAAAGGTACCATTTTGAGGGGTCGTTTTAGCCCTTATTTGATCACTTTTGTATCCGTTATTGCTTAATATCGTTCATTTTCACTTTTTAGGTCTCTTGAAGGCAAAATGCTGGAATGGCACTTATTTGGATGAAAAGGCGCGAATATACGAAGAAAATGGCCAAAGTCAGAATCGAGACACTCAAAGCTGCTGAAAATAGAAGGCGACGGCGTCACTGCTTAACTGCGACGCCGTCGTAGGATTTTGTGACGGGTCAGAAGACAAAACTCGTATTTTCAAGAGACGGCGTCGGGCTTTAAAGGAGTAGACCGTCGCAACTCAGACGGCCTAGATGCAACCCAGACGGCGTCAGAAGCTGAAGAGGACGGCGTCACAGGCATAAGGTGATGCCGTCGCAAGGTTAACGTGGCCAAGATGAAACCCTAATGACGGCGACACGACGGCGTCACGAAACATAAGGTGACGCCGTCGCATATGTAATCTTATATATAGAATCCGAATTTTTCAGTTTTAGACAGAGTCTTTTGGAGTAAAAACCTAAAACCGAACCAAGGGTATCTTGTACAGTATTTTAGGGTTCTAAACCCTATTTTTCATCAAGATAAGTATTTACTTCATCAATTCAATTATGTCTTTGATTATTTATGTGTATGCTTGCAGGTTCTCCATGTCCGGCTAATTTACTTGTGTGTTTGCTTAGGAATATAAAACTTAATTATTGAATATTGATTGGTTGTTTCTTATCTTAGTTGACTAATGATCTAGTAATGCGATAGGTCATTCGTTGTGTACTTAATGCTTGATTCATCTTTGTGAACCTTAGAATATGATTACCTGAGTAGTTGTAGGCTAAACCATCCAAAGAGTGCCTTAGAGTAAGAGTTTATCATCCCTAGTGGGTTTTGTAGACGAGACCCTTTGGTAAGTTCGAAGAGTTAGGGAGAAACGCATACCCTACAACTTTAGACACACAACACAACTAAGAATAAGGACGTGACAACTCAACCATCAATACGAGATAATTAAGGAGTAGTAAAACCTAAGTAAACACATCTTTAAACTATCATACGAGCATACATTAATTAGACATAGACTCCCACAACCTTAGTTTAGATAATTAGATAATAGTAGAGTAATCGGTAGAAATACCAAACCCCCTCAAATCCAATACCCGAGATTCATACCTTTCAATTTCATAAAATATAAAAATACAAAAAATAATCTTCCTCAACCTCGACCTTAGCGTAGTAACTCCTTACTAGCATTCCTATTCCCCTAGAGAACGATATCAATACCCGTGGCTTACCCTAATTACTACACTACAACGATTAGGTTCACTGCCTAGGGTGTTATAAAACTTGCTCGAAGAAAAGGAAGTTTCCTTGACCCCGAACGACGCGTGTAGCGTTATCAAGTTTTTGGCGCCGCTGCCGGGGAATAGAATAGCTAGTTAGTAGTCCACCTCGTTTAGGTTCTTTGCTTGATTCCTATCAAGTAAAATTTTCTCATTTTTAGCTTCCTTGTAGTCTATCCCCCTTCTTTGTGTTTGTGTTCGTAAAACCCCTTTCATTTGTCGCTATGGCAAGTGAAGTAGCATTTGAATCATTAACAAATGAGGAACAATTGAATTTCGCAAGTTGGTTTGGTTTTTATTATTCTAATGAATTTGTGAGTGAACTTAGAGATATCCAAAAGAAGAAGGGTGTAAGATTGGATGGATTTGATATATTTTATGTTTGTGTGGCTTCTATTCAACGATCGTTGTCAAGATCAACTCCTTTTAGTGACACCATCTTTAGAATTTTTCAGAAAAACCTCCTATGCATAAACCTTCAGTTGTTACAACTTGAGGAAATGGATAAGAATGATTTATCTAACCTTAGGAATCATGATCAAAAAGACCTAGTTTTTAAGAACATGAAACCTAAACCCAAACAAGATTGTGAGATGGTTGAAGCTAAAATACCTAGTTGCATGTGTGGGATAGATTTCAAACATTTAGGAGATTTAGATATAATGGAGAAAAAGGTGGAAACTCCAAGCCCACAAGCCCTACCATCACTTGAGGAACACACATCACCTATAACTTACCCGGAAGAAGTAGAAGAGACTATAGGAGCCCCAATTGATAGAGAACCTTTGGACCAAACGCCACTAGAGAATGTAGGTTTAGATGCTTGTTGTCATGACCTCTCTCTTAGTCCTAGGGAAGTTCCTAATTTTGATGAACCGGAGCCTCAACCAAAAACCTTACCCAATGTTCCATCTTTAGATGTGAATCTTGGAATTGAATTAGGCCCCAATCCACCCATCAAAATAGATAGTCCGGGTAGTTTCTTTATAAAGGTGATAGATTCTAGGCCATGTAGAGTGGAAGCTAATATAGGAGTAACCCATGACCTTACACACTTATATCACCCATTCATGGTTGATAACAAGAAACATTATGGATTTAAACCGGGTTTATTAGGTCAAGATGGATCCTTAACTAAGAATCTTTTGAAGTTGATAGAAGATGATCCATTTTTAGGAGAGAGATTTGATTCACCCGCTACACCAATTGAATTAGGTAAGGTTATAATGAATAGAGCACACTCCTTTGAGCACAAAAATCACCCATCACCCTCTCCTCACGTAGCAAATTTCCACCCTAAGGGTGTGTATTGCTACTATCACCCGCACTTAACCTTAAGTGTAGGGAAAACTTCCCCTTTATCTGTTAAATAAGGGTAGAGTCAGGCTCGTGACTCGAACAAAAACAAGCGCTTCTTGGGAGGCAACCCATGTGTATTTGTTTTTCATTTTCATTTGTGTGTCGTATATCTTTTATTAATTGTTTATTCCCATGTTTGAATTTCTAAAAATGCTTTATTTTGTCTTTAACCTCGTCTTAATTACATATAAAGGTATTTTACATAAGGGATAAGTGTAGGGAGGATTACACATGTTTTCAAAAGAAACGTGAACATGAGAATTACAATTATTTAAAAGATATATATGTGTGTTTGTTAGAGTCAAATGCTTGTATCGAGTCATAATGGATATTTTGCAGGAATTTTACCAGATTCTAAAGATATAAATTTTCCAGAAATTTTTTTTCAGAAAATCGCAGACCAGTTTCTGTCAGGATAACCTGACGGCGTCAGGATCACAACCTGACGGCGTCAGGAGGAGTAGAAACTGCTTACTACTTTTTTCCCGTTTTCTGAGCTACTTATAAATTTTTGGAATTTTCCAGGTCTTAATTTTCTTAGAAATTCTGTAAACATCCATTCCACAAGCATTATATCCTAGTTTAAATCGAGTCTTATATATATTATTACCGCTGATTTTACGCGAAGGTTTCGTTTGTTTTCTTCAAGTGTGCAGGTTTAGTTGGTCAAGAAGAAGTTACACAAGATTGGAAGGAGCTTTTCACGCAATAATTCTTCTTGGAAAGGATTTAACCACCACTTTACACGGATCCTACCGAGCTAATCAGGGGAGTATTAGTTTCTTTCATTTTTTAATTACCTTCCATTATCATAACTTTGATACTTTCGGGGAACATTGGGGACAATGTTCAGTCTAAGTGTAGGGAGGGAAAATAAAACGGGAACTTTGAAACTATGCTTATCCTTGATTATTTGCTTTGTCCAAGTGCATTTGTGTAATAAACGATGAGAAAATGTCGGTTAGGGTAATTTTGGAACCAAATTTAAAATTTTTCATGACATATAGGAGTGGGCCATTAGTCTTAACAAAATCGTCTCACGGATAGGAAGTTGCATGACTAGCACGAAAACCCTTTACCACCCAAATTCCACCCAAAATGTGAGGATCGCCCTTAGATTAGTAGGAATTAAAGCATTCATCTTTAATGCTTAGAGTGTGAACCGGTAGTATATTAGATTCTAGAACTTGTTTTGTGATGCATTCCGAGATCGCAAGTGAGGCTACACTTGTGTAGTTAGGAATAACTAAATGATAAGAGGAATTAGGATAAACCCTTGTTTGATACCCGTAATATAATTACTTCTTCCACATCGGTTGAGTAATTCCCCCACACCCTTTGCGTTGTACTCATCTTTAGTACACGATACCCCTAGTTAACCCCTCAGAGCCTATCCTTTTCGAGGTTCTCGTGATGTTTCGGTTTTTCCGGAATATCAATGAAGAGCATTGTTTACACCCCACCCCCAAATATACACCCAAATCGCCTTAGCCTACCCTATATGCACTCACTTTTAGTGCATTATTGTTATCACCCTAAACCCTTAGTTCAATTATCTGGTTGCTTGCATGAGTTGCTAAGTCGAGTAAAATCACTTGTATACAGTTTTAGGACGATTGGGATTCATGGGAAAAGTTAAAGTTTATGAAATGACGGGAAGGGAATGTTAAATTCAAATTCCCTTTGTTTGCATAATAATGTACCCCAAGTGTTTTGATCTTTTCAATTCGGGTCAAATTAGTGTTAGAGTAATAAAAACTCAAGTGTAGGGATGTGCCTATAAATCCCTATCATTTTGATGTTACCTTAGAGGATGGTAGAGTAAAAGTGTATGAAACAAAAAACGGGCTACCATCCTACATCTATCCTTTAAATTTATGTTTGTTTATTTCCGTTACCTAGAGTTTTAGAGTTTCGAGTCTTGGCTTAGCAACGCCATTCTTCGTATGCACTTAACATAGAGATTTTTGACTTTCCACCACAAAATAGCCTATCCCACCAAACCCTTGTTTCCCTAACGTAAGCCTAACGTTACAACCCTTTAAAAGACCTCTTTGATAGTCTTTCCTAGGTGCTTACGCCAAAGCGATGGAGGTTTGATCTATTCTCAAGCCTATGGTAATCTATGTACTAGGACCGGTTAATGAGTGTTTATCTTCCATTTCCTATTTGTTATATTTCATATATACACCCGAGAGAGATGTGAGTATCCAAACACCCCATGTGAGGTGCTAGTATGTAATTTCCGTGCTTGTTATGACTTTTGCGGGGCTTATATGTGTTGTGGACCGTTTTGAATTAATGCTTCATGACCCCTAACTTTTAAATTAATTGGCTAAAAGCACATTTGCTTGAGGACAAGCAAATACCAAGTGTAGGGATATTTGATAAGGTTTTAAAAGGTACCATTTTGAGGGGTCGTTTTAGCCCTTATTTGATCACTTTTGTATCCGTTATTGCTTAATATCGTTCTTTTTCACTTTTTAGGTCTCTTGAAGGCAAACTGCTGGAATGGTACTTATTTGGACGAAAAGGCGCGAATATACGAAGAAAATGGCCAAAGTCAGAATCGAGACACTCAAAGCAGCTGAAAATAGAAGGTGACGGCGTCACTGCTTAACTGCGACGCCGTCGTAGGATTTTGTGACGGGTCAGAAGACAAAACTCGTATTTTCAAGAGACGGCGTCGGGCTTTAAAGGAGTAGACCGTCGCAACTCAGACGGCCTAGATTCAACCCAGACGGCGTCAGAAGCAGAAGAGGACGGCGTCACAGGCATAAGGTGACGCCGTCGCAAGGTTAACGTGGCCAAGACGAAACCCTAATGACGGCGACACGACGGCGTCACGAAACATAAGGTAACGCCGTCGCATATGTAATCTTATATATAGAATCCGAATTTTTCAGTTTTAGAGAGAGTCTTTTGGAGTAAAATCCTAAAACCGAACCAAGGGTATCTTGTACAGTATTTTAGGGTTCTAAACCCTATTTTACATCAAGATAAGTATTTACTTCATCAATTCAATTATGTCTTTGATTATTTGTGTGTATGCTTGCATGTTCTCCATGTCCAGCTAATTTACTTGTGTGTTTGCTTAGGAATATAAAACTTAATTATTGAATATTGATTGGTTGTTTCTTATCTTAGTTGACTAATGATCTAGTAATGCGATAGGTCATTCGTTGTGTACTTAATGCTTGATTCATCTTTGTGAACCTTAGAATATGATTACCTGAGTAGTTGTAGGCTAAACCATCCAAAGAGTGCCTTAAAGTAAGAGTTTATCATCCCTAGTGGGTTTTGTAGACGAGACTCTTTGGTAAGTTCGAAGAGTTAGGGAGAAACGCATACCCTACAACTTTAGACATACAACGCAACTAAGAATAAGGACGTGACAACTCAACCATCAATAGGAGATAATTAAGGAGTAGTAAAACCTAAGTAAACACGTCTTTAAACTATCATACGAGCACACATTAATTAGATATAGACTCCCACAACCTTAGTTTAGATAATTAGATAATAGTAGAGTAATCAGTAGAAATACCAAACCCCCCCAAATCCAATACCCGAGATTCGTACCTTTCAATTTCATAAAATCTAAAAATACAAAAAATAATCTTCCTCAACCTCGACCTTAGCGTAGTAACTCCTTACTAGCATTCCTATTCCCCTAGAGAACGATATCAATACCCGTGGCTTACCCTAATTACTACACTACAACGATTAGGTTCACTGCCTAGGGTGTTATAAAACTTGCTCGAAGAAAAGGAAGTTTCCTTGACCCCGAACGACGCGTGTAGCGTTATCAGAAGAATGTTGCCGGTGGTGGAGGATGAGATGGCCTAGGAGGTAAATCCTCTAGATTTTAGAGGTGTGGTGAAGAGAGTGGACTGGTAAATGAAAGCGCTCTAGGCACCAATGGTGATCGTTTAGTTGAAATGGGATTGTTTGGTTTAGGAGGTACGGTGTTTGGCATAGGTAGTTTTGTGGGAACTATCCTTTTAGGGATTGGTTTGATTGGTTGAGTTGGTGGAGGAAAAATCCTAGCATTTGTGGATTTGACCGGAGATGATTCGGTTGAAGAAATTTTGTGTACAACACGAGCAATTTTCTTGGGTGGTCCTTTGGTGGATGAGTTACCACTTGGAGCTTTCCTCATAATGAGATGATTCAAAAGAGGTTTGTAAAGGTTTCTAAGTGCTGAAAATGAGGATGAAGATGATGACTTTAGGAGTCCTAACAATGTAGTTTATAAAGCAAGGGATTTGGCAAGTGCATTCAAGACTTAAGCCACTAAGATTCCTTAGAATGTGATTATTAGCATGCACAAGAGTCAACTTCAGAGTTGTACTGATCTAGGAACTTAATTAAGATGAGATGGAGTGTTCAAGTTAGCAAGATGAGCTTGAAATGATTGTTTTAGCTAGAGTTGACATGAATCAGTCATATGGATCCCACGGTTCCCTCTAATGAGGGATCCGTCTAGGCTAATCCTAGGGATCCGTCTCTCAGCAGCTAAGAAAAAATAACAATGATGTTTGTAAGGTCTAATGCCTATACCTTCTTGAGTGTTTCAGTCCATCTAAGTGTCTTAAATGAAAGGGTACTTAAATGCTTAAGAGCAATGAGTGATGTAGCTAATGATTGTCTTTTATGGAAGAGATTGGAGTTTTTAAGAGTACCAATGAGTGACCGAAGATGACATTAAAGATTTGAGAGTGTCAAATGGAGCTAAATGAACCTAGAGACCAGATAGTAACTTAAGATAATGTTTTGGAAGATACCCTAAAAGCTTAAGATGGAAAAGCTATAATTTTGAGCCATTTCGACCTATTTTGAGGTAAGGATGACTATATTCAATTTGTTATAATTGAAGGATTTCTAAAGCTAGATGTATTAACATGTGAGGGATCTTGTGTGAGTATAATAGCGGAAGAGTAATGAGTTTTAGTGAAACGATAGATCTACAAGCTCTTAGAGTGTGATCTAAGTGATTTAAGCGTGAGTATGAACTACTTACTCAACTTTATAAGAACTCAAATTGTTTTAAGGCACTATGTCTAGCTTAGTGTGAAGTGATCTAAATACATGTTTTGAAATACAATGATTGCAATTGCAATTCTGTTTGCCGGATCCCACGGTTCCCTAAGAGAAGGGATCTGTCTAGCACAAACTTTGGGATCCGTCTCTCTGCTAAGCAGAACCTTTACAAAAGGTATGCAAGGGTTGCACAATATATCATATTTCACAACGTTTCCTACTCTTTATCCGGTACAAGGCTAGATATCAGGTTCTTCCACGAGGTAGAACCAAACCTATCACAACGTCACCTACCCTTTATCCGGTACTAGGCTAAATACCGAGTTCCATTACAATGGAGGAACTACTACCCAATCACTACTAGACACCTAACCGCAAAGGAGATCTACTCCTTTTCACAACATCAACAAGGATATCAATATCCTTTGACCCAATACTAATCTATCTGGTACATTGAATCACACCATATTGAATGTACCCCTTAGGCATCTTTTGCTAATGCCTTTTGACTCGATCTTCAAGGAACCTTTCACTAATGCCTTTAGCCTTGACTTCTAAGCACCCTTCACTAGTGCTTTCAATACGGACGATCAACACCCTTCACTAATGTCTTCATCTTGACTCTTTTAGACATCTTTCACTAATGTCTTCAACACTACATTTCTTATGAGAAAGAAAAGAACTATCAACAAAAGAACCTCCGTAGTTTTGATGATAACGAAGCATGGCAACTCATGGACTTGAGCTTGCTCGTCTTCAAAAGATGGTGATCTCGCCTTTAAGAGAAACCTAGAGAATCATACAAAAACAAAACTGCATACATAGATCACTTGGATATGAGGTTAGAGAGTTTATGACTCAAAGAGAAAATATGTGAGAAAGGGGTGAGGAACAATGAAGAAATGGCTCACTATTTATAGAGAGAAAATGGCTACTGTTCCACGGATCCCACGGATCCCTCACTTGAAGGATCTGTCCAGTGTAATACTTGGGATCTGTGGGACGCTCCCCTTTGCCCATGGGTTTTGGGTCATGGGTCATGGGTTATGGATCATGGGTATCCAAGTAGATACAACGTATCTATAAGATGCAATGCATCTAGTCCATGGTTCATGGATTAAAACTATGTGCCATGGATTAAAACCATGTATGACTTAAGCATGATGTCATACAATGGGTTATGGGTCAAGCTCCATAGGTATGTGTCATGGACTTTGGGTTGTACCCAACTACATTCAATGTACTTGGTCAATGGGTCAAATGCTTAAGTGTCTACCCAATTGTATTACCCATTATAATACATACTAGTTATGTGTATATTTGCCCAATATGTAAACACTAGTTGTTGTATGTGAAAGCATAAGTGTGTTAGAAAACAATTAGCTCAAACCATTAACGTATTTTATTTGTTTTGTTAAAATGATTTTACGTTTGTTATCGACAAAACATTAGAAGATCGTAAAATATAAATAAACGTTTTTACGGCTTATTTGTATTAACAGGATGTTTGTAGATTTTCTGGAAAATTAAGACCTGATAAATTCCAAAAATTAATAAGTAGCACAGAAAATGAGAGAAAGTAAGATAATTTGTTTCTGCTCCTCCTGACGCCGTCAGGTAGCGAGTCTGACGCCGTCAGGTTATCCTGACAAAAACTGGTCTGCTGCTTTTTTCTGGAAAAATTATATCTTTAGAATATGGAAAAATTCCTGCAAAACATCCATTATGACTCGATACAAGCATTTGACACTAACAAACACACATATAAATCTTTTTCAAGAATTGTAATTCTTATGTTCACGTTCTTTTAAAAACGTGTGTAATCTTCCCTACACTTATCCTTTTTGTAAAATACCTTTATATGTAATTAAGACGAGGTTAAAGACAAAATAAAGCATTTTCACAAATTCAACATGAGAATAAACAATCAATGAAAAGATATATGGCTCGAAGTCGCGCTTTTCTTTATTTATGAGTCTTGTAGATAGACTCGAAATCGTGCACCTACTTTCCCTTTATTTTAGAAGCCCATTCGATTTCTTTAACTCTTCTCTCATCACGAATATATTCAAGGCCTAACTCTAGACAAGCAGTGTAGTGCACCTTGTTCTCCCAATCTACTTCAAAGGCCGGAATGTTGTCTACATCAAGCTCATCAATACCCTTAAACTTCTTATTTTTGTAGGGCATTATATATTTAACACACTCGGTCCCGTTTGAAAACTTAGCTATTCCTTCTTCTTGATCATAAACCATCTTAGATTCCTCAATAAATGGTCTCCCAAGGATCACATCTCCTAAAACCCCATCGATGATGCCCTTAACATCTTCCAAGATCATGAAATCACACCAATACGTGAAGTTACCTACAAAGACATGCAATCCTTTGACCCTCCCAACATAGTTACTCACTTTTTTAGGGTGAAAGGGGTCCCTCATAAGTCCTAACTTCTTGCTCATGATCCAATTGTAGTAGAGCCTAGACATTATGTTCATGGGTGCCTTATAGTCAATGTAAGTGTGATCCGTATATAAGTATCCAATCATGCATGGTATTTTAATGTTTTTAGGGTCACCACTTTTTATGCAAGGCTCGAAAGTTGGTCGTAGGAAGTTAACTATGTTATAGTGATAGGGGTTTCCTTCCCATTAGGGTATGAATCGAAATACTCCCTAAGTTCCTCCTCCCCCTTACTACCTTCCATAACTTCTAATACCTTATAAGCTCCTTCTTCTAACTCATCATCCGAATCACTTGAGGTCGAATTACTATCTAAAGTACTCGTAGATTCCTTAAGAGCTTCCTCAAGTGCACTTTCAATTATCCTATTCAATTTCTTAAGCTCTCCAATTTCACTAACAATACGAGCTTGGAGTTGGTTGGCAAAAGTTGGATCAAGTGGTAGGTTTTTGTTTGGTAGGTTATCACCTTCCATGATGAAAAGTGATGGGGTTACTACCACAGTCACGAAGAAGGGGGATAGACTACGAGGAAGCTAGAATTGAGAAAAAAATCTTACTTGATATGAATCAAGCAAGGGAACCTAAACGAGACAGACTCCTAACTAGCTATTCTATTCCCCGGCAGCGGCGCCAAAAACTTGATACGCGTACAACGCGCGTTCGGGGTCAAAGGAAACTTCCTTTTCTTCGAGCAAGTTTTTCAACCACCTAGGCAGTGAACCTAATCGTTGTAGTACAGTATTAGGGTAAGCCTCGGGATTGATATCGTTCTCTAGAGGAATAGGAACACTAGTGAGAAATTACTACGCTAAGGTTAGGGTTGAGGAAGATTATTTTATATTTTTTTTATATTATTAGAAAATTGAAAGGTACAAATCTCGGGGTATTGGATTTAGGGGGTGGTATTTCTACCGATTACTCTACTATTATCTACTCTAATTAACTAAGCTAAGGGGTAGTCTATGTCTAATTGATGTGTGATTGTATGATGATTAAAAATGTGTCAACCTAGATGCTATTACTCCCTAGTTATCTTTTATTGATGGTTGAATTGTCACGTCCTTATTCTTAACACGTTATGTCTTCTAAGGTCGTAGGGTATGCTTTTTTCCCTAAATCTTTGAGGATACCTTAAGGTTATTTCCTACAAAATCTCTAGGATTTATAAACTAACACTAAGGTTATCTTTGGATTTTTAGCCTACAATAACTCTAGGCGATTATAAACTAATGTTCACAAAGATTACTCAAGCATTAAAAACACAACGATGTCCTATTGCAATCCTAAGCCAATTACAATTAAGAAAAGAGACAACCAATCAATATTCAATAACTAGGTTTCATAGATCTAAGCAAACACACATGTAAATTAGCTGGATATGGTAAACATGCAAGCATACACACAATCAACCAAAGACATAACGAAATCAATGAAGTAAATTACGTATCTTGATGTACAATAGGGTATGAGAACCCTAAGATACTGCCTAAGACAACCAAAAATCGTTTTTAGGTTTTACTCCATAATTCTATCTCTCTAAAAATATGAATATTCAAATTCTATATTTAGAGTTACAACTGCGACGGCGTCACTTTTTAATTGTGACGCCGTCGGATCGCCGCCATTAGGGTTTCGTCTTGTTAGGATTTAGAAAATCCATGTTGAAGTATCGGTTACCCCAACTCTAGTCTAGCATATGTTAACTCGTAGACATTACGTTATTTATTAGTTAGTTAGTTAGAGCAACACCGTGGAGGACGGACGGGTCTTTACCCACTGTATGCCTGATCCAGAGCCCGATAGAGGGCGTATTATGTAAAA
This sequence comes from Chrysanthemum seticuspe, assembly GCA_019973895.1. Classification (NCBI taxonomy): domain Eukaryota; kingdom Viridiplantae; phylum Streptophyta; class Magnoliopsida; order Asterales; family Asteraceae; genus Chrysanthemum; species Chrysanthemum seticuspe. The sequence goes on along the minus strand of BPTQ01000007.1, from coordinate 208,279,933 downwards.
CTATAAATACCCTCTACCTCCCAAGGTAGAGGGTTGGACCTTTCACTCAATCTAACCTTCTTTCTTTTGTTCAGTTTTTCTCTTTAGAGAGGCTCCCATCTTTTACTTTCTCTCTCTAGAACTACATACCATTCGAACCTATATAGTGTTATGTGATGTTTTTATGAAAACCAATATCTTACAAATGGTATGAAGAGCCATGGTTGGATCACTCATCTTTCGTGTTCTTGGATTTCTAGTTGTTTTCATAAGGTTTTGTGTTTGAATGAGTTTAGAGTGGTTAGCATCATTTGGATCATTTCTAGTGTTAAAGTTTGGATTTTGATTGTACTTTTGTGTTTAGAATCATTGGAAGGCTTGAATCAGCGTGGTTGGGTTTTGGATTGAAAAGTGGTGTTTTGGTAAGCTTATCGGAAGCGATTTGTGTCTCGTACCTTTGCTTCTTCTAAGCGATTTGTCCTAAAATTCAAGCGACTTGTCTCTCTTGAGATTGATTATTGAAGCGATTTGTCTGTTTATGTGAAGCGATTTGTGTACTTAGCGATTTGTCTTTTGAGACAAAGCGACAAAAAGGACAAAAAGGACAAGTTAGTGGACGTACTCTTTTGTCTAGCGATTTGTCACTAGCGACTTGTCTTCCTAGCGATTAGTCACTCTAGCGACTTGTCTCTCTAGCGATTTGTCCCTCCAGTGACTTGGCTTTCTAGCAACTTGTCACTCTAGCGACTTGTCTGTCTAGCGATTTGTCCCTCCAGCGACTTGGCTTTCTAGCAACTTGTCACTCTAGCGACTTGACATTCTAGCGATTTGTCAATCTAGCGACTTGTCATCAAAGCGATTTGTCAAGGAATGAGATTTATCTATTCCTGCAATTTGTCTCTAAACCTAACTTACAAAACCCTTGTTTTCAAACTCAACCATAACACCATATATATCTTTACCACCAAATCATCTCCTAGTTCCCTTACTACATCCTATTTCTCACTCTCTTACGGTTTGGTCTTGATTTTAGTAAAATCCCGTGAAAGATTCAATTTCTCGGTTTAAATCACAGACTTGTAAAATCCCGTGTACACAACAACATCATGTCTTACACAACTGACTCAGTGATTTCAGAAGTGCTTAAATTGTATGATGTTGTGGACAACAATGATAATGAATGCTACACTGAACGATTAAATATGTTTGAATTAATCAATGAGGATGTGAGATCTTCATGTTCTGAGTACAATGAGAATGAATTGCACGTGCTAATGCTACAAAATTCCATGAAAAAGGAATGCTGCATTATACCCTATCAACAACTTCACTCACACCTCATGTTACTTCTACCTTTTGGTACGAAACGAACTTGCAATGCTCTTTTCCGTCAAGATTTATCCACATTAACGAGAACATTACTATTGAACTTAGAACAATTGGAACAACAACTTGTCAAAGAAAAGGTTCAAGAAGATAGTTCTAGAGCTGCACTTCAGGTGATCCACAAACAATTTCAGTCATTCATCAGTGGGGAATTTGCATCAGATTATGATCAAGACATGACTGAAATGTCTTTCAAGAGACACACTGGAATGGAAATTAGCATGTTCATAGAGACACTTATCCATCTCATGGATAATGTGGATAAGTATATTGAGGAAGTTACTCAGAAAGAGGAAAAAATATATGAGAGTCTGGTGCAGTTAACAGAAAGTTGTGATGAGTTGGGTAATGTGTCAGTTGAAGAATCGGGTGTTGCTTAATGCAGAATGTCAAAGACAAAAAATAATGATGTAACTAGTTGTTCAGTTACTCCTAACACACAAGAAGTAGATACAGTAATCACAAAGAGGAATGAATGTCGGGCACATCAATAGATTGTAGTGTTGGGTCGAGTAAAGCACCAGATGATGGACCAGTTGACACTGAATATAGAGGGTCAGAGATAGATAAGCTTGACACAGCCAGCTGTCTAGTGACTCTTGTTACACATGATGTGGATGCAGATATCAAACCAAAAATTAAACAGGTTTCATGTAATGAGGTACCCTTAACTGTTCAACATAGTGCATCTACTAAAGTACTTAAACAAACTGATCTTGATGCTGAACATGACTTTGATAAATGTTCTATAACTGAGGCTGAGTCTGAGATTAAGTGTTTCAAAACAAAAGATATGGTTGATAAAAAGGATTTTGATGAACTTTCAAACAAATTATCAAATCTTGAAAAACATTGCATTTCACTTGAAATTGCGATACAGAGTAAAGAAGAAAGTTTTCAACTTAACAAACCATGTAAAAATTTGGAACTTCCTGAATTCCATGAACTTTTTGAAATTAACACTTTGAAAGCTCAGCTTCAAGACAAAGAGTCAACCATTTACAATCTGAAGAAACATATTCCTGTCCTGAATTTGAAAAGTAATTTAGTCATGACTAAACAAGACATCGATGCTATTAAAACAAGAAATAACGAATTGGAAATTTCTGTGGCTAAATTACTTAAGGAAAATGAGACTTTGAAAAAGCATCAAAAGGACTTAAGCGACTCTATCCATGAAACTAGAACTAAGTCCGTGGAACAAACAAAATCTTTGATAGCGAAAATTGATGAACTCAAAGCTCAAATTCAGGATAAGAGTCTTGCGATTGTTGCCTTAAAGAATGAACTTAGAAAACCCGTAAGGACAAATGTGAACACTAAGTTTACAAAACCATCAACCTTGGGGAAGCCAGTTTCTCATCCCACTAGAGACCGGTCCGTTGTTAGGCAGCCTACTGCATTTATATCTGAAAGAACAAAATCTTTAAAGACAAGGCTTGCCTCACAAGTTGATGCGATACAAGTTTTGTCAAAACCAATCACTTCACCTGAGTTACCTAAGTATAATGCTTCTAGCTCCGTTAACCTTCAACAAGTAGCTACTTCTACTCCCAGCACCTCTAGGATTAGTTAGAAAACAGTGTCAAAACCAAGCATTAAAATCCATAATTCATATGATATGAATGACTTGTGGAAGAACTATTATCTAGAAGAAGCTAGGAAAAAGGCACATATTCGAAAAGATGGAATTTTAGATGCAAGACCTAGGGTGACGGATTCTACGAGATTTCAAGGCAATGGTAGTAGTTTTAAACCATTACCTAGGAACACTCAACTAAAGACTAGGGATTGGCTTGGATCTAAGAGTAGTTGCATTTCGAATAAATCTATTCCCATAGTAGATCACTCTAAGAACTCTAGATCATCTTCTAAATCCAAACAAGCTGTTTGCTCGAATTGTCTGAAATACATCTTTAAGGCAAATCATGATAATTGTTTTTCGAAATCCCTAAAGAAATTAAATGCTCATGCAAAGGTTCAACCTGTTAAGTCTAGGATCTACACTAAGTCTATGAAGCAAAACAAACAAAAAACTTCGCCTAGATGGATACCAACTGCTAAATCTTTGGAAACTAGGAATAACGATAAGTCTTTCACTATGCATAAGAAGCTTAACAATCCTAGACCTTGCCATAAGTGGATACCGTCTCGTAGAATGTTTAAGGATGTTGGACTTAGGTGGATACCTACCGAAAAACTATTTTCTGATGGCAAAATCAAGGTTGACCGTGAAACCCCAAAGGGTTTGGATACCAATGTCACTAACCAATATATATGCAAACAAGCTTGGAATGTTAGTGTAGGTAGTCTTTACTCAGTTGCAGATACTTCAATCCTTCAATACATGGACTGGCTTAAAGTATGGATAACACAGGGATTGATATCTCATAACTCACGGATTCAAGTAACTCAACCTTAATATTTAATCGGCAATGACGTCTGTTCACATCAGTTCAGGCCTCGTACTTCATCATTATGGCATTTGCAGATATCACTTCAGGCCTCATTCTTCACAGAAAAGAAAGGTGTACGCTTCAGTGCGCTTTATCTTCAAAAGAAGAGAAATCTTCATGTTTATGACCATTCTCATCGACATTCTTCATCAACAAGCTTCATGTTTTTCCCACGCTCTTTCAACCTTCAAGTGGATATATGTTCATTGGTGTATATTCTTATTCACTTGCTCAATCAAAAATGGCAAACTTCATTTGCAATTTTTGAAGGGGAGAAGAGTGCATATACTACATGTTGATGGATGCTTGAATTATGGTCATATGACTCTCCTCCAATGCCTAATGCTTCACTTACTACGGATAACTGGGATTCATTGTTTGGAATTCTTTGTTTCAAGATATGTTTGATGAGTACTTCCAGCCTCTAACGAATGTTGATCATCCAGTTCCTGAAGCTCCTGCTCCGGTTCCTGCTGACTCAACTAGTTCACCTTCTTCAATCTACATTGATCAAGATGCACCTTCTAAGAAGTACAACTTAGACTACTCAAGAAACCCAATCTCCAGTTATTCCTCAAGGCGTTGATAATGACTATCATAATATTGAAGTTGCACTCATAAATAATGATCCGCTCTTTGGTATTCCTTTGCCAAATCTTCACGGATTATTGTTCCTCACATTGTGCACGCTATAAATCAACCACATGAACATTATGGAAAATGACTACCTCAACCGCTCGAAGATATTATTGGTGAGTCTTCCAGATCAGTCCCTACATGAATACCTTTAGGAAGAAGGCATTGATGTTGAGGAATCATTTGTTTCGGTTCATTCAGTGGATCAATGTACATCTGAATGTATGTTTATTCACGTGTTGGGAATTTGACACAAGTTGATTTCTTCGGAGTTAATCATTTATCACTCATTTGAGATTGAAGTTGACTTTCACAAACGCGTGTTCTTATTTGAAGACTTGGTTTATCTAGTTACCAGCAGTCGGGGTGGATGGTTGAAGACCTGGTTAACTATCACTATTAGGAGTTATGTTGTTTTACTTAGTGTTACACACAGATGACGGTGTGGATAATCACAAGAGTTGTTAATTTCTCATACTCTCATTGGGTATTGAGTACTTAGAAATTTTCATGATGCATGAATTCTCTACACCGTTCTTCCAACATGAGTGCAAGCATAAGTCACAAATGCGGGAAAATTCTACTTCAGTTTCAAGTTTGGTATGTCGGGTTTGCTTCATCACTGGTTACTTCAATTTTTCCAGATATGGGTTGGTAAAGATAGTCAGGGAGATTTTATGTAGCAGTTGATTCTCACAGGATTAATATGAGCTAAATTTTTGTTCTTCTCTTTTTCAAGAATATTTGGTATGTATAATATGTTGCTGATTCTGAGGTATCAAAACCAGCAAGGGGGAAGGAGACATACATCTAAATACACAACGAGTACACGTGATGAACCTAATACTTCTTTTCTATTGAAGTAATCCCGGGAAAGAAAAATGTCATAACCGTAGAGAAACTCAGTGTTTACTCATTGCCTTTGGTGTATTATTCCAACTATTTGGGAGAAGGATATATTATTCCAACTATTTTGGGGAAGGGTGTATTATTCCAACCATTTGGGGGGAAGTGGTGTCTGGAGACTTTTGGTTTGTGTAACTTCACCGTTCAGTTGGATGAATTATGAGAAGAATATTTGGAACATGAGATGACATTGTTTATCGACATCTTCTATATGATTTATGGTAGTGCTTCTGGCTATTGCTTCATGTACACAATGTAATGATGATTCCGAAGTGATCGCAACCATCAAGGGAGAGATTTGTATACATCAGTGTCGCACAACATGTGAACATGATCGAGCTTAATTAGTTATTTCAGATTTGACATCCGTAGAGAAGATCAATGATTCAAACTAGTTCCTGTGATGTTGTTGTTTCTACTATGGGTGGGTACTTGTGTACATTATGGGCTGATTGGTTACATAGAAGATAATTGGAATGAACTTGGTAAAATGAAGATGTTGATATATTGTTCCCCAGAATTGACAACTGCTCAAACTCGAAGAGTAATGTGTACATCGGGGACACACAACAGGATCATGTGATCGGGCTTAATCATTTATTTTGTGTTCGATAAACACAAAGATGGTCCGTGTTATCTTGTTACTTCGGTGTTCTCGTCTTCTTCGGGGTGTTGAGCTTCATTTAATGAGACTGTTTGCTTCACTTCTTCTTCTTGAGGGGAATGGTCTTTTTTTGAGGATTATCGGTTTTGGGGGAAGCTGCCAAAGATTCACATTTAGAAGGCTCAAGTTCTTGCGACGATTCAAGAGCCTTGAATGCTTTGGTGGCGAAAGTTTAAGAGATGATGACTTCTATCTTCTACAAAGTGCTGATCGATTTCCTTATCTCAATACTTGTATCATCATCTTCTTACACTATTACTCTATCTGTAAATATTTATCAAAAAGCAAAATACAAAAATATAAAATCAACAAAAACCCATAAAAATCTGAAAATTTAAAAAAAATAATAATAAAAAAAATAAATAAATAAAAAAATGTTTTTCAAGACATGTCTTCTGGTATCGATAACATCTACGGTCTTAGAAATGTCATTCAATAATGGCACGGGTCTTTAGATGAAGTTCGAGCAGGAGGTGTAAATATTTCTTTTCAAAACATGTCACAAAATATGGCTTGCAGTTATTTCAGACTGTAACCCATGCTTAAACCATGGTTTGCTATTATTTCAGATAGCAACCCGTTTTTCAAGAAAGGAAAGTGCTGCGCTAAACTAATTTTCAAATATTTCGTGCACTTATCCTAAATCAAATCGGTGAGGAAAGTATGTCGAAGGACTGGTGTTCCTACACAAATGTTTTTCCGTCTAAAATTCTTCAAAAAAATATTTGTTGTTCAAAATGGTGGAAAATGAGTTGCTTGAAAAATCAATCAGAATCAGAGTTTTTATAAAATTTGTAAACTCAATCAATGACTTCAGCGCTTTTAAACTTTTCAGAAAATGAGTCATTGATGCGGAGGAGAATGTTTTTAAATTTATATCATCTATCGAGCTCATCTATACTATCCTACGTGCTTAACTGAAAATGATAGTTGCCTATGTTGAAGGACTTGGAATTTAGGATATGATTGTTAAAATTAGATGACTATAGTTTGATAAACATGTTAATCCCATGCCTTATATGAACTGATTGATATATTGGATTGACTTGTATTAGTCGATTGTTGTTTGGGTGTTGTCGACCACAATTTATCTGTTTTTATGTCCACTAACATATGCAGATAAGATGGTTCATAAGATTGTTCCCGATCCGGATCCCACAAAAGATGATGATTAGATGCCGAAAGGAAATGGTAACTATATCTTGGATCGACAAAAGAAGAAACGGAGCTTAATCAGATCTCTTCATGGATAGTTGGCACGATAGATGCAACTTCAGAGGTCTCACTGCTTCAGCAGACAGTTTTCTTTCATCCTTTCAGCAACAACAGAAACAGCTTATGATTCTCTCCACCTAACGTATCTTTCTGTAGGACAAGTAGTGGATGATACCATTTATAAATTTTTTTGAAAAACATTGTTTTTGAAAATGGAAAAATATTGTTTTGAAAATAAATTGGACTAAATTTTGGAAATCACCAGACTTCATTTTATCAAAACTGAAGTCATTCAATCAACGACTACAGTCATCGATTGAGGGGGAGAGTGATTTAAAATAAAATATTTTCAAACAATATTTCTTCATAGAAGTCCGTTTTGTACAATATAAAGTGCTGATCTAAAGATTTAATTTTATGTCATGGCATGTTTATTTAAAACTCAAAGATCTTTCAAAATGAAATTCTTTCTGTTCTTGTTTGATTGTGAAATTATTTTATTTTACTTAAAGATCTCTTAAAACAATCATACACGACACTAACAATCTTTAATATCTTAAATTGTCCCTTATCTATCATTTTTCAAAATTAAATCTTGCCACGTCTTTCCCCAAAATTTTCTAAATAATTTAAATTAATTAAGATCACAAATCTCAAAAGGTCTGAAATTTTTGATCGGGGGAGGGATCGTGATTTAAATCTCAAGTCAGTTTTAAATGGTGATTGTTTCAGAAGCACTCCTTCCTTCATGTGCCAAACGATTTCAAATACATGAAGCAAATGATTGAGGAGGAACATTTAACCAAAAACAAGAAGAGTATTTAAACAAGGCCACATTTTCTCCCATGTTTTCCAAACCTTATTAAATCTCTTCGGATCCAAAATCTCAAAGGGTTTCATATTTTTGATCGGGGGAGAATTTTTTATTTAATAATGAAATTTGATAAAAGGTGATCGTTCTGATTCAAATGTGCATGCTGCTCTCCCATATGTGCTAAATGCTTTCGAATCTCGAAGCACATATTGAGGGGGAGCATTCCAACAAGAAAATAAACTTTCAAGGTACAATGATTTCTATGTTTAAACATAAAGTACCTTGATTGATTATCTAAATGGTTTCTCAATGGCTTTTGTGATCATGGATGTACTTCAAGAGAACTCTTTCCTCTATGTGATAAAATGATTTCAAATATCCTATGCACATATTGAAGGGGAGAATTTACCAAGAAAATCAAAAGGCTTTATCTAAGGAAATTGTGATCAAAGAATTTATTTCTAAGAAATCATATGCACATGTTGAGGGGGAGCATTTCTAAATGATCAAAAACAATTAAGGTACAAAATGTTTTGATTTTATATCACAAGTACCTTGATTGATTTTCCAATTGATTTTTCAATTGGTTTTAAGAAGAAAAAGAACAATACCAAAAGACCGACAAATTTACTTTATGCATGGTGATATAAGGATGGTTAGGTTAGGTATTCGTTCCCACGATCCCGCCAGAGCCGGAGGTATGTACCCAGCGACAATCCACTAGATAGGGTAGAAGTCCTTAGGTATGATGAAAAAAGGAGAAAAGTGAGAAATGGGAAGAGTGCCGACTGAGAAAGAGCTAGAACTGGAATAAACCCAACAAGGTTCTAGTTATGAAGTCTCGGTAAGCACTGAAGGGGTTGAAGAATGAAAAAGAATTGAATGTGAAAAGGGTGAAAAGAAATAGCCCTCCATTAATTCAACCTTAGGGCAGAAACCGGGTTCAATACATATGCTACTGGTGTTTACTAAGGTAACACTGGTATTGAAGACAAGACGTCATGGACCCAATGACGCACTGCACCTAACTTCCCAAGCTAATCAAGTTCCTCTTAAAAGGACTTGTTTCATTCTCACGGGGAACCTACATAATCTATCGACTTACTCTTAGATATTGTTGATATTGAATAAGGAGATCCTCTCCCTAGTCTTCGGCATAGGAAACCAAATGTGCACTATTGAGTCTAGAGCCAAGAGATCATCCACAATATCTCATTAGGACACAAAATTAATGAAGACTTGCTGTTTCACACACTGTGGGAAGTAAGTATATATATTGAGAGTCCTACACATTATCCTTGTGGTATTGCCAGAACATCCGAGTGATATGTTAAATATTCACGATGAAGATGGAAATCCTTCTAGAGCCAACATCAAACAAGCTCTTGGTGGGTGACATGTGAGATATTTTCTAAAGATCAAGCTTGTGACAACTGGATTGAAACGATGGGGTGATTCACTCGTGAATCAACCTTGGTCCAGGAAATGAATTGACGAATACCTTTGGAAAAACCGTTCGATGTGCAAATCTTCTTTTCTCTAGCACATCGAATGTGTATTCATGCTTTCAAACACAAAAAGTATTTATGATTGAAAATTGATCTTTCTCATAAAACCTTCATCGTATTGCAAAAATCTTTCTTCAAGCAATACACGATTGTTTTTCAAATCAATTTTTCATCAATCAGTGAATCTCAATTCGCTGGTTCACTCACTCTGTGTTGTCTTCTTTGAGACGTTCCCATTTGAGAACGGTTAGAGCAGCTGTGAAACCCTGTCAAGGAGATTCTTCATAATTATACCTGATCACAGGCAGTGCTTGTAGTGATCAACGGGGAACCGTGGGCTGTGTACCTCAATTCAACGAAAGTGGTCAAAGACACTTTCGTGTGTCTTACTGCTAACTGTTGTTTGCAGGTACATTTGGACGGTTGCAGCTGATCGATATTGAGAAGTCAATTCATAGCCGCATGCTCACAACATCCACACTTAATTTAAAGAAATCATGAGAAGTGCCTATCTTCATAACCTGGCTCAGATTTTTTTTATACTATGCTTCTGCTACGCTACTGCAAATATCTTGAACCAGTAAAAGCTTTCGCTAAACTGATGAAATGATGTCATGATCCAGAAAGTGTGAGCATGTCGGTCCAAAAGTCACAACATCACATGAAGGCAACACTACAAAGGGTGATCCATAGATTTACTGTGGCTGATGATCTCAAAGAAAGCTTAAAGAGCATCAAGATGTGGATCAGTTCAAAGACCTCCACTGAATATACAAAGGAGTCGGACTTTGAAGAATCACCGCTAAAGCACAAAGATTGCAGAAATTTAAGATTAAAGTATACGAGCTCGAGCATGAAGTTAAAAATAGAATGCTAGGATACACAATATAATTCATGGGGTGACCTCCCTTAGGGGGAGATTGTTAGGATTTAGAAAATCCATGTTGAAGTATCGGTCACCCCAACTATAGTCTAGCATATGTTAGCTCGTATACATTACGTTATTTATTAGTTAGTTAGTTAGTTAGAGCAACACCGTGGAGGATGGACGGGTCTTTACCCACTGTATGCCTGATCCACAGCCCGACAGAGGGCGTATTATGTAAAGCTATAAATACCCTCTACCTCCCAAGGTAGAGGGTTGGACCTTTCACTCAATCTAACCTTCTTTCTTTTGTTCACTTTCTCTCTTTAGAAAGTCTCCCATCTTCCACTTTCTCTCTCTAGAACTACATACCATTCGAACCTATATAGTTTTATGTGATGTGTTTATGAAAACCAATATCTTATACTTCTTGACCAAGTCAACTTTGTGACGGCGTCACGTTAGGGTTGTGACGTCCTTGGCTTCATATTCTGACGCCCGTCTGATTCTGGATCTAGGCCGTCTGAGTTGTGACGCCCTACTCTTTAAATCCTGACGCCATCAGGTACAAAATAGCAATTTCACTTCTGAGCCGTCGCAATTAGAGGGACGGCGTCGCCCTTTATCTATGATGCCGTCGGGTACGTTTCTCGCAGCTTGAGTGTCTTGATCTTGACTTTAGCCATTTTCTTCACATATTCACGCCTTTTCATCCAAATAAGCGTCATTCCAGCATTTTGCCTTCAAGACACCTAAAAAGTGAAAATGAACGAAATTAAGCAGTAACGGATATAAAAGTGGTCGATTAAGGGCTTAAATGACCACTAAAAAGTGTACCTTTTAAATCCTTATCAAGTATCCCTACACTGGGTATTTGCTTGTCCTCAAGCAAATGTGCTTTTGGCCAATTCATTTATAAGTTAGGGGCATGAAGCATTGGTTTAAAAAAATTCACAACAAGTATAAGCCCCAAAAAAGTCATAACAAGCACGGAAATTACATACTAGCACCTCACAAGTGGTGTTTGGATACTCTCGTCTCTCGGGTGTATATGAAATATATCAAATTGGAAATGGAAGATAAACACTCATTAACCGGTCCTAGTACATAGATTACCATAGGCTTGAGACTAGATCAAATCTCTATCGCTTTAGCGTAAGCACCTAGGAGAAACTATCTAAGAGGTCTTTTAAAGGGTTGTAACGTTAGGCTTACGGTAGGGAAACAAAGGTTTTGGTTGGATAGGTGATTAAGTGGTGGCAAGTCAAAAATCTTTATGTTACAAGCATGAGAAGAATGGCATTGCTAAGCCAAGACTCGATACTCTAAACTCTAGATAACTTTGAAACAAACAAACATAAATTTATAGATAGATGTAGAATGGTAGCTCGTATGTTTTTTTTAATTTATTTATTTATTTATTTATTTCATACACTTTTACTCTACCATTGATGATGTACCCTCCGAACAGCTCGATTGACACCCCTTCGAGATGTGTCGAAGCCCTTCTGTACGAAGGCCCTAGTTAGGTTTCCTGAATATTCATAGGCGTCAAACCATTCGTATACACAAAGGTTACCTACGAGGAATTCGCCATTCGAAGCCCTAAGCCCTTTGGGGTATGGTTAACGAAGGAGCAACGAATAGGAGAACCTCCTGACTTGGTCAAACCCACGATCTCCCTCTCTTTCCTGGCTTTCCCGCCAAGTTTGAGAACGTGGGTCACTAAGCCCTAGCGGTTACCAACAAACATAGGTAACCCCCATGTTCTCTGACATTTGCGCAGAGGTGCCCCTAACCCTATTTCTTCCACTATAAATAGGTTGGACGAGCAGAGAATTATGGTAAGCTCATTCATCACTCATCTCTTTACTTACACACACTTATACAACCATAACTCTTACTTACTTTCACGCCAGTGGTGGTTCGCAGGGTCCAACCCCTTCACTTAACGTAGTGTCTTCGTATTTCTTATACTCAGGTGAAAGACAATCTTGGCTGGAACATACACCCCTCATACCTTTGATCATCATCGAAGCCTGGTAGTGCAATTTATTGTACAATCAGTGGCGCCATCCGTGGGACCTGCTACTATTAGTCTTGTAATCACCAAATCTTGAAACCTTAACCGATTAGGATACTTTTCCGGCATGGAACCAGGAAGGGAAGATACACCTCCACCTGGTTTCTCTACCCTAGTACCTCTTAACACAACTAACACCGATAATCTCGCCCCCATAATTGCGTCCACCTTCACTACACGATCTCGTTTGGAAACCACTCTCGTACATCACGCCTCAACTTCCGCTAACTCTATTCTAGAAGTTAGCCCTGCCTTTGTTGAGGCAAACTTTGAAGCCTTAGAGTCCTTGCTGAGGGCTCACAAGAGGCAAGTTCGCAACACTAAGATGTGAATGGAACTGGAATATTCCATTGAGGAATATGACAAAGAGATCGAGGTAGATGAAAGGCCTCGACCAATTAACAAGGGGCGTTTAGCCCTACGAAATGGTTCCCCTTCCATAAGAAGGCCTAATGGAAGGACTGTTGGTTTTGAAGAAGGTCCCAAAGGAGACCCGGGAAAAAGGGAAAAAGTACAAGGTGAAAGAAGGAGCGAGAACTCCAACGGATGAAGCAACCCAGTAGGAAACAGAGGGGTAAACCTACCACCTCTCCTAGCTGCCCACTTACAAAGAGAAGGGATGGGGGCTCCGATACCTCCATCATACCTCTCGACTGTCGGAGGACCTCTTTCATACTCCGGGATGAACCAGCTACCCCCTCAGGGAATGAATCCCTACCTACCTGCTCAAACCTATAACACCTACCCTCTGAATGGGTTTCTCCATAACCAAAGTTACCAGCAAGTACCTTACGGACACCTTCCTGTACACCGTATACAACCGATACGTGGAAATCCTTCGTACCAACGCTGCATTCTCACAACCACTTCCTAACCCGTACAACCCTACACCTGTTTATCCACCTCCATATAACCCTTACTATGCTGAAGCCTCTGGAGCTTGCACACCTTTTGTGAAGTGGATCGAAGACTACCCTCTACCTGACAGTGTGAAGATGCCCACTTACATAGGCACCTACGATGGGAAAGTCGATCCTGACAACTTCTTACATTTGTTTGAAGGCGCTATCAAGATGCAAAAGTGGGTCATGCTCGTAGCATGCCACATGTTTACATACACGCTCTGAGACTCCGCAAGAATATGGTAAAATGGGCAAAAGGTGGGGAGCATTGTAAGTCTAGACGATCTTAAGGCTAAGTTTCGATCACACTTTAGCCAATAGAAGAAGTACCCCAAGACCCATCTAGCCGTGCATACCATCAAGCAAAGGGGCAGCGAAAGCACAACTTTCGTCACAAGGTACACCGATGAAACTTTGCAAATTCTGGGGTTGCACGAGGAACAAAGGATTTCTGGCTTCGTACATGGCTTACGAACTCGAAGCTTGGTGGAATTCCTATCCACCGAACTTCCTACCACTTACAAGGCACAGATGGAGAAGACTTACACTTGGATTGAGTCCAAGGAAGTAGCAGCAAATGGAGCTCCGATTGAGCAAAGAGAAGCCTCCGACAAATTATCCAGAGGGTCCTCCTAGGAAGGATCCAAGAATAGGAAGAAGAACAAAGACCGCTTCACTCCCTACAACAAAGGCTCGAATCATGGACTCTTAGCAAACCTGGTCAAATCTCCGAGGGAGATCCTTACTACCGAGAAATCCGCAAAGTCCGTCGACCCGCCACCTCGGATGTCAGCACAAAGCAAAGCCAGGGACATGTCGAAGTACTACCACTTCTATGAAGACCATGGGCATGACACCAATAGCTGCAGAGAGCTGAAAAGGCAGATTGAAGAGGCAGTACGCTCCGGACAATTGGTACATCTGGTTAAAGGCATCAAAAAGGGAAAGGACAAGTTCTCCGACAGTCAGCTAGGAGAGTATAAAGGGAACAAAAAGGAAGCTACCCCTGCGGAAACTCCGATACTGATGGTGCACATGCATGATCAAACCTTAAAGCGGAAGGAAGCAGATGGAGAGCTGGGAAGTGTAGGGGAGATAACATTCCCGTCCATTCTGGGGCAGACACCTTCGACTGACCCCGTGGTCATCAAGGTACGGGTCTCCAACAGGGAAGTAAACCGAGCCTATATGGATTGTGGAAGGTCCTGCAAGATCATCTATGAGCATTGCTTCCTAAAGCTCAAACCGTCCATACGCTCGCAAAGGGTAGACTCAAAAACACCTCTGGTAGGGTTCTCTGGCGAACACTCATGGACTCTGGGAGAGGGACCTTTGGAAACCACTATAGGCGAAGGGCCATTATCTCGCACAGAAATTCTTACCTTCATCATAGTCAGGTCAGATTCTCCTTACAATTTACTAATAGGGAGAACAACTATGCAAAAGATGGGCATTGTAGTTTCCACCATACACGCTGCCATTAAGTTCCAAACTCCCTTCGGTGTGGGAACTGTTCATTCTAATTATGGGGCAGATAAAGGAGTATATGGTGTCAAGAAGGTCAAGGAAGGACTGGAGGAGCCTCCGATAGCAATTCTAAGCTGTACGGATGCTGAAGAACTGGTCGTAGTAAACCCTAGCTACCCCAAGCAGACAGTAGTGATAGGAAAGCTGTTGGAATCACTCCTAAACTAGAATTCAAGTGTTAGTAATTAATATGTAATTGTTAGCTTAATTATGGCTTTTATGTTAGTAATCAAGGCTAGGCTCATGTAGAAAGCCCATGAGCCTATGCCAAAGCCCATTATGGGAAAGGAAGGGAACTTGCATGTTGCCCTAGTTCCTTCCTATAAATACCCATGTAAACCTTCATTTGAAGGTTGGTTGTTCACATTTACATTTTACTTATGCTTAAACTTTCTCTCAAGTCCTACGCATAGAGTGTGTGTGTGTTTATCCGATCCTTCCTTCATCTCCTTTCTTATATTGATGCGTGTGTTACTAATATGGGAACCTAACAGTGGTATCATTCGCCAAATAGTTGGGTGAAACGATTTTAGTTTTTTTGAAGTCTTTTTGGTTATACGCGTAATTCTTGGTTTAGAAACTTTCATACGCAAAAAGCTCAAATTTTTACACTTTAAAACTCAAGATTCTTGTACTTTAAAGGTTATTTGGTGTTAAAGTTTAAGTTTTTGGCAAAAAGTTTGAAACTTTACGTGTATCTCCTTAGTTTTGAGCTTGATTTTCTTCGTGAAGTCTATTTTACGCGTAAGGTGTAGAAACGTGTTGGGTCATCAAGTTTCACACTTTTGTGTTATTTTGGTGATATTGAAACTGTTTCATCACAAAAATCGGGTTTAGAAACACTTTTGGACAGAAATCTAAGTTTTGGAATATTTTGACAAATCTTACGCATAAGAAAACCCTAATCTTACGCGTAATGTTTACTTGGATTGATCTTCAGTGTTCTTGGTTTACTCAGTGTTTTCTTACTTGGATAAGCCTGAAAACACTTCGACTTTGGATATCTTTTACACTGGTATAAGTGTAAAGGATTTTTGGTCAAAACCCTAGTTTTACGCCTAAGCTAACTCTTACGCATAGAATCTTTACGCCTAAGCATTTCCTTACGCCTAAGCCTTGTCTTACGCATAAGCAAATCTTACGCATAAGCATTCTACTCCTAAGCTCTTAGTCTACACATAAGCTAAGGTTTACTTAACCCTACGCGTAAGCTTACATCTTACACGTAAGTTGGTGTTTTTACGCCTAAGGTTTTCTTTGCCTAAACTTGGTTTCTACGCATAAGGTTACTTCATCAACAAAATTTCATTCGACTACAAAGATCCATTTTACAACACAAGTTTCAAGATGTCTCAACCACCATACTCTAACTACTTCCCTCATGTGTATCCTCAACAAGTACAACAACAAATCAATCAACAACAACAACTCTATCAACTAAAACATCAATTCCCCCAAGGAGCAATTAAACCACAAATGATTCAACCACCACCTAGTCTTCAAGTACAACGTTACACAAACATTCACAATCAGCATCCATCCAGGAATACTATGAAGGAACCGTCTTGGTTTGCAATGATGTGTGAAGCTTTAAGTAGCCAACAATCCATTCATGAGGCTGGATCACTTGATAGACCTCCAATGCTCACTCCCGGAAACTATGATCAATGGGTGATTAGGTTTTTTAGGTTTTGTGATCTAAAGAAGCCACATGGAAAATTCTTAAAGAAGGTCATCCTGGAAGGTCCGTTTAAGATGCCTACTGTCGTTACACCCGGAGATCCACATGCTAATCCACCAAGAGGTGACGTCACCAACATTGCAAGTCTTACTGACCTCACTGCTGATGAACTTCTACATTTTGAAGCCGATGAACTAGCAATGCAATACATCCTTTTGGGATTTGATAAGGTTTTAAAAGGTACCATTTTGAGGGGTCGTTTATGTCCTTATTTGATCACTTTTGTATCCGTTATTGCTTAATATCGTTCCTTTTCACTTTTTAGGTCTCGTGAAGGCAAAATGCTGCAATGGCACTTACTTGACGAAAAGGCGCAAATATATGAAGAAAATGGCCAAAGTCAAAATCGAGACACTCACAGTTGCTGAAAGTAGAAGGCGACGGCGTCAGGTGCTACATTCTGACGCCGTCCCAAAATTATTGTGACGGGCCAGAACCCAAAACTCGTATTTTCAAGAGACGGCGTCTAGTTGTGAAAGAGTAGGCCGTCGCTACTCAGACGGCCTAGATGCAATCCAGACGACGTCAGAAGCTGAAGAGGACGGCGTCACGGACATAAGGTGACGCCGTCGCAAGGTTAACGTGGCCAAGACGAAACCCTAATGACGGCGACACGACGGCGTCACTAAACATAAGGTGACGCCGTCGCAATTGTAATCTTATATATAGAATCCGAATTTTTCAGTCTTTGTGTGGAGAGTCTTTGGAGTAAAAACCTAAAACCGAACCTAAGGTGTCTTGTACAATATTTTAGGGTTTTAAACCCTATCTTACATCAAGATAAGTCTTTACTTCATTAATTCAATTATGTCTTTGATTATTTGTGTGTATGCTTGCATGTTCTCCATGTCCGGCTAATTTATTTGTGTGTTTGCTTAGGAAGTATGAAACTTAATTATTGAATATTGATTGGTTGTTTCTTATCTTAGTTGATTAATGATCTAGTAATGCGATAGGTCATTCGTTGTGTACTTAATGCTTGATTCATCTTTGTGAACCTTAGAATATAATTACCTGAGTAGTTGTAGGCTAAACCATCCAAAGAGCGCCTTAGAGTAGGAGTTTATAATCCCTAGTGGGTTTGTAGACAAGACCCTTTGGTAAGTTCAAAGAGTTAGGGAGAAACGCATACCCTACAACTTTAGACACACAACGCAACTAGGAATAAGACGTGACACTCAACCATCAATAGGAGATAATTAAGGAGTAATACAAACTAAGTAAACACATCTTTAAACTATCATACGAGCACACATTAATTAGACATAAACTCCCACAACCTTAGTTTAGATAATTAGATAATAGTAGAGTAATCGGTAGAAATACCAAACCCCTAAATCCAAACCCCGAGATTCGTACCTTTCCATTTCATAAAATATAAAAATACAAAAATAATCATCCCTCACCTTTAGACTTAAATCGACATACACTTCAGCCTAACGACACTATTCCCCTAGAGAACGATATCAATACCCGTGGCTTACCCTAATTACTACACTACAACGATTAGGTTCACTGCCTAGGGTGTTATAAAACTTGCTCGAAGAAAAGGAAGTTCCTTTGACCCCGAACGACGCGTGTAGCGTTATCAAGTTTTTGGTGCCGCTGCCGGGGAATAGTTATTGTTTAGGCTTGATTTATATCTCGTTTAGGTTTACTCACAAGATTCCTATCAAGTGAGATTTTCTTTTTCTTTTTTATTAGCTTCCTTGTAGTCTATCCCCCTTCTTTGTGTTTGTGTTTGTAAAACCATTTTCATTTGTCACTATGGCAAGTGAAGTAGCATTTGAATCATTAACAAATGAGGAACAATTGAATTTCACAAGTTGGTTTGGTTTTTATTGTTCTAATGAATTTGTGAGTGAACTTAGAGATATCCAAAAGAATAAGGGTGTAAGATTGGATGGATTTGATATATTTTGTGTTTGTGTGGCTTCTATTCAACGATAGTTGTCAAGATCAACTCCTTTTAGTGACACCATCTTTAGAATTTTTCAGAAAAACCTCCTATGCATAAACCTTCAGTTGTTACAACTTGAGGAAATGGATAAGAAGGATTTATCTAACCTTAGGAATCATGATCAAAAAGACCTAGTTTTTAAGAACATGAAACCTAAACCCAAACAAGATTGTGAGATGGTTGAAGCTAAAATACCTAGTTGCATGTGTGGGATAGATTTCAAACATTTAGGAGATCTAGATATAATGGAGAAAAAGGTGGAAGCTCCAAGCCCACAAGCCCTACCATCACTTGAGGAACACACATCACCTATAACTTACCCGGAAGAAGTAGAAGAGACTATAGGAGCCCCAATTGATAGAGAACCTTTGGACCAAACGCCACTAGAGAATGTAGGTTTAGATGCTTGTTGTCATGACCTCTCTCTTAATCCTAGGGAAGTTCCTAATTTTGATGAACCGGAGCCTCAACCAAAAACCTTACCCAATGTTCCGTCTTTAGATGTGAATCTTGGAATTGAATTAGGCCCCAATCCACCCATCAAAATAGATAGTCCGGGTAGTTGCTTGATAAAGGTGATAGATTCTAGGCCATGTAGAGTGGAAGCTAATATAGGAGTAACCCATGACCTTACACATTTATATCACCCATTCATGGTTGATAACAAGAAACACTATGGGTTTAAACCGGGTTTATTAGGTCAAGATGGATCCTTAACTATGAATCTTTTGAAGTTGATAGAAGATGATCCATTTTTAGGGAGAATTGATTCACCCGCTACACCAATAAACTTAGGTAAGGTTATAATGAATGGAGCACACTCCTTTGAGCATATAAATCACCCATCACCCTCTGCTCACGTAGCAAATTTCCACCCTAAGGGTGTGTATTGCTACTATCACCCGCACTTAAACTTAAGTGTAGGAAAAACTTCCCCTTTATCTGTTAAATAAGGGTAGAGTCAGGCTCGTGACTCGAACAAAAACAAGCGCTTCTTGGGAGGCAACCCATGTGTATTTGTTTTTCATTTTCATTTGTGTGTCGTATATCTTTTATTGATTGTTTATTCTCATGTTTAAATTTGTAAAAAAGCTTTATTTTTGTCTTTAACCTCGTCTTAATTACATATAAAGGTATTTTACATAAGGGATAAGTGTAGGGAGGATTACACACGTTTTCAAAAGAAACGTAAACATGAGAATTTCAATTAATTAAAAGATGTATATGTGTGTTTGTTCGAGTCAAATGCTTGTATCGAGTCATAATGGATGTTTTGCAGGAAGTTTTTCCAGATTTTAAAGATAAAAATTTTCCAGAATTTTTTCCAGAAAATCGCAGACCAGTTTCTGTCATGATAACCGGACGGCGTCAGGATCGCAACCTGACGGCGTCAGGAAGGAGCAAAAAAACAACAGATTACTTTTTCTCGTTTTCTGAGCTACTTATAAATTTTTGGAATTTTCCAGGTCTTAATTTTCTTAGAAATTCTGTAAACATCCATTCCACAAGCATTATATCCTAGTTTAAATCGAGTCTTATATATATTATTACCGCCGATTTTACGCGAAGGTTTCGTTTGTTTTCTTCAAGTGTGCAGGTTTAGTTTGTCAAGAAGAAGTTACATAAGATTGGAAGGAGCTTTTCACGCATTAATTCTTCTTGAAAAAGATTTAACCACCACTTTACACGGATCCTACCGAGCTAATCAGGGGAGTATTAGTTTCTTTCGTTTTTAATTACCTTCTTTTATCATAACTTTGATACTTTCGGGGAACATTGGGGACAATGTTCAGTTTAAGTGTAGGGAGGGAAAATAAAACGGGAACTTTGAAACTATGCTTATCCTTGATTATTTGCTTTTTCCAATTGTATTTGTGTAATAAACCATGAGAAAATGTCGGTTAGGGTAATTTTGGCACCAAATTTAAAATTTTTCTTGACATATAGGAGTGGGCCATTAGTCTTAACAAAAGCGTCTCACGGATAGGAAGTTACATGACTAGCACAAAAACCCTTTACCACCTAAATTCCACCCAAAATGTGAGGATCGCCATTAGATTAGTAGGAATTAAAGCATTCATCTTTAATGCTTAGAGTGTGAACCGGTAGTATATTAGATTCTAGAACTTGTTTTGTGATGCATTCCGAGATCGCAAGTGAGGCTACACTTGTGTAGTTAGGAATAACTAAATGATAAGAGGCATTAGGATAACCCTTGTTTGATACCTGTAATATAATTACTTCTTCCACATCTGTTGAGTAATTCCCCCACACCCTTTGCGTTGTACTCATCTTTAGTACACGATACCCCTAGTTAACCCCTCAGAGCCTATCCTTTTCGCGGTTCTCGTGATGTTTCGGTTTTTCCGGAATATCAATGAAGAGCATTGTTTACACCCCACCCCCAAATATACACCCAAATCGCCTTAGCCTACCCCTTATGCACTCACTTTTAGTGCAAATGTTTGTTATCACCCCAAACCCTTAGTTCAATTATCTAGATGCTTGTATAAATTGCTAAGTCGAGTCATATCCTTTGTATACAGTTTTGGGACGATTGGGATTCATGGGAAAAGTTAAAGTTTATGAAATGACGGGAAGGGAACGTTAAATTCAAATTCCCTTTGTTTGCGTAATAATGTACCCCAAGTGTTTTGATCTTTTCAATTCGGGTCAAATTAGTGTTAGAGTAATAAAAACTCAAGTGTAGGGATATGCTTGTAAATCCCTAGTATTTTGATGTTATCATAGAGGATGGTAGAGTAAAAGTGTATGAAAAAAAAAAAAAAAATCGAAAAAAAAAAATATAGAAAAAGAGAAAAGAAAAAAAATAGAGTGAAAAAAAAAATACGGGCTACCATCCTACATCTATCTTAAAATTTATATTTATTTATTTCAGTTATCTAGAGTTTAGAGTGTCGATTCTTGGCTTAGCAACGCCATTCTTCATATGCAGTTAACATAAAGATTTTTGACTTGCCACCACTAAATAGCCCATCCCACCAAACCCTTATTTCCCTACCGTAAGCCTAACGTTACAACCCTTTAAAAGACCTCTTTGATAGTCTTTCCTAGGTGCTTACGCCAAAGCGATGGAGGTTTGATCTATTCTCAAGCCTATGGTAATCTATGTACTAGGACCGGTTAATGAGTGTTTATCTTCCATTTCCTATTTGTTATATTTCATATATACACCCGAGAGAGATGTGAGTATCCAAACACCTCATGTGAGGTGCTAGTATGTAATTTCCGTGCTTGTTATGACTTTTGCGGGGCTTATATGTGTTGTGGACCATTTTGAATTAATGCTTCATGACCCCTAACTTATAAATTAATTGGCTAAAAGCACATTTGCTTGAGGACAAGCAAATAACAAGTGTAGGGATATTTGATAAGGTTTTAAAAGGTACCATTTTGAGGGGTCGTTTAAGTCCTTATTTGATCACTTTTGTATCCGTTATTGCTTAATATCGTTCCTTTTCACTTTTTAGGTCTCGTGAAGGCAAAATGCTGGAATGGCACTTATTTGGACGAAAAGGCGCAAATATATGAAGAAAATGGCCAAAGTCAAAATCGAGACACTCACAGTTGCTGAAAGTAGAAGGCGACGGCGTCAGGTGCTACATTCTGACGCCGTCCCAAAATTATTGTGACGGGCCAGAACCCAAAACTCGTATTTTCAAGAGACGGCGTCTAGTTGTGAAAGAGTAGGTCGTCGCTACTCAGACGGCCTAGATGCAATCCAGACGACGTCAGAAGCTGAAGAGGACGGCGTCACGGACATAAGGTGACGCCGTCGCAAGGTTAACGTGGCCAAGACGAAACCCTAATGACGGCGACACGACGGCGTCACTAAACATAAGGTGACGCCGTCGCAATTGTAATCTTATATATAGAATCCGAATTTTTCAGTCTTTGTGTGGAGAGTCTTTGGAGTAAAAACCTAAAACCGAACCTAAGGTGTCTTGTACAGTATTTTAGGGTTTTAAACCCTATCTTACATCAAGATAAGTCTTTACTTCATTAATTCAATTATGTCTTTGATTATTTGTGTGTATGCTTGCATGTTCTCCATGTCCGGCTAATTTATTTGTGTGTTTGCTTAGGACGTATGAAACTTAATTATTGAATATTGATTGGTTGTTTCTTATCTTAGTTGATTAATGATCTAGTAATGCGATAGGTCATTCGTTGTGTACTTAATGCTTGATTCATCTTTGTGAACCTTAGAATATAATTACCTGAGTAGTTGTAGGCTAAACCATCCAAAGAGCGCCTTAGAGTAGGAGTTTATAATCCCTAGTGGGTTTGTAGACAAGACCCTTTGGTAAGTTCAAAGAGTTAGGGAGAAACGCATACCCTACAACTTTAGACACACAACGCAACTAGGAATAAGACGTGACACTCAACCATCAATAGGAGATAATTAAGGAGTAATACAAACTAAGTAAACACATCTTTAAACTATCATACGAGCACACATTAATTAGACATAGACTCCCACAACCTTAGTTTAGATAATTAGTAATAGTAGAGTAATCGGTAGAAATACCAAACCCCTAAATCCAAACCCCGAGATTCGTACCTTTCCATTTCATAAAATATAAAAATACAAAAATAATCATCCCTCACCTTTAGACTTAAATCGACATACACTTCAGCCTAACGACACTATTCCCCTAGAGAACGATATCAATACCCGTGGCTTACCCTAATTACTACACTACAACGATTAGGTTCACTGCCTAGGGTGTTATAAAACATGCTCGAAGAAAAGGAAGTTCCTTTGACCCCGAACGACGCGTGTAGCGTTATCAGGATTACCCAATCCAATCCTTCAAAGTGTTGATGCTCAAAAGACTGCTAAAGCAATGTGGGAACATATTCATCTTCTCATGGAAGGCACTGAACTCAATCAAGAAAACATGGAATCCAAAATCTACTTGGCTTATGAACACTTCGTGATTGAACCAGGAGAGACATTAGAGTCATATCATCATCGATTCTCAGACATCTCAATGACTTGGAAAAACATAACATCATTTTGCCAAGGATTGCAGTCAACACTAAGTTCCTAAGTAGTCTTGGTCCTGATTGGGAAAAGTATGTCATTTTCATCCGTCAAGCAAAGAATCTTCATCGTGCTACATACGGATTGTTGTACGACTATTTGAAGCCCCACCAAAAAGAAGTTGACAAAGAAAGGGTTATCCATGGACTCCCCATCATACCTTCACTTCCGGATAATCAACAACTAGCTTTGTGGGCTCAAGCTTGTTATCCTTAATTCCCGACATTACAAACTGTATTCACAAATCCTCCACAACCCGTTGCTCAACCATCTGCTATGATAACACCCCAGGATTAGTCACAACACCAATATCAAGAAACTCAGTTGGTTCCATACAACAACAACAAAAATGATCAAGCACTTTACAGTGAATCTAATGAGGATACAGAAGCTTTCGATGCATTGCAGCAAGGATTTGTCATGATTTCTAGAGCCTTCGGCCGATACTCAAACAAATCTAACAATCGCATTCGTACCTCATCAAATACAAGGAATTAGGCTGTTGTTAACAATGGACGTGTTGAAGTTCAGAATTGATGTAATGTTCGTCAGATGGGCGGTGGTCAAGGATTTAATCCAATGGGAAGGAATAACATGGTTGCTCCACAACAACAAAGAGCTCAAGTGGTTGAACAGGGTAATGCTCATAATGGGATTAATGGTCTTCGTTGCTATAATTGTAATGAGAAGGGTCATCTGGCTAATGCATGCCTAAAGCCAAGGACAAGAGGCAGCGCTTATCACAAAGAAGTTTTACTCTTGGCTCTTAAGGATGAAGCTAGTGGAACTCTTACCAACAAGGAACAGAGCTTCATGGCAAATGCATATTCTGATGATGATATGGAGGACTTGCAGGCTAATGCAACAGTTATGTTGATGGCAAACATGCACGAACTCCACATGAGTGACACAGGCACAGTGTATGACACTGACCGCTTGTCTCAGGTACCGGATCAAACCATATTCATCACTGATCTAATATCTCAGCCAACATCTGAATCCGACGAGGCTCAGAATGTTCAACATGAGCCGTCAACATCTCATTCTGATGATACTCAACTAGATCCAGTAGTTACATTTGACGATCACGATGACCTCATGGTTACCATTGATAATCAAGTTGACTCCGTGGTTATACTTGAGGATCTGAATAATGATCATGTTGAGACTCACGTTGAACACGCTGAACCATTGCCTAATCCAGATATTGACCTCTTACTTAGTGACCAACGATCCCAAATGGAACAATGTTGTGAACTCAATCAACAATTAAAGAATAAAAATGCACTGTTAACCAGGGATATTGAATGCTTAAAAAGGCAACTCAACGTTTTTAAAACTCAAGAAAAACGTGAACAAGGTTTTGAAGTCGCTTTTGCTAAATCTTACCAAAATGAAAAATCATTAGAACGACCGATACGTGATCTAGTCGCATCCAAGAATGCTTTGTTGTCTCAAATAGAACAACTGAAATATGATCATAAACAACAACTTAATGCTCTTACTTTGGAAACTCAAAAAGCCAAGTATGAGTTTTTAACTTGTCAAAAACAGTTCTCTGAGTACAAAAAGCATTCAACGAAATGAATAGATGCCTATCTTGAGGAAATTGTCGACTTACAAAACAAAATCAAAGAGTTTTGAAATGTTGTTTACAAACATGGTGAATCAATCACAACGATTTAAAAGTTTACTTTCAAACCAAATCCAAATGGATATGGACCGAATCTTGCTGATTACAAACCTAAGTTTTCTAATAGAGCATTCAAACCAAATCCTGAAGTTTACAGTGGAGAACATAGAATTGATGATTCCATTATGAGTGTTGTTGAATATAATCGTCAAGAGGAATTAGATGCAGAAGACGAGAGTCGATCAAAATTAGAAAATGTTGTTTATAACAAACCATTTAACTATTCAAAAGCCGTCACTTTCATCGCACAAAAGGATACTTCTAACACACCATGGGTTATCACACCTGTGTCTGAGTCTTCTATTGTTGGTCCCCAACCTAATTCTGCACAAATTAATGGTCCTTTACCTTCACTCAGTGAAGTAAAATAAATACCTGAAAGTCGTCAAATTCTTCGATATTTTGACACTTTCCTATCTGACATCAAACTTTTAGAACGTGAGATTGAATTTCATTCTGAAATAAAAGTTGAACATTTTCAATCGCCTCAGGCGCGAGAACAAAGAGATATTTTTCAGAAAAGAATTTTACCCCATGTTCAAAACTTGAAAAATTGTGCATTGTATTGGGAAAGGGAATTTCATAAGGAACTTGGACTGATGAAAATAGTTTTCGAGAAAACAGAAACATCTATTTCAAATACAAAACGTAAAAAAAATGTTACGAAAAGATGTTGATCGACTCTTGGAAGATGTTATATGTGCTGATATCCATAATGTGGTGTTATTACATTCTTTTGCATATGCATTTGATTATATCTCTGATGAAATCGTTGATTATGTTGAAAACGTTGAGAATACTAATACTGTGTCACAAATCAAGACTTTAAAAGTTGAAAATGAACGATTGTTAAACGAGCTTTCAAATGCAAAACGTCGTCTTCAATGGTGTCAAAAAGATTGTCAAAATCGTGATCTTTCTTTGCAAAACAAAATCAACCAGTTGCATTCCAAACCTCTTAATCCAAAACTTGAGCAACTGGATGATCAAAACGTGTCTTTGAAATGTCAAATCTCAAAATATGAACAAGAACTTGCAAAAGTTAAAAAGGAATATGGTGTCATATTTGATTTACTCAAACAAACTCGTGATGAAGCATCAAACGAACTTGATCATTATCTTGCACACACTAAAGAAGTCATAAATGTTTATGGAAATCTTCGTTCGGAAAATCAAGATTTGTTGCACACTATTTTTGAGTTAAAAGAGAAGTTAGGAAAGTATGAACAAGTTAAGATTAGTAACATTAAGGTACTTGCACCTGTAACACTTAGAAAAAGTGACACTAGAATGTCTAATGACAAACCACAAGAAAATAATGTGCTTCCCTCTACTGAAACATGAATAGTTTCCTCTTTTCCCAACGCCCGCACTTCACAGCCTAGGAGCAATACAAGGAAGAATAGGAAGTTGCGACGTAAGAAAAGAACAATAAATAATGCTGAAGTAGAAGAACACCGTAGGACTTTGAATAAAACTCAAGTTGCAGGTTGCGTCTGACAAATGTAATGAACAAAGTGATGTAACGAATGCTGAATCTTTAAGTACTCTTAATGTTTTGTTTGAAGCCTCTTGTGTTGGTTGTCATAAAAGCATGTTTTCTGGTTTTCATGATAAATGTGTTGCTAAGGCTATCTTGAATCGTAAGCGGAATAATAGAAAACGGAACACCTCTAGGCCCACTATTGCTTCTATGTCTGTGCTAGGTAAACCACCATCTAGTGTTCCAGCTACGATCATTGATGTACCCATAAAACCCCCTTCACCTCCTAGGAAGAACTTATCACCTAGTGCATTCACTAAGACCAAAGCTAAGACTAGTTGGAGATGGCAGAAATGGTTACATAATACACTTGGATTTAAATGGATACCTAAAATCATTGATATGTGTGTTTCTACTATAATTGCTTCGGAAGCCTCTAACTCTTCAGGTTCCACATCTACTTCTATTCCATCTGTGTCGTCTGTATGTAATGCAGGTGATACAGATCATCCTTTGGATTGTTGATAGCGGATGTTCCCGACACATGACAGGCAATCTCAAACTATTATCAAAGTTTGTTGCAAAGTTCATTGGCACTGTCAGATTCGGGAATGATCACTTTGCAGCTATCATGGGCTACGGAGATTACATCAATGGCAACATCAAAATTAGCAGGGTTTATTATGTGGAAGGTCTCGGTCACAATCTCTTCTCAGTTGGTCAGTTCTGTGATGGAGATTTGGAAGTTGCTTTTCGGGATAAAACTTGTGTCATTCGCGATCTACAAGGAAACGATCTTATGTCTGGCACCCGCAATTCAAGTCTTTACACAATCTCAATGAAAGACATGATTGCTTCATCTCCCATCTGTCTACTTTCAAAGGCAACATCTACAAAATCTTGGCTATGGCACCTTCGTCTCTCACATTTAAACTTTCAAACCATAACCAACCTTGCTCGATACAAACTTGTTGAAGGTCTCCCAAGATTTTGATATTCTAAAGATCACCTATGCTCTGCTTGTGAACAAGGGAAAAGCACTCGTGCTCACTTTCCTTCAAAGGTGGAACACAGCTCACAACATGTGCTTCATCTTCTTCACATGGATTTGTGTGGCCCGATGCGCGTGCAGACGATTAATGGCAAACGCTACATCTTGGTAATTGTAGATGACTACTCACGATAGACTTGGGTTTATTTTCTTCAAAGTAAAGATCAAGCTCCACAGATGATCATCACCTTTCTCACAAAAATTCAAGTTCAGCTCCGAAACACAGTCAAACAAATCAGAACAGACAAAGGAACTGAATTTGTGAATCAAACTCTTCGTGCATTTTTTGAGAAAGTGGGAATTAAGCATCAAACATCTATTGCACGTACACCAGAACAAAACGGAGTTGTTAATCAATGCTAAACTTCAAGATTACTTGTGGGCCGAAGCCGTGTCAACTGCATGCTACACTTAGAATCGCTCCATGATTACCAAGCGCCACAACAAAACACCTTATGAGCTTATTCACAACCGTAAACCGAATCTCAAACACTTTCATGTATTTGGATCCCTTTGTTATCTGAATAATGATCGTGATGACTTTGGTAAGCTCATAGCCAAAGCTGACATTGGAGTCTTTGTAGGATATTGTGAAAACTCCAAGGGCTACCGGATCTGGAATCGTCATACAAGGGAGATTATGGAACGTATCATGCCAATTTCGATGAGCTTACAGAGATGGCTTCTGAGCATAACAGCTTGGAACCCGGTCATAACCATTTAAACTTCCTTCAAACCCCATCATCAGCTGAACCGAGTTTACAACTAACTCGATGTCAAATGGAACAGCTATTTGCTCCTCTGTTTAGTGATGATATTGATGAACGTGCACCAGGTGTATCCAATGTTTCCGCTGCTCAACCTGATCAAAATCCAATACTTGATACACCTGCTACAACAACTACTGTTGAAGAAGCACCACCAGTTGATTCTACAACAACAGTTGAACAAACCGAATCCAATGACGCTGAACCAGCTGATGATCTTCTGAACAATGAAGTACCCCCACCTGCAGATTATGACCCAAATGCGTTCTTTAACCCATTTTCTTATGAAATTGCTGCACCTGATGTTGTGGAATCATCTACAAGCCATTTGAATCCTCCCAATTTGCATAATGTATATCAACATCAACCTTCCACACATCGTTGGACGAAAGACCATACTCTTGAGAACGTTATTGGTAACCCGAATCAACCAGTCATAACTAGACAACATCTTCACACAGACGGTGAACATTGCATTTATGCACTCACTGTCTGCCAATTTGAACCTAAAAACATTAAGGATGCAACGACCAAAGATAACTGGATTGAATCCATGCAAGAAGAACTCAATCAGTTTAAACTTCTTGAAGTATGGGAATTGGTTGAAAGACCAACAGGGGTCTTCGTCATTGGTCTCAAATGGATTTGGAAAAACAAATTGGATGCTGAAGGAACCGTAATCAGAAATAAGTCACGTCTGGTGGCTAAGGGTTATATACAGGAAGAGGGTATTGACTTTGAAGAATCATTTGCTTTGGTTGCTCGTCTTGAGGCTGTACGGATCTTTCTCGCTTTTGCGGCTCACATGAACATCACCGTTTATCAGATGGACGTAAAAACTGCTTTTCTGAATGGAAAACTGAAAGAAACGGTGTATGTCAGCCAGCCAGAAGGATTCGTTGATCCAGAGTTCCCGAAACACATTTACAAACTGAACAAGGCTCTCTACGGACTCAAACAAGCTCCTCGGGCGTGGTACGATAAGTTATCATCCTTTCTTCTCACCAATAAGTTCGTCAAAGGTTCGGTCGACCCTACACTATTCATACAATATCATGGGGCTCACATTTTAATCGTTCAAATCTATGTGGATGACATCATCTTTGGGTCAACACATCTTAAGTACTCAAACACTTTTTCAAAACCTATGAAAAAAACATTTTGAAATGTCAATGATGGGTGAACTTACATTCTTTCTAGGATTGCAAGTTCATCAATCACCCCGTGATATTTTCTTGAGTCAGTCCAAATATGCCCTTGAAAATTTAAACAAAAATGGAATGCAAAACTGTGACACCTATGCCACTCCAATGGCACATACCAAGAAACTGGATGCTGATTTGCATGGGAAATTGGTTGACCCTACCAAATACTGAAGTATCATTGGGTCTCTCATGTATCTAACAGCCAGTAGACCTGATATTGTCTTTGCTGTTTATCTTTGCTCCCGTTATCAGTCAAGACCAACTGAAACTCACCTCTCTGAGGCTAAAAGAATCTTCTGATACATCAAAAGAACCATTAACTTGGGGATCTAGTATCCGAAGGATTCTGTTTTTAAACTAATAGCTTTTTCAGACGATGATCACGCAGGATGCTTAGATTCACGAAAAAGTACTTCAGGAGCCTTACAATTTCTTGGTGATAAACTGGTGTCATGGCAATCGAAGAAGCAGGATTGTACATCGTTGTCCTCAACTGAAGCAGAATATGTAGCCATGTCAGCATGTTGTGCTCAAGTCATTTGGATGAGAACACAACTCAAAGACTATGGTTACGTGTTTGACAGAATCCCAATGTACTACGACAATCGGAGTGCTATCGCGATCTCGTGCAACTTTGTTCAACATTCAAAATCAAAGCACATCGATCTTCGATATCATTTCATCAAGGAGCACGTGGAAAAGGGTACCGTTGAATTATACTTTGTGGGTACTGAATACCAATCGGCAAATCCTCTCACCGAAGCATTAGCTCCTGCTAGGTTTAATGAGTTGGTCCACCGGATTGGTATGCGGTGTTTGACTCCAAAGGAACTGGATGAACTTTTAAAACATTCTTAAAACCAGTCAAACACCAAAACCTCTTTTGAAAATATTTTCAAAAACAAAATACAAAAATATAAAATCTGCTAAAACTTCAAAAATATGCTTCTATCTATATTTCTGTTAACATGGCAAGTACAAATCTTCCGTCAACACTTTACTCTTTCAAAATTCAGTATTTTCTCGGTCAAGTGTTGAGGGGGAGAAAGTAAATATTTTTCGGTTTCATAAAACCTTGTACTTGCATGTTACCTCATCTCGGTTGTTTCTTTGATAATGGTGGTTATATTTCTGGTTTACTGACACTCACCGGGCTCTTATTTATAAATTTTCATTATTTCTTAAGTCGAGGGGGAGTGTCGTCAAGTTTCTTTCCAAATATAAGTCTTTACGTAACCAAAATGGAAGTTATGGGCGTTGGATGAAAATGGTTAAGGTGGAGGGACTAAAAATGTCAAAAGTTCAAACTATTTTTAAACAAAAACACTCCACCAACTTTTATGTTAGGAATTGGAAATTCCATGTTAAATTATCGGTCACCCCAATTATGGTCTAGCATATTTTAGCTCGTAGACTTGTAGTTATTTACATTATTTATTAGTTAGTTAGTAGCGTAGAATAGTTTAGTGTAACACCGTGGAGGAAGGACGGGTCTTTACCCACTGTATGCCTGATCCACAACCCGTCAGGAGGGCTTATCATTTGTAGCTATAAATACCCCTTTCATCCTTGGAAGGGGTGGTGCTTTTCATTAATCTAACCTTTCATTTGTTAGTTTCTCTCTCTAGAAAACAACCTCTCCTCTCTTCATCTCTCTAACCATGGCTATCTTGTTTAATCATCTACCTAGACGACCCGAATTATCTAAACAACATAAATACATGATCCTACATTTGGTACCAGAGCCTAGGTTATGTTGTTTTGATGATTCGTATGGCTTTTCTCTCATGATTGTATGCGGTTTGTGTAGCATATGCGGTTTATGTAGCCTTTTTTTATGTGGTTTGATATGGTTTTTGGGAGAGTTTAAGGCTGTTTGCTCCTGCTCGTTCTTATTGTTGTTGTTGTTTGATATTGGTTATATTGTTGGTTATGGGGTGTGTGCTGTTTGATGTGCTGCTACTGATTTGACGCTGCTAATGATTCTGTTGCTAACTGATTTTTAGATGTTTATGTTTCTGGTTTGTTCTTAAAGGTTTATGTGTCTGATCATTTGATATCTGGTCTGCTGCTGTTGTGTTCGTCGTTGCGGTTTGTGGTCATGTTCTTCAAAGAGGTTTGTGTCAAAATCTGTCCAGATTCACTCAATTAAATATGCGATTTGTGTTAATTTTCCAGTGCGATTTGTGACATAATTTGGATGCGATTTGCGTTTTGACGCCTTTCCTATGCGTTTTGTGTGTGTATTAACATATGCGGTTTATGTTAATTATGGCATGCGATTTGTGTACTTAAGAATGATGCGATTTGTGTCAATACTTTATTAAAGATGCGGTTTGCCAAATATTTTTTGCATTTTGATGCAAAGAAGCGACTTGTCAAACTGGGAATGTAAGCGATTTGTCAATAAGAGACATGAAGCGACTTGTTAAGATAGAGATGCGATTTGTCAAAAATGAAGCAGCCTATTATGCGTTTTGAAGTAAAGAAAGATGAGGTTTGAGGGAGAATATGAAAGCAATTACATCAAGTAAAATTAATCTACAACTGTCAACAACATTCTTTACATCATCACATTCAACATA
Source organism: Chrysanthemum seticuspe (assembly GCA_019973895.1). Classification (NCBI taxonomy): domain Eukaryota; kingdom Viridiplantae; phylum Streptophyta; class Magnoliopsida; order Asterales; family Asteraceae; genus Chrysanthemum; species Chrysanthemum seticuspe. Next base: position 208,247,436 of record BPTQ01000007.1, on the reverse strand, counting down.
TCTCAAACATCATCAGATTGAACCTCAATATATATTTAATCTCATCAATCAACAAAAGACTTCAAGATCATAACAATCATCAAAACTAATCCTAACCTTCCACTCATATCAATCATCATCTGAACCTACTTTTCCTATATCAAATCGTAAGACAAAAGATAAACCAAGACTCGGACCTAAGTGTTATGATAATGATCTCAGATTCGTAGTTTCCGTGTTACTATGGTATCATGACCTTCGAAAGATCTAGTACACGAAATAAGACCTCATCATTGATCAAGACTCAATCGTTTTCGAATTTAAAAGGAAATAAACGAACCTCAATAGTTTTTCATGTATTGTCAAAGACAAATCAAGACCATCAAGGGTCTATAACTAGAAACCCTGTCATCACAAATTCTTGTTGAAGATAAAACTTCTTTGTTTCATATCCGAAACAATAGATAAAGTACATAACAAGAGTGTTATGACTCCATCTTGGTTCGTTCAAATTATAGAATAAGAAACTAATCATATAACGAGATCTCATATCCTTGTTTCTCTTATGATTAAAGGAGTCCTCAAGCGTTTTTCAGATCCAATCACAACTGCAGAGACGGACCCAGGATTTTTAAGAGGGTGTTGCACAAAAGAAATCTTGAGCTAACTAAAGTTACACCGTAAGAAACGAAAGTAGCAAAAAAATTTTGGGGGTTGCACATACCACAAAAATGCTAGTTTTGAAATATTTTTGCACTTCGTGACCTAAAATCGGGTGTAGCCCATGCCACACCCGGCATACATGTGGGTCCGTCCATGATCACAAGTAACCATCATTGATCTAAAGCTTTTGATAATTTTTGAACATAAAGAAATGATTTCAACAATCTTGTTGAATCAAATCTTTGATTCGTTAAAATGAAAAAGACAGTCAAAACGAAAAACAACTCAAAGATAAATCTTACCCTAGATTTGTTGTTAGAACTTGTGTCCGATTCACAACCTCTAGCCATCCCTGTGGCGAGGTCAACAAGGAAGGAAGATATTCCTTTGGTTGCATTTGTAATCATCCTAGTCGTGTGGGTCTTATTCGATCGATTTTGAAAGGGTCAAGATTCATATGAGGATGACTGAATTATTAAGATGCGACTTGGGAAGCAGACATATGTGGGATGGATATAGGGGAGGCAGATTATTTTAGAGATAGAGGTTAGGGTTTGTGAGAGTATTCTTAGAGATAATAATGTGTGAGATGTGGCTGTATTTTATACATCTTACAATTAGGGTATACGGTTGTGGGTCTTATGATATTAGTTCCACCCGGTTGACTTTTGGGCTTGCTTGGGTCGACTGATATTGGGTAATACTTTTGGGCCGAGTTACTTCATTGGTTTATTGACTTGAATGAGACATTGTTACTAATTGGTATTAGTTGGACAAATTAGTATGAAAGACTTGCAAGAGATTATTGATTGTGTGAAATTTGTTCAATAGACCATGAATCTTCATGAATTTGGATCGGATTTGATCTCATGGGCCGAGAGTATTATTTGGATGGTTGTGATTGGACAGGTCCTGTGTAATTGGGGATGTATTGGATATGGATTTAGGTGATTAACTTATTTTGAACCGGGTAATATGGCAATTGAATTAGGTATACTTTTGAACCGGGTCAAGATAATATTGTACATTTGGGCCAGTTGATGATTATTCTGCGATTTGAGATGTGTAAATTGTTTAATTGATCATGAGATTTGATTATGAGATTTGATGATGAGATTTGGTGTGATGATGAGATTTGATCTGTTATGAGGTTTGATACTTTGGTGTATACTTTTTCACGGATAATATTTTGTCACGGCTTGTATTGATATTTGAACAAGGTTGACTATGGGGTTGTTTGGACGATATCTTTATTTGGCTTTGATGTGAGGTTTTTCGGGCGCGTTTACTTATTTCGTCTTCTTTCTATCTACACATCTGCGAAGATGACTTGTTTGGGCATTTATAGAGTGTGATAAAGACTTGGCTATTTAGTTACGTTTGTGATTCTTTCCCGCTTAACCCATAACATAACTATCACTTCGGTGTCTCACGCAGTTGAGGATACGTCAAGAGGTTTTGTACATTGGGTACACCGTTTCTTCTTCACAAGGATTAGTACAAGCTTAAGTAACAAATCTAGGGAATTTTACGTCATGTTCAAGTTAGGTATACCGTTTCTTCTCCATGTGGTTACTGCAATAGCCGACAGAATTCGTGAATGATGTGTTTACCAAAGCGTTTATTGGACTGTTGATGATTTTGTTTATGTTGGATAATGAACCGTTTATGAACCGCTGCATGTTCCCCTAAAACAAATATTCACTGAAACCAAAGTCGTCATTACACATTCAAGCTGACATTGTTTACGGTTTTGTCTTGATTTTGTAAAATCCCGCGAAAGAATCTATTTCTCGGTTTAAATCATAGACTTGTAAAATCCCGTGACAATGGAAACATCCTGGTAATTGTAAAGTGCATTCCCGGATCTATCTTACAGTTTATTCTTGGTTTTGTAAAATTCCGCGAAAGAAACTATTTCTCGGTTTAAACTATAGAATTGTAAAATCTCGTGATGATGGAACCATCCTGGAGAAAGGAAAGTGTATTTCAGGATCTTATCTGATGCAGGTGCTACGGTTTCTACTTTGAAGAAGGGATAAAAGGGTGCACTTCATGAATTGGGTGTGTGTTTGGGTTATCTTCATGGCAGTTTGGTTATTACAAGGTTTTACGGGGTCATGTGCTATTAACCATGGTCGGGATAAAAACCATTATCACAGTTCACTTAAAACGTCAAAGGAGGCTAGATTTGAGCTTTTAACCAGAAAATGTGACAACGGGGTTTATTCACTATTATTTATTTGAGGTTGAAGTGAAATATCACGGGCGAGTGTACTTAGTATCTAAAGGTATCGGGGATGGTTGGATTATAATTCTTCGAGATCCTTGTTCAAGCTTATTATCAAAAATGAAGACTTGGAAATCTAGTTATTGTTGGGTGACTTTTTTCCTTTTCTTTTACCACTTGGGGGAATTAGGCTCTTATCACACAAAATAACTATCACTTTAAGGAGTTACGTTGTAGTGCTCAGTGTCACATTCAATTGTGGATGTTCAAAAGGTGATGTGCGTCTTATACTTGATGGTTGGTTGGATGAAGAGTATAGAGTACTTAGAGATTCAATGGAGGATGAAGTCTCGACACCGCTCTTTGTTACATATGTGCAAGTTTAAGTCACGAGTTCGCGTTAGTTTTCTTCAGAGTCAAATTCATCATATTGGGTTTTCTCCATCAGCTGTCACGACAAAGAGCCTACTGAATGATAATGGGGTGATTACAGGTTTTGCCAAGAGATGATGAAAAGAGAGAGATTATGACGTTTGAACACAACAGTTCAAGCCTCGTACTCTAAAGAAAAGAAAAGTGTACGTTTCAGTGCGCTTTATCTTCTAAAGAAGAGAAATCTTCTTATGACGTTTGAACGTTCCTCAAAGAAAAGAAATGTGTACGCTTCAGTGCGCATTATCTTCGGAAGAAGAGAAATCTTTTTATGATGACCATTCTCATCAACATGCTTCATGCTTTTTCCATGCGCTTCAGTCATCAAGTGAACCGGACTATTAATAATTACTCTTATTCCACTTGCTCAATATAATGAAGATGGGTACATCATGTGCTAATTTTGCGGGGGAGAAGTGTGAATAGAATACATTTGGATGATTTCACTTATTTAGTCAAGAATGGCAACTTTGTCTGCAATTCTTGAGGGGGAGAAGAAGTGTGATAACTCTGCATGTTGAGTTATTTCTGGGAATTTATGGTCATACTGCTTCTAACTCATGTAAGAACCGAGCTTCTTCTTATCGGGTCATCTTTACATGGAGTTTCTTCTTAAGAGCCGTTGGTTGACATCTTCATACGGACTGATGAGTTTAACGACAAAGTGCTTCCAGTTGCGGGGCTGATTTCCTTGATGAACATCTTTTTGTTCTTGTTTGATTAGGAGGGATTTGATTTAAGGGGATTTGCTATATATATATGCTAATTGGGATGCTTTTGGTGTGATGAAGATGTTAACTATCTATTCCCCAACTGGACAATCTTGAAGAAGGTCGAGTCTACAGTCGGTTCTACATTTTCTGATACATGTTAGAAGACTAAAGACGAGTTGCATTTAACAATCTAAAGACTTCTTCTTATTCAAGGCATTTATCAAAAAGATTGTCGGTTTAGGGGAGAGCACTAATTGGGGGAGGGTGAAATGTTTGAATTAATCCCCAATTAGACTTGCTCACATTCTTCAGCAAAATGATTCTCACAGATACAATATGTTGCTGATTTTGAAGTATCAAAACCAGCAAGGGGGAAGGAGACAAGCATCTAAACGCGAGTAAACTTGATGAACTTAATACTTCTAAGTGATTGAAGATATCCCGGGAAGACAAATGTCGTTACCGCATAGACACTCAAGGTTTGACTCATGGCGTTTAGTGTTCTTATTCCAACTATGTGGGGGAAGAGATGGAAGAGTTAGTTTCTGATGATAAAAGAGGTACACAAGTGTGTGATGATGTTATCGCAATCATCAGGGGAGAGAGATTGTGTACATTCGGGGCGCTCAGCTGTTCCACTTGAGTGCTTAATCAGTGATTCAGAGATATAATCACTTATTCCGGAGTTGAAATCTGCAGAGATAATCAGTGATTCGGCCTGCTTCTTCAATGTTATCGGTTATTCTCTCTTTGGGCATTCGGGTACTTCGGGTTCTTGAGCTTCATACACTTTCTTCAAGGGAGAGAAAAGTATACATCTGGGTTATTCTTTGGCTATTGGACTTAATCTGCTACTTCAATGGTATAAGTTTCTCTGTCTTCGGGTATATGTGTATTTGGGTTCGTGAGCTCTAGTCTAAGAGACTGACTGCATCAATTCATCTACTTGGGGGAATTGTTCTCTTGACACTTTTTGGAATGGATTGCGTCAGACTTCAGTGGAATGAAATTTGAAAAGAGTTATTTATGTGTGGGATGATACGTTGTTGTTCTTCTTGTGGATGATATAACCTCGAATGAAGAATCACGGTGATTATTCTTAAAAGGAGCAGCAAGATCGATGATAATGGTGTGCTTCTTTGTGCACCTGGCTAATGGAAGCTTGAAAGAAAGCTTTGAATCTGCTCAGCTAAAGGATGTTCGGTTAGAGGGGAAGCTGCCAAAGTCTCACATTCTTAAAGGCTCAATTTCTTCTTTTCAAGAGCCTCGGAAACTTTGGTGGTGGATACTTAAGAGAAGACGATTTCTATCTTCTACAACGGGGTACTCGTATCATCATCTTCTTCAACTATATCATCTTCTCTATCTCTGTAAAAAATTTTCAAAAAACAAAATACAAAACTATAAATCCAACAAAAAGAAAATAGAAAATTATAAAATTAACAAAAACCCATAAAAATTAGAAAATTTGAAAATTCCAAAAAAAAATTTATATTGTTTCTCATGACATGTCTTCTGGTATCGATAACATCTGCGGTCTTAAAAATGTCATTCAACAATGACACGAGACCATAGATGAAGTTCGAGCAGGAGGTGTAAATATTTCTTTTTCAAAACATGTCTCTAAATATGGCTTGCAGTTATTTCAGACTGTAACCCGTGCTGAAAACTATGGCTTGCTATTATTTCCGATAGCAACCCGTTTTTCAAAGAAGGAAAGTGCTGAGCTAAACCAATTTTCTAAAAATTTCGTGCACTTATCCTAAAACAAAAATGAGGAAAGTATGTCGAAGGACTGCTGTTCCTACTCAAATATTTTTTCTTCTAAAATTCTTCAGAAAAATATTTGTTTTAACAAAATGGTGGTTAATGAGTTGCTTTAAAAACAATCAGATTCAGAGTTTTTATTAAATTTGCAAACTCAATCAATGACTTCAGCGCTTTTAATCTTTTCATAAAATGAGTCATTGATTGAGGGGGAGAATGTTTTTCAAATTTATATCATCTATCGGACTTATCTAATTATCCTAAATGCTTAACTGAAAAATGATGATAACCTACGTTGAAGGACTAGATGCCTAGGATATGATTGTTAGGATTAGATGATTATAGATTGATGAACACATTATTCTCATGCCCTTTATGATCTGATTGATATGTTTGTATTTGTCGATTGCTGTTTGGGTGTTGTCGACCACCATATATATGTTTGTATGTCTACTAACATATGCAGATATCATGGATTATAAGAATGTTCCCGATCCGGATCCCACAATTCATGATTGGATGCCGTAAGGAAAGGGCAACTATATCTTGGGTCGACAAATGAAGAAATGAAGCTTAATTTGACTTCTATGGAGAGTTGGCATGAAATGCAACGTAAGAGGTCTCACTGCATCAGCAGATGGTTTTCTTCATCACCAAATGAAGAAACGGAGCTTAATTGGACCTCTATGAAGAGTTGGCATGACAAATGCAACGTCAGAGGTCTCACTGCATCAGTAAACGGTTTTCTTCCAGCCCTACAGCAACAACAGAAGCTATCAACCACCTAACGTATCTTTGTGTAGGATAAATAGTGAATAATACCATTTTTCAAAATACTTGTTAAAATTGTTTTGAAAATTAAAAAATATTGTTTTGAAAATAAATTGGACTAAATTTTGAAAATCACCGGACTTCATTTTATCAAAACTTAAGTCACTCAATCATCGTCTACGGTCATCGATTGAGGGGAGAGTGATTTAAAATAAAATATTTTCAAACGATATTTCTTCATAAAATTCCGGTTTGTACAAAAAACTAATTTGTGATCTAAAGATTTAATGTTATGTCATGGTATGATTTTCTTTAAAACTCAAAGATCTTACAAAATGAAATTTTTTCTGTTCTTGTTTGATTGTGAAATTGTTTTATTTTACTTAAAGATCTCTTAAAAACTATCATACCTGACACTAACAATCTTTAATGTCGAAAAAATGTTCCTTATCCATCATTTTTCAAAATTAAATCTTGCCACGTATTTCTCCAAAATCTTTTAAATGATTTAAATCAGTTGAGATCACAAATCTTAAAAGATTTGAAATTTTTGATCGGGGGAGAGATCGTGATTTAAATCTCAAATTTGTTTAAATGGAATTGGTTTTAGTCCTTTAAAGGCACTCCTGCCTCCATGTGCCAAACGATTTCTAATACATAATGCACATGTTGAGGGGGAGCAGTTATCCAAAAACAAGATGAGTATTTAAACCAGGCACATTCTCTCCCATGTTTTCTAAACCTTATTAAATCACTTGGGATCCAAAATCTCAAAGGGTTTGATATTTTTGATCGGGGGAGAATTTGTGATTTAATAATGAAATTTGATAAAAGGTGATCGTTTTGACTCAAATGTGCATGCAGCTCTCCCATATGTGCTAAACGCTTTCGAATCTCGAAGCACATATTAAGGGGGAGCATTTCAAATAGAAAATAAACTTTCAAGGTACAAAGATTTCTATGTTTCAACATAAAGTACCTTGATTGATTTTCTAAATGGTTTCTTAATGAATTTTGTGATCATGGATGTACTTCAAATGAACTCTTTCCTCTATGTGATAAAATGATTTCAAATATCGTATGCACATATTGAGGGGGAGATTTTACCAAAGAAATTCAAATGGATTTTTCTACGGAAATTGTGAGCAAGAATATATTTCAAAGAACTCTTGCCTCCATGTGCTAAACAATTTCGATATCATATGCGCATGTTGAGGGGGAGCATCTCTAAATGATCAAAACAATTAAGGTACAAAATGCTTTGATGTTATATCACAAGTACCTTGATTGATTTTCCAAATGATTTCTAAATTGGTTTCAAGGAAGAATGAACTGTACCAAAAGACCGACCATTTTACTTTATGCATGGAGTTATAAGGATGGTGAGGTTAGGTATTAGTTCCCACGATCCGCCAGAACCGGAAGGATCTACCCAGGGACAATCCACTAGATAGTGTAGAAGTCCTTAGGTATGATGAAAAAATGAGAAAAATGAGAAATGGGAAGAGTGCGGACTGAGACAGAGCTAGTACTGGAATAAACCCAACAAGGTTCTAGTAATGAAGTCTCGGTAAGCACTGAAGGGGTTGAAGAATGAAAAAGAATTGAATGTGAAAAAAGGGAGAAAAGAAATAGCCCTCCAATAATTCAACCTTAGGGCAGTAACCGGGTTCAATACATATGCTACTGGCGGTTACCAAGGTAACACCGGTATTGAAGACAAGACGTCAAGGACCCAGTGATGCACTGCACTAAACTTCCCAAGCTACTCAAGTTCCTCTTAAAAGGGCTTGTTTCATTCTCACGGGGAACCGACATAATCTATCGACTTTTTCTTAGAGATTGTTGATATTGAAGAAGGAGACCCTCTCCCTAGTCTCTGGCATAGGAACCAAATATGCACAATTGAGTCTAGAGCCAAGAGATCATCCACAATACTCATTAGGACACAAAATTAATGAAGACTTGCTGTTTCACACAATGTGCAAAGTAAGTATATATTCAGAGTCCTACGCATTATCCTTATGGTATTGCCAGAACATCCGAGTGATATGAAAATATTCACGATGAAGATGGAAAGCCTTCTAGAGCCAACATCAAACAAGCTCTTGGTGGGTGACATGTGAGATCTTTTCTAAAGATTAAACTTGTGACAACTGGATAGAAACGATGGGGCGATTCATTCTTGAATCAACCTTGGTCCAGGAAATGGATTGACGGATACCTTTGAAAAACCGGTCGTTGTGCTCAACAATTCTTTTCTCTAGCACATCGACTGTGTATTAATCTTTCAAAATTAAAAGGGTATTTATGATTGAAAAAAATACTTTTGGAAAAACCGTTCGATGTGCAAATCTCTTCTTTTCTCTAGCACATCGAATGTGTACTCTTTTCAAATACAAAAAGTATTTTTGATTGAAAATTGATCTTTCTCATAAAACCTTCGTCGTATTGCAAAACCCTTTCTTCAAGCAATACGAGATTGTTTTCAAATCAATTTTTCATCAATCAGTGAATCTCAATTCGCTGGTTCACTAACTCCGTGTTGTCTTCTTTGAGACATTCCGGTTTGAGAACAGCTAGAACAGCTGCGAAACCCTGTCAAGGAGATTCTTCGGAATTATACCTAATCACAGACACTTTCGTATCTTTTATTGCTAACTGTTGTTTGAAGGTACATTTGGACGGTTGCAGCTGATCAGAATTGAGGAGTCAATCCAAAGCCGAATGCTCACAACATCCACACTTAATTGAAGAAATCATGACTTGTGCATATCTACAGTACCTGGCTCTGATATTTTTACACTATGTTTCCGCTACGCTGCTGTAAATATCATGAGCCAGTAAAGCTTCCGCTACTCTGATGAAAAGATGTCATGATCCAAAAGTGTGAGCATGTCGGTCCGAAAGTCACAACATCACATGAAGGAAACACTACAAAGGGTGATCCACAGATTTACTGTGGCTGATGATCTCAATGAAAGCTCGAAGATCATCAAAGATGTGGATCAGTTCAAAGACCTCCACTCAAAGTACAAAACTATGCGGACTTTAAAGAATCGCTACTAATGCACAAAGATTGCAGAATTTGAAGAATTGAAGTCTACGAGCTCGAGAACTAAAGACAAAGAAAGAATGCTAGGATGCAAAATGTAATTCATGGGGTGACCTCACTTAGGGGGAGATTGTTAGGAATTGGAAATTCCATGTTAAAGTATCGGTCACCCCAATTATGGTCTAGCATATTTTAGCTTGTAGACTTGTAGTTATTTACGTTATTTATTAGTTTATTAGTTAGTTAGTAGCGTAGAATAGTTTAGTGTAACACCGTGGAGGAAGGACGGGTCTTTACCCACTGTATACCTGTTCCACAGCCCGTCAGGAGGGCGTATCATTTGTAACTATAAATACCCCTTCCATCCTTGGAAGGGTTGGTGCTATCCATTAATCTAACCTTTCATTTGTTAGTTTCTCTCTCTAGAAAACACCCTCTCCTCTCTTCAACTCTCTAACCATGGCTATCTTGTTTAATCATCTACCTAGACCACCCGAATTATCTAAACAACATAAATACACGATCCAACATTTTCATAACACATTTATTTCATATCATTTATTACCCAACAACCCATCCTACGCCTATCCTTCAATCTTTAAAACCGTGTTTTTGATCTCGAATTTGTAAGTGTTTTCATGATCTTTGTGGTATTACAAACAATGGTTTTGATTCGTTTTAAAATTCAATGGTTTGATTTGTCCCTAGGCATGATCTTGTGTTCTACGCATAAGCGTATGAACACATAATCATGTTTGGGTGTTTTGTGTTAAAATGGTTGTGTTAAAATGTTGATATGATCACTTTTAAACCATTTCTATCAAACAAATCCACCCAGAAACATGAATTGACAATTTTCTAAATTAGGGTTCATACTCGTGATTTGGGTATTTTCATATGAGACTGTTTCTGGTTAAAAAGATGGTTTTGTTAGGCTTTAGACATGTTTAATTGAACAAAACCTTGCTTGAAACATACCCAGAAACATTAATTTGGTAAAAATTAAGAATTAGGGTTTATGTTCATACGAGTTGGGCATTTTTGATCCATTAGGTATTTGATGTTAAAACTTGTTGCAACATTGTCATAGATATCCCATAAATGATTTGGTGTCAATCCTATGGTTAGATTAGTTACTCGTAAAATTTGAATCCTAGGGTTTAAGTTCTACGCGTAAGCATATCTTACGCATAACCTATTTTGATTGATACTTCATGTTAGAACTGAAAGGGATTGAATGTGATGTTAATGAATGTGTTATGGTTCATTTGTTTCAGGTTATTACGCGTGAAATATTCAAAATCAAGGTTAACTGAGCTCCTACACATAAGGATCACCTTACGCATAGAATGTTATGCGTAAGAGAAATCTTACGCGTAACCGTTACGCGTAAGGTTCTACAAAGGGGACTACGCGTATCCTGTGAAGGATATGCGTAAACAGTAAGCTTTACGCATAAGGTTCACTCTTACGAGTAAGCCTTACGCGTAAGCTCCCATATACGCTTACGCGTAAGCTCTATGCTTAAGGCCCTCTTTTCCTACGCGTAACATTTCTTACGCGTATGTCAAGATCCTACGCATAAGCTTATAACTACGCGTATGGTTCACTATTTACGCATAAGCTTGCAAATCCTACGCCTAAGCCTAATTTTAACCAAAATTGTGAATTGTTACGCGTGCAAACTTGTAAATAAATAAATCATAACGTCACAAAACCAAAATGTCACTAATAAGCTTAAATGTTTAATAAGTTGTGAAAATAAGTGAAAACTTGGACTTTAAAACTCAAAGTTAATCTACTCACGAAACTTATCACGACGTCAATGGACTATTGGACTAACAAGTGACATTGGACTCGTAATAATCATTGACATATCACATTCAATAAATAGATAATAAAATCAACTTTTGACTAACATAATGTCTTTTGATATGTTGGTTCTTTTGGCTAAATATCTTTCAGATCACGATATGGACGTTCAAATGGAAAATGTGGATGCACCAAATGTTCTCACTATTGAAGACATATTTCCCAATGGTTACCCAATGAAGATTGTAAAGAATAATCTCATAGTCGACTTTGACAACTTCACATGTTCTGAGTCTTCTTGTCAGATTGCAGTGGATATTCTGAAGACTCACCCGTATCAGAACATGCTCACAAGTTCAGCTACTGTACCAGAGATCTACGTTCATCAATTCTTATGCACACAATTCAAAAGGTCAAAGGTCAAAGTGCGGTGACGGTGATGCTGAACAACAAACAAGTCACCATCACTTCTGTTGATTTAAGAGCTTTTCTTCTTCTTCCAACCATTGAGCCTACTGAATTCTTTGTTACTCCTACCAAAGAGGTCATTCTTCAATTCATGGTCGACATCGGCTATGATGAGGCTGCTAGAGTTATCACAAAACATTCCACTGTACATTATGATTGCTAAATCCGTTTCCGGACATGACAGTGGCTATGAGCATCCGAAGCTCATGCAACTTCAAATCTTTTGGGGCATGGTCAACATGAAACACATTGAATTTGCAGCTGTTATCTGGGACGACATGATGACTTACCTTAAAAGGCCTGGCTACAAGATCCCTTATATCAGATACACAAAATTGTTGAAGAGAAGGATTCTTGAAACCAATTCAGATATTCCCCAAAGACTTGAAGACCCCAAACATCACTCTGTGTTGCTTGAGCCCACACTCAACGTTGTTAGATTCAAGGACTCAACGACAAAGAAACAAGGTGCGGTATTACCAGATTGCCTTCTCACTGATGCTATCAAAGAACTTTATTCGTACAAACGATATCTGGTAGCAGTGGAAGCAGGCAAAGTGGGATTTATTGATGAAAAGTCTTCTGGGACACCTGTCAGGAAGACAAGGAGAGGCAGTGTTGGAAGATTACAAGCACTGAGAGTACGAGAAAGTATCCTAAGAGGACTCATGTTCTCAAAAGGAAAATTCCATCAAAAGATGCTATCCACATTCCCAAACCTGAACCGCAACAAAAGCTAATGGACGAGGACTCAGAGGACACTAATACGGACGAAGAGGTCATCTACTTTGAAACTCCAATCGATGATACTTTGACAGTAGCAAAACCTCTAAGTCCTAAGGATGATAAAGGTAAAACTCCAGTGCTTGAGCACGAAGAAGAGAGCTCAGAAGAAGAGCCACTGGATAAAGACTACAGAAAGAAGCTCAAGAACCTCAGACTCCAACACGTTGCCAAAGAGTTCGAACAGCAACAAACTCGTGGCCCCGGAGGGTCAAGTGGTGGTGCACTATCTACACCGGTTTCTGATGCGGTTAATCAACCCGATAAGGGAACTGGTACCACCACCCACGAACAACAACAAAAGCAACTGGAGGATTCTATCAACTATGACTTTGAGGAACCAGAAATGGAGAAGTCTGAGAAAATTCCTGATGAAAATGTTGAGGTTGTAGCTAAAGAAAATGCAGAAAAAGAAGCTCAAGCTTAAGCAGATGAAGAAGCCAGGATTAAGGCTGAAGAAATGGCTAAATAGAAGCCAGGATTAAGGCTGAAGAAATGGCTAAATATGGAAAAGATGACGATATTGATTATGATGATTTTCTTCTAGATAGTCTAGCACGCTCCAAGGAACTAACTTCTGAGCCACCTATGGACCCTGAGCCTCCTCATATCTCATCATCATCAGACTCGCCTTCTCACTCTTCACCTCCACCATCCAAAGGCACAACCAGATCCGCATCCAAGTCAGTAAAGAAACCAACCGACTCTTGGATATCCTGAGCTAAGACAAAGATTGTCAAAGCTGTCAGGCAAGTCAGGAAGAAAGACGTGACCAACAAAAAGCTGAATCAACTCGCTGACAAGATTAACCTTCTACAAGACGGGATAAACGAGATGTTGAGTGAAAGGGAGCATATCTAGAAGCTTATCAATCGTGATGTCCAAGGGGAAATGAACAAGACGATTAGGGAATATACTCATAAGTTCCTTCTCGACATTGTTCCTGGAGTGACAAAAGAGATGTTCACCAGACAACTCTATCGAAATCTCATGCAGTTGGCCAAACAAACAATAAGATCAACGCCTTTAACTGTTACAATCAACCCAACTGAGCCTACAGCTTTCTCCGATGCATAATTGATTTCCAAGCTTGTACTTCAAATGTCAAAACGATCTGAAACGTTTAACTCTGACGAAGGTAAACTGTTTGACGCATTGCTGGATTACCAGCTTAAAACTTCATGCAAAGCGGCAGCTGAAACGGCTAAGCGTACTAGAGATGATGATGATGCGGATAAAGACAAAGAATCGAAACGCAAGAAGAAGTCTGGTGAATCTTCCTCTATGCCACCACCACTCCAAAGGACTCCAACCGTAAGAATATCTCCTCCAAGTTCTGCTGCTACAGATAAACCTCAGGACTCTGAGTTACCACCATCAACAGAGAAAACCGGTGATCATTTCGAATACACTGTTGGTGACGATGAAGAGATCCCAGAGCCCCAACAACAACCTACCTCTCCCGCCACAATAAAGAAACCACAGTCCTCATCAAAGCCAAAGAAGAAAAAGACAAAGACCAATGTTGTCTCATGGCTAGACGAAGATGACACCGCAGAATATGACTGGTTTTCTAAACTTGTTGATGCTACCCCTCCGTTACCAGAAGGTCAAGAAATGGTAGATGGTCGAACAATAGAGCATGTGAATTTTATACAAGAAAAGTTGAGAGTGAAGAAGATGACTAAGGCAGAGTTGAAGCGAATCAAGAACGATGCATTTCAACTTCTTAAAGACAGCTCAGAAAGTGCAATTGAAGTCGAATACCATCTCGACAACATTGCACGGGCCATGTCTAACAATATCGATTGGCTCAACCCTGAAGCTAACATTGACTTCACCAGAAAAGACAAGGCTCCATATTACACAGACTGGACAAGACCACTACCTACAATTGGCCAATCGGATCAACCCAAGATTCCATTCCGCTATTTCTTCAACAATGACCTAGAGTTTCTTCTACACGGTAGCGATGTCTCCATGAAATACGCTACATCACTCACACTCCCTTTCCCGGCATCAATATACTCAAAAACATAGCCATCGAGGAATACGCCACACACATGTTTGGTGACAAAGTGGAAAAGTATGATATCGATGCAATGTATGGGATTCATCATTGGCCTGAACGCCGAAGAATCTACTACAATAGCTGCCAGGTTCTTAAATCAAAGAAGGAAGTGTTTAGTGATAAACGGATCGTTGCTATTAAGCATGTTACTCTTTCGTCAAAGTGGGACTACACATTCCTCAAGAAAATAGTGGTCAAACGACAAGACGAAGAGGACTATGACTTCTATGAAGTGGATTTTCAGAGATTATCTCTAAACGACATTGAAGATATGTATCTTGCAAAGGTACAGGGATGAATGCGACATTTCTCTACAGAAATCCAACGTGAGTACATCAAGTCATTGTTAATCTTCATCAGAAGCATAGTGATCCAGGAACGTGTAGAAGACATTCAACTTGCTGTGGAATCTTATCAAAAATGTGTAAATCTCACAAAACCTTAGCTCGACCTTCCCGACATAAACCAAATTGCTCCATACACCTTAATCAAGAAACCATTTGGGGTAGTCTACAGAAGTGAACTACACCAAAATTGTTTCATGGTGTGCAAAGAGCTTTAAAGTTTGGGGATCATACACTGAAGAAAGTCAGAGATGGTTTAGCTTATCGCTTAAACGAGATACAAGAAGGTATTGGGTCACCGAAGAGATGGAATTTGAGGGATAGAAGGGATGTTAAGAAACTCATCACGCGGATTGATGAAAGGTTGTTCAGAAGGGATCATATCAGAACTTTGGAGAGCTTCGTAGGTGGTCTTCCAAGCATATCTCTCACAGGCTATCAACGTCCAGAACGCATTCCCGGAGTTATTGCTGGACTACCTGAATCTCCTGGTACCCCTTAATCTGTTTCTCTTATCATATTTTGGATGTATGATTTTATCTGACAATGGCTTGTGCACACAGAACAGTGTACAACCCCGTACTTGTAATGAAAGGACCCTGTGGTACGCTTCAGTGCCACAATCCTTATAAAAGGAGCGAAAGCTTCTTACTTTTGAGTAAAACTTATCAAAACTTTCACTTTTCAAAGTTTTGCTCAAAAGGACAAGTACTTCCCCTTATGATTTTCAAAACCTCAAAAGTTAATATCACTTGTTGAGGGGGAGTATTTGATTAAAAACTTTGTTCACAAATTGTTCTTCGTGGTAATCTTCCCACAAAACTCGAAATGGTCATATTCGATATCAAAATTTCATCAAAAATAACATTTATATGCTATTTTTTAGGGGGAGAAAAATTATGTGATAAGAAATATGTTGTGAATTGCAAATGAATCATCGTGCTAAAAAGTCTTAACCAATGAATTGACGAGATCTTAAATGTTAGTAACTCGAAAAAATTTGTCCGGGACGGGTAATAATTTCAAGCTAGTTCCCTAGTGATGTAAACGTGTCTCGCAAAGGACTTGTCCGAGTAGAATGTACCATTCGAGAAACTCTTGGTAGACATGAACTTTGACGGGTTTGACAACCTTTCGAGGTTTGTCCACACCTTCAAGGTAGTTATTAGAGCTAGTTGTCACCTAAAAGCTGACAATGTAACTCTTTTACTATGCAACGTAACCGTGTCTCGCGGGGGATTGTCTATCTTGAGTTGATCAATTCAAAAGTGCGCGCTCTTCTGTCACCGTGCATATTTCTGTCAAAATACTTAAGCACGTGTGGAGGGGGAGTATTTCTGCAAAATCGCAAACTCTCAATAGTGGTATTAAATTCGTTTACTCATAACCACTTTGAGAGATTTTCATGAAAATGGTTTTATGCCAACATAGGTTAGTCATGGAGTTATAAGGTGACTAAGGTTAGGAATAACCGTCCTATGATCCCCCAGAGACGGAGGGGTCTACCCAAGGACACCACCAATAGTTTGAATAAGTAGTCCTTAGGAACGATTATAAAAAGGAGAAAATGAGAATTGGAGAAAGAAGGAGTTGAAGAATTAAAAAGAAATGTAAAGAAAAGGGTGAAAATAAAAAGCCCTCCAGATTATTCAACTTAGGGCAGACACTGGGTTCAATTCATATGCTACTGGTTGTCACTTGATGACATCGGTATTGAAGATTAAAGTCGTCATGGACCCAGTGACGCATGCACTAAACCTTCTTAGCCACTCAAGTTTCTCTTAACAGAAGCTTGTTTCATTCTCACAGGGAACCCTACGTAAACTGTCGACTTTCTCTTAGAGATTGCTGGTAGTGAAGCAAGGAGACCCTCTCCCTAGTCTCCGCTCAGGAAAACCAAAGCGCACTATTGAGTCTAGAGCCACGAGATTCATCAAAAGATCTCTTAGGTACACTTGACATTCCATCACTTGTCGTTCAACAATAAGGACGCAAGTGATACATTATCGAGTGCTACACAGATCTTCGCAATCTGTCAAGAACATTTATGAGAGGTTCACAAATGTGATCTTCAGTGATTGAATGGAAACTCCTGCCAGGGTCATCATCAAACAGACCTGACAGCAGGTCACTTCGGTAACTCCTTGTGGGTTACGCTTAGTGTGTCTCAAATGGTCTACAGTCGTGGGGTGATGCTTTGGTGTACCTTACCGACTCATCTGAACTATAGGTGTACTTTGGTACATCGCGTTATCTCACTTGTGGGACTCCAGTTCAGGAACAGCCTTTGTGAGAATTAGAGTTGTGTTTTCACACTATGCTGTTAACACTCTCGAAGTTCAAACTTGTAAGCGCTGGATTATTTCTAACCCATGTTTTATGTTTTCTTCTTATGGATGCTTGCGGGTGGAAAAGATCGTGCAGATTCTCCACATGCTCATACCTACAACATCACTAATTGAAGTTCTCTCAAAAGGCAACACAAAGTCAGAATGATTCTTCGTCAAAGTCAAAGAATCTACAAAGTTTAAAGACTAAGAGAACTACATCAGTACTGAAATCCAACGTTAAAGAGCGTGTGAGCATGTTGGAGAAAGACGTGGAGACACTAGAGCAACAAAGTGGACCTGATGCAGACAACCACAACATACTATCACTTCCATCACAAAGAACAAAGATCAAAGAACAAAGAAAATGATGACGTCAAAGCAGAATACTTCAAAAGAAACAATTTCCATACACTGGGGGAGATTGTTCGAATCAAGGCACTTCTTCTCGCAAGAAAGAAGAATGTCAGAAGACGTCAAAGCTACTATTACATCAGCACCTACAACGTTTAAAGATCAAATCATTAATCACTAACACTTAGGGGGAGATTGTTGGAATCACTCCTAAACTAGAATTCAAGTGTTAGTAATTAATATGTAATAGTTAGCTTAATTATGGTTTTTATGTTAGTAATCAAGGCTAGGCTCATGTAGAAATCCCATGAGCCTATGCCAAAGCCCATTATGGGAAAGGAAGGAAACTTGCATGTTGCCCTAGTTCCTTCCTATAAATACCCATGTAAACCTTCATTTGAAGGTTGGTTGTTCACATTTACACTTTACTTATGCTTAAACTTTCTCTGAAGTCCTATGCGTAGAGTGTGTGTATGTTCATCCGATCCTTCCTTCATCTCCTTTCTTATATTGATGCTTGTGTTACTAATATGGGAACCTAACAAAAGCAACTCCCGGAGAATTTCAAGGCGAAGCTCACAGAACTGTTACGGACTAACCTTGATATTTTTGCTTGGAAATATTCTGACAAGACAGGAGTCCCAAGAACATTGCTAATAGACGGACAGCCCTTCAGCACGGAGTATAAACTCAATGAATACAAACATATTGAGCCCATGAAAAAGAAAAGAAGGAGCCTAGCCCCCGAAAGAAACGCTGCAGCCTGCAAAGAAGTTGATGAACTGACATAAGCGGGCATTCTAAGGGAAGTAAAATACCACACCTGGGTGGCCAACCCAGTAATGGTAGAAAAGAGCGACGGAGGGTGGCGCATGTGTGTTGACTTTACTGACATCAACAAAGCATGCCCGAAGGACTCCTACCCCTTACCAGAAATCGACTGGAAGGTATAATCCTTGGCAGGATTCTGACTGAAGTGTTTCCTAGATGCCTATAAAGAGTATCATCAGATCTAGATGGAAAAGGAGGACGAGGAAAAGAAAACCTTCTACACAAGAAAAGGTGTCTACTGTTACAGAAAGATGCCCTTCGGAATGAAGAACGCAGGGGCAACATACCAACGGCTCGTAGATAAAGCCTTCAACAAATAGATAGGCAGAAATCTTGAGGCATACGTTGACGACATGGTTATTAAGGGCAAGACGGAGGAGGACCTACTCCTTGACGTTCAAGAAACCTTTGACCAGCTTCGGGCGATCAACATGAAGCTGAACCCTAAGAAATGCTCTTTCGGTGTCGAAGAGGGGCAATTTCTAGGGCATCTGATCACAAAGCAAGGGATAAAGGCTAACCCTTCTAAGGTCAAGGCAATTAAGGATCTCCAAGCTCCTAAGTGCTTAAAAGATGTACAAAGCTTGAATGGGAAGCTAGCCACGCTAAGTCGATTCTTGTCAAAAAGGGCTGACATATCCCTACTGTTCTTCAAAACACTTAAAGGCTGCGTCGACAAGAAGACTTTTTAGTGGAGCCAGGATGCAGAAGCTGCTTTTTAGAAAATGAAAGAGTTCATTGAAATCCTTCCAACACTTACAGCCCCAATCAAAGGCGAGGTGTTGTTCATGTACTTAGCATCCTCAATGGAGAGCATTAGCGCAGTCCTCATGGCAGAACGGGATAAGAGGCAAATCCCCATTTAGTTTGTCAGTAGGGTCTTGCAGGGAGAAGCTAATACTGGCTCTAATCTACGCAGCAAGAAGGCTCCGACGATATTTCCAGGCCCATCCAATCACAGTCTTAAACGACAAGCCACTCAAACAGATCTTGTCGAAGCCTGAAAATTCTGGAAGGGTGGCCAAATGGGCTATCGAGCTTGGGGAGCATGAAATAGAGTTCAAGGGTCGAAACTCTATTAAAGGGCGAATTCTCGCAGACTTCTTGGCAGAAACACCTTCCGAACCGGACACAGAAAAGGAATAGCCTAAAGCTAAACTCACCGAAGTGCAGGACGACTGGAAGCTTTATACAGACGGATCATCAAGCTTCGATGGTTCTAGAGCAGGTCTAATGCTCGCCAGCCCTGAAGGGAAGGAGCATACTTATGCTCTTTGTTTTGAGTTTGAAGCCACCAACAATGAAGCATAGTACGAAGCCCTATTAGCAGGCCTTCGATTAGCTAAAGATATGGAGGTCAAAGCTCTTGCCGTTTTCATAGATTCTCAACTAGTAGCAAACCAAGTGACATGCTCCTATGAAGCAAGGCAGCCCGTCATCAAACAGTACTTGGAAAAAACAAAGGAGATGCTGGATAGTTTTGATTCCTACACCATCCAACACATTCGCAGGAATCAGAACAAGAAGGCAGATGCATTGAGCAAGCTAGCCTCCATGGCCTTCGCTCATCTCACTAAAGAAGTACTGGTTGAAGTCCTACCTGAAAGGTCCATTATTCGTAAGGAGGTTACGGACGTGGTCCATGAAGAAGGAGAGAGATGGATGACTCCCATCAGGGAGTGCTTGATAAGTGGTCTCCTCCCCAAATATCCCAAACTAGCAAGTAAAATACAGGTTAAGTCCCTACAATACCGGCTAATGGGGGAAACCCTATACAAAAGGTCATTTAAATCACCTTGGCTAATATGTGTGGGACCAAATGATAACATCAAATAGTCCTGAATATTAAGTGTCAATTTCCCCCGATAATGCTTGTAATTTATATCATTTATATGGATTTACGCTTGTTTTCCATTGTTTTCCACTTTCAGGTAAATTACGAGCATTAGAGCTAAAGAGACGCGGAATTGGAGAAATATCAAAGATTTATCATAGTATGCTGACTTTGAAGAAGTTATGGCGTAACTCATCTCTCACATTATGCCGTAACTAAAGCGTAACTCATAAAGCCAACTCATCAGGAGGTTACGGCGTAACTCTCACAAAAGACTACGACGTAACCATATTAGGTCAAATGAGGTTCCACGCCGCTGATAACTACGCCGTAACTATTGTACAAACTCTGGCGTAACCAAGTAATATTGAAGATACGGCGTAACCACTTATAAGGTTACGCCGTAACCAGCAGATCTAATACAAATTACGAAGAAATTGAAGATTATGGCGTAACTATTATATTAGTTACGCCGTAACCAGATCAGGCCTATAAATACCCCATGATTTCCAGTATTTCAAAGCATCCCATTCCACACACCATAACAACAGAACGTGGGAAGAAGCCAATGGCATGTCTAGAGGAGCAAACGGAGCTGTCTCCAAGGGAGAAATCACTCCCCTACGATAAGCATTAGCATTTTATCTTTTCTTTACTTTCGATTCATGTATTTCGTATCATTGAATATTGAATTGATTTGTATGGTTAATATGAGCGGCTAAGCACCTCTTGGTGCTGGCCTAGTTATGATTCCTTAATTGTTTTGTTTGCGTTTGCATTACTTCTGTATAATTATTTCTAAGTGTATGCATGCATAGTTTATTGGTAGCTACCCTTGTTTCGGTAGTTTTGAATGGCGGTAGAGGCTAGTTGCTTAGGAGATATAACCAACTGACCCTAAGTGAGTAGACTGAGACGGAAAGGGTAAGATATGACCAACAGACGACTCTTTCTACTTTTGTGATTTGACCAACTGATCACCTACCGTTTTGATGAACTTAAAAATTAGGGGGTGAGTGTTTAAGTTGCTAATGCCCGGACACTCACTATTATAAGTCTAGCATGTAGCGGTACTTAATGACTCGGCTTAGGGGACCGGGAACAATTGTACTTATGAGGGGACACCTGACTTCTCCAGTGGTGGCATCTTTGCTGATATGTTAGGGCGAATTGACCAAATGATGTCCTCTCGACTTTGACCCCACCTGAAGTAATTGGAAGTAATTATACATAGACATTACTAGCTAGGATGATTAACTAGGTTAGCACCACTCTCCTCTATTGATTAAACCTTTTCCTTTATTTGCTTTATTCTGCTTTAGTAGTTGATTAATTAATTCCTTATCGAAATCACATTAAAAACTGTGACACCTAGACTTAGTAATAATCCAACACATATAGCTCTTGGGACGACCTCGGTTTTACCGAATACTACACTACACACGTCCGAGTACACTGCCCATTAGTGCATTAGGGTAGACCATAGGTATAACGAGACTATATAAATATTAAAACCTGGTCAGTAAAACCTGCATCAAGTTTTTGGCGCTGCTGCCGGGGAGTTATATTAGGATTGCAATTAAGTCTTTCATTTTCGTTTTGTTTTAAACTTTTTTATATTTCTCACGATCATTATTCAAGTTTTCAGGTACCATGGAAGTTGTTAACATTCATGACCTCACTCTTGAGGAATATTTGGCGTTGATAAGAGCTGAGCAAGGGCCGGGTCTCGTAAAACCGGAGATTGGAGCTGATGTCCGTTTCAAAATTAAAGACCAATTTATGAGGGAGCTTCGTGCTAACCCTTTTTCTGGAAACAGGGACGAAGATGCATATGAGCACGTTGAAAATGTCCTATACATCGCAAGCCTTTTCAACATTCCGGGGGTGTCTCATGATGCCATTATGCTAAGGGTATTCCCCATGACTCTTACTGGGGCTGCCAGAAGATGCATTGAAAGATTGCCCGCCGAGGCAGTTAATACTTGGGCTCTACTCAAGAAGCACTTCATTCAGAGGTATTGTCCGCCATCAAAGATTTCTAACCATCTTTTGGAGATCCATAATTTCAAACAAGAAGACGATGAAACATTGTATCAAGCATGGGATAGATACAACGATCTCCTTTACAAATGTCCTACTCATGATCTGAACAACCAGCAAAAGGTTAACATCTTCTATAAAGGTAGCAACGTGACTACAAGACATGTGCTGGAATATCAAGGACCAATCCCGAACATGACTCCTACTCTAGCAAATGAAGCCATTCAAAAAATGGCTGATCATTCTAAAAAATGGCACGATTGAGGAAGAAAAAGAAACCAAGGCGGAAGTTTTGATGGAATTGCTGCCATAACCAACAAGCTATAGAATCTAGGTCGTGATATGCTAAAGATCAAAGAAACTGTTCATGCCATCCAAGTTGGCTGCGAAAACTGTGGTGGGGGACATCTGACTAAGAATTGTCCTAAAATTGATGAAGAAAATACGATTGAGGAAGCTAAATATAGAGAGAATCGACCTTTCTACGGGGATAATCATAATGGGTATCGTGAAGGACCCCCACCGTATTATGAACGTAGTGAAAGAAGAACTAACTTGGAGGAAATAATTAACAAGTACCTTGTAGATTCAACCAAGAGGCAAAAGGAGCAAGAAGAATGGCTGAAAAATTTCCAAGATAATACAAACAATAGCCTTTCTTCCCATGACGTATCACTAAAGAACTTGGAAACTATGATTGGAAATCTTGGCGACGAGGTACAAAAGAGAAATGAGGCACAAAAGAACAAATCTACAATATGTAAAGCTGTATTTTCTGAAAATGATAAGTCCTCCGATGAGTCTAAAACTGAAGGCGAAAGAGAGCTACGCCGTAATTAAATATCAGAGTTACGGCGTAACCAGAATACAAGCAACAACAAGGTTACCGAGGTGGACAACTCTAAAAGTAAGAGTCATTGGTGTAAGGCTATTGCAATTGATGATGGAGAATGTTATAGCTTATGGGCCTCTTGTGACCCTCAGAAAATTTGCCATGGAGGGGTTGATAAAGAGAGGGTTAATGATGACAGATACATGTGGACTACACTTAACGATGAAGAAAGGTTAGCCAAGTTCTCGATTAACGAAGTGGAAGGACTACCTATCAAGCATTACTGCAAACCCTTACTCATCACGGAAGATGAGATCACACAAGCATGGCCGGCCTGCAACCCCTTTCGTGAGTATTGAAACCGGGGGGGGGTGGGTTAATGTGAAGAACGAAGTTTGGATATGCCCGCATGAATCAGGGAGGCATGACGTTGATTTTGGGGATCTGTCATTCAGAGTTTGGTACTCAGTAAGGTTCGGTGACGCAATAATTAATTCAGTCTTGTTTAGAAATCTGGAACTCAAATATGAAAAACATATTCTTCAAGGAAAAACCATCAATGTTAGGAATTAGAAAATTCCATAGTGAAGTGTCGATCACCCCAAGTATTATCTAGCATAAGTTAGCTCGTAGACATATCATTAGTTACGTTATTTGTTAGTTTATTAGTTAGTTATTAGTGTAGTTTAGTTTAGTGCAACACCATGGAGGAAGGACGGGTCTTTACCTACTGTATGCCTGATCCACAGTCCGATACGAGGACGTATATTGTGTAACTATAAATACCCCTTCCATCCATGGAAGGGGTGTGGCTTCTTTGAGAATATAACCTTTCACTTTTGATAAGCATCTCTCTTTCAAGAACCTCCTCTCAACTCTCTTCATCTATCTAAAATGGCTCTCTTATTTAATCACAATCCTAGACCACCCGAATCATCAAACAACATAAATATTAAGATCCTAACAATTGGCATCAGAGCCCAGGTTGTGTTGTTTGTGTTGATTCTCATAGTTTATTTCATGGTTTTATGCAGTTTGATGGGTTTGTTGGGCGGTTGTTTCTTTATGATGGTCGAGTTTGATTATAGTCAAAACTGATTTTACAAGTTTTTTGAATGTGTTTTTAAATGACCTTTTAAATGCTTGGTTGTGTTATGTCTTTTGGTCAAAACTGTATACATATATGGTTTGGAACTTGTTTTTGTATCTGTTTTGAATCTGGTTTTTAACATGCTCTAAATCTGTTTTGAATCTGGTTTTATGAGTTGATAAAACTGTTTTTTTCATGAGTTGAAACTGCTAGTCGTGTTACAAAAGTGTTACTTATATGATCTCTGCTGCTGGTGATTTTCTTCTATGCGAGTTGTCTTACTGGTCCTGATTCATTGCATCCTGGATGCAAGTTGACTATTTAGTCAACTGCGAGTTGGTTATGTTGACTTCCTTTTGAGCGAGTTGCACTTTGCTATTGAGCGAGTTGCTATTGATTTAATGTCAAAAGCGAGTTGTCATGCTGCCCAAATGATGCGAGTTGAGTCAGAATCTAAAGCGAATTGTCTACTTGCATTACTTAATGCGAGTTGTTAACTATGGTCATGAAGCGAGTTGTTAGCCAGATAATGAATGCGAGTTGACAGAATAAAGATGAAGAAGATGCGAGTTGGGTAAGTTGCGAGTTGAGTCAAAACAAAAGCGAGTTATCTAATCTAAAGATGCGAGTTGGGCTAAGCGAGTTGTCTATTAAGTTTTGATGATTAACTAAGAGTGGTGTTGACCTGTTAGTTTAAGCATCAAAACATCATCTGCCTCAACTATCATAACCACATGACTCAAATCAAAACATCATCAGAACCAAAAGACTCGTGAGACCTCAGTACCATTACCATCATCAGTCAAACAAAACCAAGACTCATAACTCCATTTCATCTATCATAACTCGAAACAAATACATTATAACCGATCTCAGTTTTTTTCTCTTTCGTGGTTAACAAAGATGCATCTAGACACTTTTAGGTCTATTCACCTAGAGAATCACACATCATAGATCTTGATTCAAACAATTAAACTCATCCAAGATCTCAGTTTCTTCCTTTCATGATATAATCAAGACCTTTTATTCAGAACCATTACTCAACAATGGAAAACATCATTGATCTTAATGCCTTTCATAATATCCGAAAAATATTGAATGAATGAACAAAACCAACCAGGGTTTCATCATGTCATCATTTTCAGTTAAAAGAAAAATTAACGAGTGGACTTTAACATAAAAGATCTCTCTTGAGATATGTTTGAAGTTATTTCTTCAAATAAATTTCTGAAACCATGAGATGAATTTAACTATAATCGTTAAACTCGTTTCTCATTCGTTCGTTATTTTTTTAAAACTGATTCAGGATCAAAAAGGTGTAACCTACCTGGTTTTAATTAATCATGAGGAGATGTCATCAAAGCACCATACCATCCTTGTGGTTTCGTCCCTCTAGCCATCCCTGTGGCTAGGTCAAACAAGTCATATCATTGGTGCCATCCCTGTGGCAAGAGCACAATGAGTATCAAATAAAATTATGGTGTGATGTGAAAACGTTCCTGGTGTAGGCGTTTTGTTTGAGAGAAATTAGGAGGTGAGAGGCGAAGTGGTTATGTTATAAAGGGGGCAGATAAATTGCAATGTTTGGTTTAGGTATGAAAGTATTTTTAGGGTTACTAAAGTTTAGGAGTACAAGTAATTGTGGTGTGCTTTTATATATCCGGATCATTAGGGTTTGCCTGTAATTGGATCGTGGTTGGTAGATGGGCCGAATGGTATGTTAGTGAATATGTGTTGATTATTTGGACGTGGTCTTTTCAATTCGTACATGGGCCTATAACCGGATATGTAACTTGGACTTTGGGCCTTATGATAAACTCGTGTATGGGTGATAAACTCGTGTATTGGCTGATAATATAACATGTTATGGGTTGTGAGATGACCATTTGTGTCATCCGATTTTTTTTTGTTGGCAATCAAAATGTCTTGGTTACAAATTATTAATGATTTGGGCGTTGAAGTTGTAATCTCACTCATAGGCATGGACGGATTTATTGCTATTAATGATTTTTTTTACATGGACCGAGTTTGAAGATTCACGGGGTTTTTGGTATGCATTGAATAGTAATATGAGATTTGATGAGATTCTGAGATTTGGATAATATGTGGTTTGACGATGAGATCTGTTGAAGAATTGTTGATGTCAATGAGAATTGATGATGAGATTTGATGAGTTATGCGGTTTGATACTTTGGGTTACACATTTTCACAGAAAATAATATGTCACGGCTCGAACTGAAAGTTGATCAATGTTGACTACGGGGTTGTTTGGACGGTATTTCTTATTTGGATTTGAAGTGAGGTTTATCAGGCATGTTTACTTATTTCGTCTTCTTTCTTTCTACCCTTCCGCGAAGATGACTTCTTTGAGCATTTATTGTGTGTAATAAAGACTTGGCTATTTTGTTAAGCTTGTGATTCTTTCTCGCTTAACCCACAACGTTGCTTTCACTTCGGTATCTCACGCAGTTGTGGATACGTCAAGAGGTTTTGTACATTGGGTACACCGCTTCTTTTTCACAAGGATTAGTACAAGCTTAAGTAACAAATCTGGGGAATTCTACTTCATGATCAAGTTTGGTATATCGGGCTTACTTCTCCATGTGGTCAAAGCAATTGCCGACAGAATACGTGTATGATGTGTTTTCCAAAGGGTTGATTGGTTGCGATGTGATCAACAATTCTCATGTTATATTTGATGCCACTGAATGTCAATGATACTTCACAGTCTAAGCAAAATCTTCCAAGATTCCTCAACGTCAGTCATGATCTTTCTAGATGTTTGCTTATGACAAGAACTTTTCGTGCAAATGGTCGTAACATGTTAATGATTGTAGGATCGATTATATTATTGTGTTGATGATTCGGGTGGTCTTGGATGATCAAAATACATGTTTAACATTTTAGAGAGAGAAAGTAGAGAGAGAGAGGGTGTTCTTGCTAGAGGTTTACACAAAGGAAAGGTTAGATTGAAATGAAGCACCACCCCTTCCATGGATGGAAGGGGTATTTATACTTACAGACTCAACGACCTCCTATCGGCCTGTGGATCAGGGATACAGAGGGTAAAGACCCGTCCTTCCTCCACGGTGTTGCACTACGCTAAACTAAACTTATAACTAACTAATAAACTGATAAATAACGTAACTAACGACAAGTCTACAAGCTAACTTAAGCTAGATAACATTTGGGGTGACCGACTCTTCACTATGGAATTTTCTAATTCCTAACAATCTCCCCCTAAGGGAGGTCACCCCATGTTTTACATTTTGAATCCTAGCATTCTATTTTATCTTTGTTCTTGAGCTCGTAGACTTGAATTCTTCATTTCAGCAATCTTTGTGCTTAAGTAGCGATTCTTCAAAGTCCGTACTGATTTGTACTTTTAGTGGAGGCCTTTAACTGATCCACATCTTTGATGATCTTCGAGCTTTCATTGAGATCATCAGCCACATTAAATCTCTGGATCACCCTTTATTGTGTTGCCATCATGTGAAGTTGTGACTTTTGGACCGACATGCTCACACTTTTGAATCATGACATCTTTCCATTAGAGTAGCGGAAGCCTTACTGGTTCATGATATTTGCAGCAGCGTAGCAGAAGCATAGTATAAAAACATCATAACCAGGTTATGTAGATATGCACCAGTCATGATTTCTTCAATTAAGTGTGGTTGCTGTGAACATGCGGCTTTGGATTGACTCCTCAATTCTGATCAGCTGCAATTGTCGGGGTGTACCTGCATACGACAGTTAGCAATAAAGCGCACGAAATTGTCTTTGATCACTTTCGTTGAATTGAGGTACACGGCCCACGGTTCCCCGTTGATCAGTACAAGTACTGCCTGTGATCAGGTAGGATTCCTAAGAATCTCCTTGACAGGGTTTCGCAGCTGTTCTAGCTGTTCTCAAACCGGAACGTCTCAAAGAAGACAACACGGAGTGAGTGAACCAGCAAATTGAGATTCACTGATTGATGAAAAATGATTTGAAAAACAATCGCGTATTGCTTGAAGAAAGATTTTTTTCAATACGACGAAGGTTTTATGAGAAAGATCAATTTTCAATCAAAATACTTTTTGTATTAGAGAATGAGTACACATTCGACGTGCTAGCGAAAAGAAGAGATTCGCACATCGAACGGTTTTTCTAAAAGTATTTTTCAATCAGAGATACTTTTTGAATTTGAAAATGAATGCACATTCGATGTGCTAGAGAAAAGAAGATTTGCACATCGAACGGTTTTTCCAAAAGTATTCGTCAATTCCATTCCTGGACCAAGGTTGATTCAAGATTGAATCTCCCCATCGTTTCTATCCAGTTGTCACAAGTTTGATCTTACGAGAAGATCTCACATGTCACCCACCAAGAGCTTGTTAGATGTTGGCTCTAGAAGGATTTCCATCTTCATCGTGAATATTTATTACATATCACTCGGATGTTCTGGCAATACCACAAGGATAATGCGTAGGACTCTTAATATATACTTACTTTCCACATTGTGTGAAACAGCAAGTCTTCAATAATTTAGTGCCCTAATGAGATATTGTGGATGATCTCTTGGCTCTAGACTCAATAGTGCATTTTTGGTTCCTTTGCCGGAGACTAGGGAGAGGGTCTCCTTCTTCAATATCAACAATCTCTAAGAGAAAGTCGATAGATTATGTCGGTTCCCCGTGAGAAATGAAACAAGCCCTTTTAAGAGGAACTTGAGTGGTTTGGGAAGTTTAGTGCAGTGCATCACTGGGTCCATGATGTCTTGTCTTCAATACCAGTGTTACCTTAGTAACCACCAGTAGCATATGAATTGAACCCGGTTTCTGCCCTAAGGTTGAATTGATGGAGGGCTATTTCTTTTCACCCTTTTCTCATTCATTTCTTTTTCATTCTTCAACCCCTTCAGTGCTTACCGAGACTTCATTACTAGAACCTTGTTGGGCTTATTCCAGTACTAGTTCTGTCTCAGTCCGCACTCTTCCCATTTCTCATTTTTCTCCTTTTTTTTCAATATACCTAAGGACTCTACACTATCTAGTGGATTGTCCCTGGGTAGATCCCTCCGGTTCTGGCGGATCATGGGAACGAATACCTAACCTAACCATCCTTATAACTCCATGCATAAAGTAAATTGGTCGGTCTTTTGGTATTGTTCTTTCCTTCATGAAACCAATTGAAAAATCATTTGGAAAAACAATCAAGGTACTTGTGATACGAGATCAAAGCATTTTGTACCTTAATAGTTTTGATCAGTTAGAAAATGCTCCCCCTCAACATGTGCATATGATTTTAAAATTGTTTGGCACATGGAGGCAAGAGTTCTTTGAAATAATTTCTTTGAAATAATTTCTTGATCACAATTTCCTTAGAAAAAGCCATTTGAATTTCTTTGGTAAAATTCTCCCCCTCAATATGTGCATAGGATATTTGAAATCATTTTATCACATAGAGGCAAGAGTTCTTTTGAAGCACATCCACGATCACACAAGCCATTAAGAAACCATTTAAAACTCAATCAAGGAACTTTATGTTAAAACATAAAAGCATTTGCACCTCGATAGTTTCTTTTCATTTAAAATGCTCCCCCTCAATATATGCTTCGAGATTCGAAAACGTTTAGCACATATGAGAGAGCAGCCTGCACAACTGAATCAAAACGATCAACTTTTATCAAATTTCATTATTAAATCACAATTTCTCCCCCGATCAAAAATATCAAATCCTTTGAGATTTTGGATCCCAAGTGATTTAATTAGGTTTAGAAAACATGGGAGAAAATGTGGCCTTGTTTAAATACTCATCTGGTTTTTGGATAAATCCTCCTCCTCAACATGTGCATTGTGTATTTGAAATTGTTTGGCACATGGAGGCATGAGTGCCTTTGAAGGACTAAAACCAATTCCATTAAAACAGATTTGAGATTTAAATCACGATCTCTACCCCGATCAGAAATATCAAACCATTTGAGATTTGTGATCCCAACTGATTTAAATCATTTAGAAAAATTTGGGGAAAGACGTGGCAAGATTCAATTTTGAAAGATGACAGATACGGACCATTTTAAGACATTAAAGATTGTTAGTGTCAGGTATGATAGTTTTTAAGAGATCTTTTAAGTAAAACAAAACAATTTCACAATCAAACAAGAACAGAAAAAATTTCATTTTGAAAGACCTTGATTCTAAAGAAATATCATACCATGACATAACATTAAATCTTTAGATCACCGCTTTTTGTTGTACAAAGCGGACTTTTTTGAAGATATATTGTATGAAAATATTTTAAATTAAATCACTCTCCCCCTCAATCGATGACCGAAGTCGATAATTGAGTGACTTAAGTTTTGATAAAATGAAGTCCGGTGTTTTTCAAAATTTAGTCCAATATATTTTCAAAACAATATATTCCATTTTCAAAACAATTTATTCAAATTTATTCAAAATTGTTTAAAAATGGTATCCTGCACAAAGATACGTTAGTGGTTGAGAAGCTTCCGTTGTTGTTGCTGTAGGGTTGGAAGAAAAACCGTCTGCAAATGCAGTGAGACTTCTTCTTACGTTGCATTTTGAATGCCAACTCTCCATAGAAGTCCAATTAAGATCCGTTTCTTCAATTGTCAACCCAAGATATAGTTACCCTTTCCTTTGGGCATCCAATTATCTTCAACTGTGGGATCCGGATCGGGAACATTCTTTTATACCAATATACCTGCATACGTTAGTAGACACACATACAAATATATGGTGGTCGACATCACCCAAAGAACAATCGACTAATAAAAGTCAATTCAACATGTCAATCAGATAATATAAAGTATGGGAATTATGTGTTCATCAAACTTTAATCATCTAAACCTAACAATCATATCCTAGACACCTAGTCCTTCAACATAGGCAATTATATTTTTTCAGATAAACACGCAGGATAATTAATAAAGTCCGTTAGATGATATAAATTTGAAAAATATTGTCCCCCTCAATCAATGACTTATTTTCTGAAAAGATTAAAAGCGCTGAAGTCATTGATTGAGTTTTCAATTTTCACAAAAACTCTGAATCTGATAGATTTACAAGCAACTCATTTACCACCATTTTAGAAAACAACAAATATTTTTCTGAAGAATTTATAGACGGAAAAATATTTGAGTAGGAACAGCAGTCCTTCGACATACTTTCCTCATTTGTTATTAGGATAAGTGCACGAAATATTTGAAAAATTGTTTTAGCGTAGCACTTTCCTTCCATGAAGAGCGGGTTGCTATCTGAAATAATAGCAAGCCATTGTTTAAGCACGGGTTACAGTCTGAAGTAACTGCAAGCCATTATTTGAAGCCCGGGTTACAGTCTGAAATAACTGTAAGCCATATTTAGAGACATGTTTTGGAAAGAAATATTTACACCTCCTGCTCGAACTTCATCTATGGTCCCGTGCCATTATTGAATGACATTTCTAAGACCGTAGATGTTATCGATACCAGAAGACATGTCAAGGAAAACATATTTTTGGTATTTTGAAATTTTCTGATTTTTATGGGTTTTTTTGAAGGTTTTATATTTTTCTATTTTCTTTTGTTGGTTTTATATTTTTGTATTTTGTTTTGCTGGTTTTATATTTTTGTATTTGGTTTTTGATAGATATGTACAAGGATAGAATAGATGATATAGTTAAAGAAGATGATGACACGAGTACCGAGACAAGGTTATCGAGCAGCACGTCGTAGAAGATAGAAGTCATCAACTCTTAAACATTCACCACCAAAGCTTCCAGGGCTCTTGAATCGAAGAAAGAAATTGAACCATCTAAAAGTGAAACTTTGGCAGCTTCCCCCCAAACCAAAAATCCTTTAGCTGAGCAGATTCAAAGCTTTCTTTCAAGCTTCTCTTAGCCAGATGCACAAAGAAGCACACCATTATCATCGAACTTGCTGCTCCTTTTAAGAATAATCACCGTGATTCTTCGTTCGAGGTTATATCATCCAAAAGAACAGCAACATATCATCCCACACATAAATAACACTTCTCAAATTTCCTTTCAACTGACGTCTGAAGCGATCCATTCCAAAAGGTGTCAAGAGAACAATTCCCCCCAAGTAGTTGAATTGATGCAGTCAGTCTCTTTGTATAATGCTCAAGAACTCTCCCGAATACACATCATTAGGGTAATGAAGAACAACTCCCCAATGTTCACATCTTTCGTCCCTGATGAATGTGTATGAAGCTCAAGAACCCGAAGTACACCAATATCCAAGAACTCTCCCGAATACACATCATGCCCGGAAGGAAAACACCTCCCCAATGTTTGTGGAAAAACAATGGCTTTCTTCCCTGATGATCGTGTATGAAGCTCAAGGACCCGAAGTACACACATTCCCCAAAGAGAGAACAACCGATAACATTGAAGAAGCAGGCCGAATCACTGATTATCTCTGCGGGTGACAATCTCTGCGGATGTCAACACCGGAATAAGTGATTATATCTCTGAATCACATATTAAGCCCTTAAGTAAAACAGCTGAGCATCCCTAATGTACACAATCTCTCTCCCCTGATGATTGCGATAACATCGAGATCATCACACACCAGTGTACCTCATTCATCTTCAGAAACTTTCTCTAACATCACTTCCCCCACATAGATGAAATATTAACACTAAACGCTTTGATGAGTAAAACCTTGAGTTTCTCTGCGGTCATGACATTTGTTTTCCTGGGATATCTTCAATCACTTAGAAGAATTAAGTTCATCAAGTTTACTCGTCATGAGTCAAACCTTGAGTTTCTCTGCGGTAATAACATTTGTCTTCCCAGGGTATCTTCAATTACTTAGAAGTATTACGTTCATCAAGTTTACTCGCGTTTAGGTGCTTATCTCCTTACTCCTTGCTGGTTTTTGACACTTCAGAATCAACAACTATTTATAAGTCCATATACTAGAAATTTGTTGAGAAGATCACTTGAAATCTTGTGAGAATCAACATGTTGAAGACTCTCTCCGACTATTTTTATCAACCCTTATGTAGACAATTTGAAGTGACCACTGAAGAAGAAAAACCCGATATACCATACTTGAAACTGAATTCAACTTCCCCACATTTGTATCTTAAGCTTGCACCTAATGATGGAAGAACGGTGTCGAGAATTTATGCTTCAAGCAAATCTCTAAGTACTCACTACTCAAGCAAAGTATGAGACATTAACACCTCTTGCGATTATCCACACCGTCATATGCGTGTGACACTGAGTAAAACAAAGTAACTCCTAATAGTGATAGTTAACCAGGTCTTCAACCATCTACCTCGACTGCTGGTAACTAGATAAACCAAGTCTTCAACTTAAATTCTTAAGCCCGAGCAAGTTATCAAATAAGAACACGCCTTTGTGAAAGTCAACTTTAATCTCAAATAAGTGATAAATGATTAACTCCGAAGTATTCAACTTGTGTCAAATGTCCAATACGTGAAATAGTCAATAACAATGTCTCGAGGAGTCACTGCTAAAGAATACGAGCAAGTCTAATTGGGGATTGAATTTGACTTATAACACACTCCCAATTAGTGCTCTCCCCTAAACCGACAATCTGTTTGATAGATGCCCAAATTAAGAAGAAGTCTTTAGATCGATAAATGCAACTCGTCTTTAGTCTTCTAACATGTCGCAGAAAATGTAGAACAGACTGTAGACTCGACCTTCTTCAAGATTGTGCATTTGGGGAATAGATAGTTAACATCTTCAACTCACACCAAAAAGCATCCCACCAAAAAGCATCCCAATTAACTTACATCTTGCAAATCCCCTTAACTAGAATCCCTCCCAATCAAACAAGAACAGAAAGATGTTCATCAAGGAAATCAGAAATCAGGCCGCAACGAACACACAAGATGGTAACACCAAACTACCAATCACATCAAACAAGAACAGAGAGATTGTTCGGAATCATAATGTTGATGTATACGTGAAGCATTAACCGGAAGCACTTTGTCGATAAACTCATCAATCCGAGTGAAGATGTCAACCAACGGCTCTTAGAAGAGAGAAAACTCCATGTAAAGATGACCCGATACGAAAAGAAGAGGCTCGGTTCTTACATGAGTTTAGAGCCGTATGACCATTAATTCTCAAATATCAATCAACAATGCAAAAAATTCACACTTCTTCTCCCCCTCAAGAATTGCATACGGAGATGCCATTCTTGATTAAATAAGTGAAATCATCCAAATGTAGTCTATTCACACTTCTTCCCCGCAAAATTAGCACATGATGTCGCCATCGTCATTATAGTTGAGCAAGTGGAATAAGAAAACAATCAATGGTAGCCCGGTTCACTTGATGACTGAAGCACATGGAAAAAAGCATGAAGCATGTTGATGAGAATGGTCATAATAAGAAGATTTCTCTTCTTCAGAAGATAAAGCGCACTGAAGCGTACACTTTTCTTTTCTTTAGAGAACGAGGCTTGAACTGAAGTATTCAAACGTCATAAGAAGATTTCTCTTCTTTCAAAGATAAAGCGCACTGAAACGTACACTTTTCTTTTCTTTGGAGTACGAGGCCTGAACTGATGTGAACAGACGTCATAATCTCTCTCTTTTCAACTCTCTTTGCAAAACATGTAATCACCCCATTATCATTCAGTAGGCTCTTTGTCGTGACAGCTGATGGAGAAAACCCAATATGATGAATTTGACCCTGAAGTAGAAAAACCCGAACTCGTGACTTAAACTTGCACACATGTAACAAAGAGCGGTGCCGAGACTTCATCCTCCATTGAATCTCTAAGTACTCTATACTCTTCATCCAACCAACCATCAAGTATAAGACGTACATCACCTCTTAAAAATCCACAATTGAATGTGACACTGAGCACTACAATATAACTCCTTAAAGTGATAGTTATTTTGTGGTGGTAAGAGTCCAATTCCCCCAAGTGGTAAAAGAAAAGGTAAAAGACACCCAACAATAACTAGATTTCCAAGTCTTCATTTTTTGATAATAAGCTCGAACAAGGATCTTGAAGAATCTTCATCCAACCATCCCCGATACCTTCAGATACTAAGTACACTCGCCCGTGATAATTCACTTCAACCTCAAATAAAAAATATTGAATTAACCCCGTTGTCACA
This sequence comes from Chrysanthemum seticuspe, assembly GCA_019973895.1. Classification (NCBI taxonomy): domain Eukaryota; kingdom Viridiplantae; phylum Streptophyta; class Magnoliopsida; order Asterales; family Asteraceae; genus Chrysanthemum; species Chrysanthemum seticuspe. The sequence goes on along the minus strand of BPTQ01000007.1, from coordinate 208,211,923 downwards.
TCTTGTTAAACGCTCAAATCTGGCCTCCTTTGATCTTAAAAATGAACTTTGATAATGGTTTCATCCAGACCATAGTTAAAAGCACGTAACCCCATAAAACCATGAAATATCCAAACTGCCATGATGAATATCCAAACATACATCCAATTCATGAAGTACACCCTTTTATCTCTTCTTCGAAACAGAAACCGTAGCACCAACATCAAATAAGATCCCGAAATACATTTTCCTTTCTCCAAGATGGTTCCATCAATACGGGATTTTACAACTCTATGGTTTAAACCGAGAAATAGTTACTTTCGCGGGATTTTACAAAACCAAGAATAAACCATAAGATAGATCCGGAAATGCACTTTACTATTACCAGGATGTTTCCATTGTCACGGGATTTTACAAGTCTATGATTCAAACCGATAAATAGTTTCTTTCGCGGGATTTTACAAAATCAAGACAAAACCGTAAACAATGTCAGCTTGAATGTGTTATGACAATTTTGGTTTCGGTGAATAGCTGTTTTAGGGGAACTTGCAGTGGTTTATCAACGGTTTATTATCGAACATCAACAACATTATCAACCATCCAATAAACACTTTGGAAAACACATCATTCACACATTCTGTCGGCTGTTGCAGTGACAACACGGTGAAGTAAACCAGACATGCCAAACTTGATCATGAAGTAAAATTCCCCAGATTTGTTACTTAAACTTGTACTAATCCTTGTGAAGAAGAAACGGTGTACCCAATGTACAAAACCTCTTGACGTATCCTCAACTGCGTGAGACACCGAAGTGAAAGTTACGTTGTGGGTTAACCGAGAAAGAATCACAACCGTACCTAACTAGCCAAGTCTTTATCACACTCTATAATGCCCAAACAAGTCATCTTCGCGGAAGGGTAGAAAGAAAGAAGACGAAACAAGTAAACGACCCCGGAAAACCTCACTTCAAATTCAAATACGAAATACCGTCCAAACAACCCCGTAGTCAACATTTCCAATAAATACTTCAAGCCTTGACATAATATTCTTCGTGAAAAAGTATACACCAAAGTATCAAACAATCTCATCATCACACCAAATCTCATTATCATCAAATTTCTTCATAAAATCTCATTTTATCAAAGTCTCGTATAATCCAAATCTTGAAAAACTCATCAGACCCAATAATGTGTACAACCCAAACATGGTTACATGTAATAATCGAGGCTTGGGCCATGAGAATCAATCCAATCATCCAAGTCCGGTCCAAATAACTATTCAACTCACTATATAACATCACTTAAGGCCATTTAACGTATTATGTCCATACCAACCTGATCCAAATCACAAACTGCTCAAGTCAAAGCTCATACTACTCCAAACCATGCTACAACAAACCATACAACTCAAACATCGTGGATACATACATGCAAATAGCTACAAATGAATTTACCAGAATGATAAATATTGTAACCAAACTTATGGAAAAATCGTTTAATTAGTATTAGCATATTCAAGTTAGTCCAAGATTACTTGTTATCCCAAGTCCATCACTAGTCTTAATATAGTCCATAAGTTTATGAGACTATAAAGCCTATATCCAAGAGACTACACAAGTCCGCTCCACCAATTTTCCACACAATATTCAATCCAACCATATGCAAGGTCCAGGGATAACTATCACTTAATCAACAAACTCGGCCCATCATAAATTCTTACCTGATCCAGTCACCTAGCCGGTTATATAAAGCATGCCTAAAAATTAGGTTATTAGTGCTAACCCTAAAACACTTTCACGTATGTCCGCCCCCTTTCACATAATCTCAACCCAAATAAAACACACTTGAGTAGACAAATGAAAACATCACCAAACCCTAATAAATCTCTCAAATAATCAGTCGCCCCCATCATTCTTTCACACATATCCGAACACAAAAAGTACCAGTACGCATCACATCTTCAGTTTCAAAAGCAAAAGTAACCACACCCATTGCCTGATCACAATAAGCAAGTCTGCTCTTCTATCTCCATAGGATGCATGAAAATATCACTCACCTAACGTTTAAACGATTCAAACGATTCAAGGTATTGTGAGTCTTCAAGATCCTTTAAGGGTCTCAGGTAGGTACGAATTTGTGATGGTATTACGTTTAGAGTTCATGAACGAAACAAGAAAATGATTATAAAATCATTGTTATAAATCGTTTTTCTTTTAAGTTTCGGATAGTAATTAAGAGGCTATGCTTCAAAGATTGATTGATGATGAAGATGGTTCAATTGGAATAATCTTTAAAAGATTAAAAGAAATTTGAGCCAAACTGAGATCGATAATGTATTATATCTTTTTGAGTCTTGATTGAGATGGAGTTGAGGTAGGATAGTTTGGGATATGATGTTGGACCAGGATATGGATCTGTTTTTAATTCTTGGCATCTCGTTTTCTTAACTCAAAAAAACCATGCACTGATGAAGGTTGTGATTATCTGAGGTCGTAATGTAGTGTTTTTGGTAAATTGTTTAGTTGGTCGTTGTTTTGTGGTGTTTTCTTCTTCATCCTTTATGTCAAGTCGCTAGCTTAAGTTGCTACGACCAAGTCGCTACGACTAAGTCGCTAGACCAAGTCGCTACGACTAAGTCGCTAGACCAAGTCGCTACGACTAAGTCGCTAGACCAAGTCGCTACGACTAAGTCGCTAGACCAAGTCGCTACGACTAAGTCTCTAGACCAAGTCGCTACGACTAAGTCGCTAGACCAAGTCGCTACCATGAGTAAAGACTCATGGCAAGTCGCTAACAGTTTTTATGAGTCAAGTCGCTACATGAATTTGTGTCAAGTCGCTATTAAGAACCATAATGACCATTTTTCAGACCATCTTCACAAAACCCAGAAAAACTTTTCATAAAAATGCATCTTATGACCCATTTGTTCACGTTTTGACCATAAAATGACCATATGACATTATCAGGTGTGTATTCCAATTATGGTTACCAAGCAGCTTAAAATAAACCCATAAAACTTGACAAAAGCTGTATTTAACGACCCCTTAAAATGACTAGAAAGAACAAAATAAAGACACAAACCATAAAAAATGTTGAGACCATGACTTGTTAAACCAAGATAAGAGTTGTTTAAAAACTGTTACACCATAAGAATAAGAAAGACATAATCTTTCGACCAAAAAAAAATGATACAGAAACAGTTTTTAAAACAATATTCGAACCAACATAAATCAATGAAACACAATAACCATGGTACAAAACCACACAAATCAACACAACACAAGAACCTTGGCTCTGGTACCAATTTTAGGATCGATTATATTATTGTGTTGATGATTCGGGTGGTCTTGGATGATCAAAATACATGTTTAACATTTTAGAGAGAGAAAGTAGAGAGAGAGGGTGTTCTTGCTAGAGGTTTACACAAAGGAAAGGTTAGATTGAAATGAAGCACCACCCCTTCCATGGATGGAAGGGGTATTTATACTTACACACTCAACGACCTCCCATCGGCCTGTGGATCAGGGATACAGAGGGTAAAGACCCGTCCTTCCTCCACGGTGTTGCACTACGCTAAACTAAACTTATAACTAACTAATAAACTGATAAATAACGTAACTAACGACAAGTCTACGAGCTAACTTAAGCTAGATAACATTTGGGGTGACCGACTCTTCACTATGGAATTTTCTAATTCCTAACAATGATGCTTCCGAAAGTTTGAAACCATCATGGGGGAGAATCGTGTACTTTGTTGTTTTACGATAAATCTCGGGGGCATGTAGTGTATACTACTCGACTTAGTATGGTTTGTGAAGTTGTCCACATATGGGTAAAGAATTGTTGATGATGTTGTTGATGTTGAAGAATGAACCGCTATGGGTAAAGAATCAATGACTCATTTTATGACATTGTTTACGGTTTTGTCTTGATTTTCTAAAATCCCGAGAAAGAACATATTTCTCGGTTTAAATCATAGACTTGTAAAATCCCGTGACAATGAATACATCCTGGTTAAAGTAATGAGCATTTCCGGATCTATCTTACAGTTTATTCTTGGTTTTGTAAAATCCCGCGAAAGAAACTATTTCTCGGTTTAAACCATAGAATTGTAAAATCCCGTGATGATGGAACCATCCTGGAGAAAGGAAAGTGTAGGTCGGGATCCTTTCTGATGCTAGTGCTACGGTTTCAACTTCGAAGAAGGGATAAAAGGGTGTACTTCATGAATTGGATGTGTGTTTGGATATTCGTCATGGCAGTTTGGTTATTACATGGTTTTACGGGGTCACGTGCTTTTAACCATGGTCGGGATGAAACCATTATCAAAATTCGCTTAAATGTCAAAGAAGGCTAGATTTGAGCTATTAACAAGAAGATGTGACAATGGCGTTAATTCAGTATCATTTAATTGAGGTTGAAGTGAAATATCACGGGCGAGTGTACTTAGTATCTGAAGGTATCGGGGATGGTTGGATGAAGATTCTTCATGATCCTTGTTCGAGCTTATTATCAAAAACAAAGACTTGTAAATCTAGTTATTGTTGGGTGTCTTTGACTTTTTCTTTTACCACTTGGGGGAATTGGGCTCATACCACTACAAAATAACTATCACTTTAAGGAGTTACGTTGTAGTGCTCAGTGTCACATTCAATTGTGGATTTTCAAAGAGGTGATGTACGTCTATACTTGATGGTTGGTTGGATGAAGAGTATAGAGTACTTAGAGACTACTTAGAGATGCTAATGGAAATCGGCACCGCTCTTTGTTACATATGTGCAAGTATAAGTCACGAGTTCAGGTTAGTTTACTTCAGGGTCAAATTCATCATATTGGGTTTTCTCCATCAGCTGTCACGACATATAGCCTACTGAATGATAATGGGGTTGATTACAAGTTTGCCAAGAGTAGATGAAAAGAGAGAGAATGATGACGTATGAACACAACAGTTCATGCCTCGTTCTCAAAGAAAAGAAAAGTGTACGCTTCAGTGCGCTTTATCTTCTAAAGAAGAGAAATCTTCTCACTAATGACCATTCTCATCAACATGCTTCATACTTTTTCCATGCGCTTCAGTCATCAAGTGAACCGGGCTACCATTGATTGTTTTTCTTATTCCACTTGCTCAACTATAATGACGATGACGACATCTTGTGCTAACTTTGCGGGGGAGAAGTGTGAATAGAATACTTTTGGATGATTTCACTTATTTAGTCAAGAATGGCAACTTCGTCTGCAATTCTTGAGGGGGAGAAGAAGTGTGATACTACTGCATGGTTGATTGATATATGGTCAAATGGCTCCAAACTCATGTAAGAACCGAGCTTCTTCTTATCGGGTCATCTTTACATGGAGTTTCTTCTTAAGAGCCGTTGGTTGACATCTTCACTCAGATTGATGAGTTTATCGACAAAGTGCTTCCGGTTAATGCTTCACGTATACATCAACATGATGATTCCGAACAATCTCTCTGTTCTTGCTTGATGTGATTGGTAGTTTGGTGTTACCATCTTGTGTGTTTGTTGCGGCCTGATTGCTGATTTCCTTGATGAACAATTTTCTGTTCTTGTTTGATTGGGAGGGATTTTAGTTAAGGGGATTTGCAAGATGTAAGTTGATTGGGATGCTTTTTGGTGATGTTCTTGTTTTTGGTGAGTTGAAGATGTTAACTATCTATTCCCCAACTGGACAATCTTGAAGAAGGTCGAGTCTATAGCCCGTTCTACATTTTCTGCTACATGATAGAAGACTAAAGACGAGTTGCAATTTAATGATCTAAATACTTCTTCTTAATTCAAGCATTCATTATAAAGATTGTCGGTTTAGGGGAGAGCACTAATTGGGGGAGGGTGAAATGTCAGATTTAATCCCCAATTAGACTTGCTCATATTCTACTTCAACATGTTGATTCTCACAAAGACTTCAAGCGTTCTTCTCAACAGATTTCTAGTATTTGGGCTGATAAGATGTTGCTGATTCTGAAGTATCAAAACCAGCAAGGGGGAAGGAGACAAGCATCTAAACGCGAGTAAACTTGATGAACTTAATACTTCTAAGTAATTGAAGATATCCCGGGAAGACAAATGTTATTACCGCATAGAAACTCAAGGTCTGACTCATGGCGAGTAAACTTGATGAACTTAACTCTTCTAAGTGATTGAAGATATCCCGGGAAAACAAATGTCATGACCGCAGAGAAACTCAAGGTTTTACTCATCAAGGCGTTTAGTGTTCTTATTCCAACTATGTGGGGGAAGAGATGTTAGAGAAAGTTTCTGAAGATATAAGAGGTACACTGGTGTGTGATGATCTCGATGTTATCGCAATCATCAGGGGAGAGACAATTGTGTACATTGGGGGTGCTCTGCTGTCTCACTTGAGGGCTTAATCAGTGATTCAGAGATATAATCACTTATTCCGGAGTTGACATCCGCAGAGATTGTCAGACGCAGAGATAATCAATGATTCGGCCTGCTTCTTCAATGTTATCGGTTGTTCTCTCTTTGGGGAATGTGTGTACTTCGGGTCCTTGAGCTTCATACACGATCATCAGGGAAGAAAGCCAGTGTTTTCTACAAACATTGGGGAGGTGTTTTTCTCTCCGGGCATGATGTGTATTCGGGAGAGTTCTTGGATATTGGTGTACTTCGTGTTCTTGAGCTTCATACACGTTCATCAGGGAAGAAAAATGTGAACATGGGAAGGTGTTCTTCATTCCCCTCATGAAGTGTATTCGGGAGAGTTCTTGAGCATTATACTAAGAGATGGACTGCATCATTTCAACTACACGGGGGAAGGGTTCTCTTGACACCTTTTAGAATGGATCGCTTCAGACTTCAGTGGGAATGGAAAATTGAGAAGATTATTTATGAGTGGGATGATACGTTGCTGTTCTTCTTGATGATATAACCCCGAATGGAGAATCTCGATTATCGTTCTTAAAAAGAGCAGCGGGATTTATGATAATGGTGTGCTTCTCTGTGCACCTGGCTAAGGCAAGCTTGAAATAGAGCTTCGAATCTGCTCATCTAATGGATTTTTGGTTTGAGGGGAAGCTGCCAGAGTCTTACTTTTAGATGGTTCATTTTCTTTCTTCGATTCAAGAGCCCTGGAAGCTTTGGTGGTGAATATTTATAATGAGTCATTGATTGAGGGGGAGAATGTTTTCAAATTTATATCTTCTAACGGACTTTCTTAATTATCTTACGCGCTTAATTAAGAATGATATTTGCCTGTGTCGAAGGACTAGGAATTTAGGATATGATTATTAGGATTAGATGATAAAATTTTGATAAACACGTTATTCCCATACCTTTTATGATCTGATTGATATGTTGGATTGACTTTAATTAGTCGATTGCTGTTTGGGTGATGTCGACCACCATATATCTGCTTGTGTTCACTAACGTATGCAGGTATTTTGGTATAAAAGAATGTTCCCGATCCGGATCCCACAATTGAAGATGATTGGATGCCGAAAGGAAAGGGTAACTATATCTTGGGTTGACAAATGAAGAAACGGAGCTTAATTTGACTTCAATGGAAAGTTGGCATAAATGCAACATAAGAGGTCTCACTGCATCAGCAGATGGTTTTCTTCTAAGTGATTGAAGAAACGGAGCTTAATTTGACCTCAGTTGGCATTCAAAATGCAATGTAAGAAGAAGTCTCACTGCATCTGCAGACGGTTTTCTTCCAAGCCCTACAACAACAACGGAAGCTTCTCAACCACCTAACATATCTTTGTGCAGGATACCATTTTTAAACTTTGAATAAAATTGTTTTTGAAAATGGAAAAATATTGTTTTGAAAATAAATTGGACTTAATTTTGAAAATCACCGGACTTAATTTTTATCAAAACCTAAGTAACTCAATCAACGACTACGGTCATCGATTGAGGGGGAGAGTGATTTAAAATAAATTACTTTCAAACAATATTGCTTCATAAAAGTCCAAATTGTACAAAATAAGTGGTGATCTAAAGATTTAATGTTATGTCATGGTATGATTTTCTTCTTTAGAATCAAGGTCTTTCAAAATGAAATTTTTTCTGTTCTTATTTGATTGTGAAATTGTTTTGGTTTACTTAAAATATCTCTTAAAAACTATCATACCTGACACTAACAATCTTTAAATGGTCCTTATCTGTCATCTTTCAAAATTGAATCTTGCCACGTCTTTCCCCAAATTTTTCTAAATGATTTAAATCAGTTGGGATCACAAATATCAAATGGTTTGATATTTCTGATCGGGGTAGAGATCGTGATTTAAATCTCAAATCTGTTTTAAATGGAATAGGTTTTAGTCCTTTATAGGCACTCCTGCCTCCATGTGCCAAACGATTTCAATATACATAATGCAAATGTTGAGGAGGAGGATTTATCCAAAAACCAGATGAGTATTTAAACAAGGCCACATTTTCTCACATGTTTTCTAAACCTAATTAAATCACTTGGGATCCAAAATCTCAAAGGGTTTGATATTTTTGATCGGGGTAGAATTTGTGATTTAATAATGAAATTTGATAAAAGGTGATCGTTTTGATTTAATTGTGCATGCTGCTCGCTCATATGTGCTAAACGCTTTCGAATCTTGAAGCACATATTGAGGGGGAGCAAATAAACTATCGAGGTACGAATTTTTTTTAAAGTGATTTATAAAGTACCTTGATTGAGTTTTCAAATGGTTTCTTAATGGCTCTTGTGATTGTGGATGTGCTTCAATTTAACTCTTGCCTCTATGTGATAAAATGTTTTCAAATATCCTATGCACATATTGAGGGGGAGAATTTACCAAAGAAAATCAAATGGCTTTTTCTATGAAAATTGTGATCAAAGAAAATATTTCAAAGTCCTCTTGCCTCCATGTGCTAAACAATTTCTAAATCATATGCACATGTTGAGGGGTATCATTACTAAATGATCAAAACAATTAAGGTACAAAATGCTTTGATTTTATATCACAAGTACCTTGATTGATTTTTCCAAATGATTTTTCAATTGGTTTTGAGAAAGAATGAACAATACCAAAAGACCGACCAATTTACTTTATGCATGGAGTTATAAGGATGGTTAGGTTAGGTATTCGTTCCCACGATCCAGCCAGAACCAGAGGGATCTACCCAGGGACAATCCACTACTTAGTGCAGAGTCCGTAGGTATGATGAAAAAGGAGAAAAATGAAAAATGGGAAGAGTGCGGACTGAGACAGAGCTAGTACTGGAATAAACCCAACAAGGTTCTAGTAATGAAGTCTCGGTAAGCACTGAAGGGGTTGAAGAATGAAAATGAAATGAATGAGAAAAGGGTGAAAAGAAATAGCCCTCCAATAATTCAACCTTAGGGCAGTAACCGGGTTCAATACATATGCTACTGGTGGTTACCAAGGTAACGCTGGTATTGAAGACAAGACGTCATGGACCCATTGACGCACTGCACTAAACTTCCCAAGCTACTCAAGTTCCTCTTAAAAGGGCTTGTTTCATTCTCACGGGGAACCGACATAATCTATCGACTTTCTCTTAGAGATTGTTGATATTGAAGAAGGAGACCCTCTCCCTAGTCTCCGGCACAGGAACCAAATATGCACGATTGAGTCTAGAGCCAAGAGATCATCAACAATATCTCGTTAGGACACTAAATTCTTGAAGACTTGCTTTTTCACACAATGTGGAAAGTAAGTATATATTAAGAGTCCTACGCGTTATCCTTGTGGTATTGCCAGAACATCCGAGTGATATGTAAAAATATTCACAATGAAGATGGAAATCCTTCTAGAGCCAACATCAAACAAGCTCTTGGTGGGTGACATGTAAAATCTTGCAAAAGATCAAGCTTGTGACAACTGGATAGAAACGATGGGGAGATTCATTCTTGAATCAACCTTGGTCCAGGAATGGAATTGACGAATACTTTTGGAAAAACCGTTCGATGTGCAAACCTTCTTTTCTCTAGCACGTCGAATGTGTATTCATTTCAAATTCAAAAAGTATCTCTGATTGAAAAATACTTTTAGAAAAACCGTTTGATGTGCGAATCTCTTCTTTTCGCTAGCACGTCAAATGTGTACTCATTCTCTAATACAAAAAGTATTTTGATTGAAAATTGATCTTTCTCATAAAACCTTCGTCGTATTGCAAAACTCTTTCTTCAAGCAATATGTGATTGTTTTTCAAATCATTTTTCATCAATCAGTGAATCTCAATTTGCTGTTTCACTCACTCCGTGTTGTCTTCTTTGAGACGTTCCGGTTTGAGAACAGCTAGAACAGTTGCGAAACCCTGTCAAGGAGATTCTTAGGAATCCTACCTGATCACAGGCAGTACTTGTACTGATCAACGGGGAAACGTGGGCCGTGTACCTCAATTCAGCGAAAGTGATCAAAGACACTTTCATGCGCTTTATTGCTAACTGTCGTATGCAGGTACACCCCGACGATTGCAGCTGGTCAGAATTGAGGAGTCAATCCAAAGCCGCATGTTCACAGCAACCACACTTAATTGAAGAAATCATGACTGGTGCATATCTACATAACCAGGTTCTGATATTTTTATACTATGCTTCTGCTACGCTGCTGCAAATATCATGAACCAGTAAGGCTTCCGCTACTCTGATGGAAAGATGTCATGATTCAAAAGTGTGAGCATGTCGGTCCAAAAGTCACAACTTCACATGATGGCAACACAATAAAGGGTGATCCAGAGATTTACTGTGGCTGATGATCTCAATGAAAGCTCGAAGATCATCAAAGATGTAGATCAGTTAAAGGCCTCCACTAAAAGTTCAAATCAATGCGGACTTTGAAGTTGCACTACTTAAGCACAAAGATTACAAAAGTGAAGAATTAAAGTCTACGAGCTCAATACTGAAGATAAAATAGAATGCTAGGATTCGAAATGTAAAACATGGGGTGACCTCCCTTAGGGGGAGATTGTTAGGAATTAGAAAATTCCATAGTGAAGTGTCGGTCACCCCAAGTATTATCTAGCATAATTTAGCTCGTAGACATATCATTAGTTACGTTATTTGTTAGTTTATTAGTTAGTTATTAGCGTAGTTTAGTTTAGTGCAACACCGTGGAGGAAGGACGGGTCTTTACCCACTGTATGCCTGATCCACAGTCCGATAGGAGGACGTATATTGTGTAACTATAAATACCCCTTCCATCCATGGAAGGGGTGTGGCTTCTTTGAGAATCTAACCTTTCACTTTTGATAAGCAACTCTCTTTCAAGAACCTCCTCTCAACTCTCTTCATCTATCTAAAATGGCTCTCTTATTTAATCACAATCCTAGACCACCCGAATCATCAAACAACATAAATATTAAGATCCTAACAATTAAGCCCCTCGACGATATTCCTTCTGGCAATAACAATGACGAAGGGACTCAAAATCATTGGTGTAAACAAATTAAAACCACTGACGGAAATGTTTGGGCTTCCTGCAACCCTTTTGATTATGAATGTAACAGGGGAAGCAGCATTAAGAGAGCTGGGGAAGACGAGTTCCTATGTACCTCAAATAATGATTCGAAAAGAACAGAATTGCCTTGGCCAGATGATCTAGGATTCGACGATTGGGTCAGAATCAAATACGGAAAAATTGACGCTTTAACTAAGGAGAAAATCTGGAATGGATGTATGAGTAAAGATCAACCTAATGACGAAATTCCAAATGGAAAATCAGATGATGAAACCGAGGACTCATCAAAAAATGAAAAAGAAGAATGCAAGCAAATACTCGTAGAAAATTCACTCCACGATAACCAACTTAAAGATACCGATTCTGATGACGATGATTTTGATTACCTCGAGCTACAAGGTGAAGACGGTTTCATTGACCCCGATGATGAAGTACACGAGAAAAGAAGATGCAAACTTCTTGGCATCCCTTTTAAGAGACCGCCACCAATTATAGCCGAAAAATATGAGTTCACTCGATACCATTTAGGACCGGAGGAAAAAATTTGCAAAATTCGGAAGATCGAAACTAAAGAATACCTCCGCACTGCCTCAAATGTCGGTTGGGTCAAGTATAACTTGATGAAACACATGGAGGAAGTCGGCCAAATCCAAAGGCCCCCATAAAGCCCCGCGGCTCTGAGTCTAACTTAAAGACTCATTAATAAAGAAAAGTGCTCTTTCGGGAGACAACCCGAATTATCCCTTTCTTTGGTTTTATTTCCATTTCTGTAGGGTTTTGTGTTTCTAACCATTTTTGCAGGAAACTTGGAGTAATTACTGCTGCAGCTTGCTAATCTGACCATAGTTACGGCGTAACTCATCTCTGAGGTTACGCCGTAACCTACCCCTTGCAGTAGAATTTCAGATGCATTACCGATTACGGCGTAACACCATCTCCATTGTTAAGCCGTAGCTACACTCTTACAGCGTATGCCAGGTCTTGCCAGTTACAGCGTAACTTCCTCTAGGAGTTACGACGTAACTTTCCTCTACTTTACTTCTTTCATTTTAAAACACAATAACCTTGTATTAGTATTTTAAATGAACTTTGTGGGTGTGTTCCCTGTAAACCCTCACGAGACTTCACCCGTCCACTTAGGACACCAAGTAGTTTAAAAGGCTTGTTGCATATGCTAAATGCAACCATGATTCCTACGAAAGTGGGTTAGGTTTGTTTTTCATTTTTCATTTTTTTAGGGAAATATGCTTGTGGGTAGTGTGATTTTAGGGATTGAAGTTTGTTCATGATGCTTATACGAAGGCACGTCTCTTTTTCGTAGGCCTTCTTTCTTTTTGGAGCAAACTTCAGGGTAGTTCTCGCTCTAATTCTACTTTTCTCTTTACCTTTATTTAACGCTTAGTACAAAAGGGACTTTTTACAATTCAAGTGGGGGGACGGGAGTAGGATTATCTCTTGAACTTTATTTTTCCCTTGTTTTTCTAGTTTATTTTGAAAAATTATGGCATTTTTAAAATTTTGACATGTTTTTCTTAACCTAACTAGATTAGACCTTAGCCGAGCACATACAACCCTTGATATTATATGGTGAGATTAGCCTTATCCGTTTCCAATATTTTACCCCAAATCCACCAAATTATGAGCATACCGGTAGCTTGTAAAGTTTAGAACTTGGCCTTTGCATCATTTCGAGACCATAGACGAGGTATGTTGAGTTACCTCGATGTATTTGGACTTTTCAGTTTAAGAAAGAAATATTATAGGATTATCACCCAAATAGCCTACCATTGTGTATCTATCGATTAGTCACCTCGACTTCTCGACCCCTATGTGAAACCCTTTTGTTGCACTTACATTTAGTGCAAGATACCCCTAGATACACCCTTCTGAGCCATTCCTTTCATTTTGTTAACCCAATATATTGTTTCGATATACCTATACACCTTAGCCTACCCTATAGTCTTTATTTGTGATTGGAAAGTCATCATTTTCCTAAGTTCAAGGTTCAAGTGGAAAGGTTCGAAAATCACACTTTTGTCGACGACATATTCTTGAAGATCATTGAAGACCCCCCGAATTCTCATTGTTCATCTCAAGTGGGGGGATATTATGTTTAGTTGTTATTGTGATGTAAAAAAAAAAAAAAAAAAAAAAAAAAAAAAAAAAAAAAAAAGTTGTTTTGATATTTAGTTATTGTAAAGTGCGATGTTATAAGCACTATGTTACGAGCTATATAGATTTAGTATCGAGGAGGCCACCTCGGTCACATTCAAAGATTGGAGTTGGTAACTATTAGTACAATTTGTGCGATGGGTTATGAAAAGCCTAGACGTAGCTTACTGGACTGGGCTGGTAAGCTTTCGGTGGATCAATCTTATAATAATTCAAGTAGTTTGGATGGAATCCCTACACAATAAAGGTAAACTGTTAGTCTTACCATGGGGACGGACCCCACGATTAGACTCCGGCGTGAGAGTAAGCACACATTCTTGAGAGGGAAAGTAATAGTATATGTGTTATTATGAGAGAGAAAGTTGTACCTTGTATGGGGATTAGAGCCCCTTTTATAGACGAGGTTTGCCGGTGGGGTTTCCTAGATTCTCGCATATAGTGGTTAGTTGCCGGAGCCGGACCCTTGCGGGCAAGAGTTCCGTGTTAATCGCGGATGCGGACGCAAGGGGTCTAATGGTTGAGGGTTCAGCCCGTTATGTACCTTGCACGCATCTCAAAGCCTGGACCATGGCCAATTTAGCCATTGGGCTTACCGTAGGCCTAAGTTTGTAATCTTTGGGTCTGAGCCCAGTATGTATATAGTGTGTATTGTACCTCGTGGGCCTACAATACATGTTATACGTCATCAAGTCCCCCCAGTCTAGTATGTCCATTGCGTGCGGACATTGGTGCATGCAGTGGGTATTACTAGACTTGAGTTGACTAAAAATTTTGCTATCCCACACCCTTTTTTTTATGGGAGTTGTCCCGTCACCCAGTCCCCCCTAGTCTAGTGTATTGACCGCGAGCGGATATTGTCATGCGCGAAAAGTACTTACTAGACTGTAGATTTGACCGGGACGTGGTGTTATCCTGCGCTTTGTCCTCTTGTTTTATTTGGGAAGCGTGTCGGGCGACGTGTACGTTTACTGACTATTCATTTCCTGTACTGACGTGACCTACTATTCCACACGTCCCCCCTTTCTTACCTTTAATCTTGGCCGTTCATTATATCCTTCCTTTGCACGTGTCATTATCTGGTTCTAGGTTTTCCTTTATTATAAATACTGCTCCCTTTTGCACCATCACCGTTTGTTGTTCTTCTTTGGAAAAAAGGAAAACAGTAAAAAAGAACTTTTTCATCTGTCTATCCTTTGATCCACCCGCTATGGCTTTCATTGTTGAAATAAAATGTAATACCCCTCCAGGGTCATTTAGTTCTTTCCTTACGACCTATCATATTCAACCAGAGGTACATCCGGAGATTCCTGACCGTATGTGTACAATGCATAAGTGCCCTGCTGGGAAGATTGGATTATATACCCGGTTTTTTGATCTTGCTAATTTTCGTTTGCCCCTGTCTGTTTTCCTTGTTGAGGTATTAAGGTACTATCGAATTAATATTTCTCAACTATCGGTTCTTGGTGCGTGTAGAGTTTCTCATTTTGAGATCTTATGTCGTGCTCTTAACATTACTCCTACTGTTACTATGTTTCATTGTTTCTATGTTAACTCCATGTTGAAAGGGTGGTTTTCCTTTGGCAAGCGCGATGGTGTTCCTCCCCTTTATACCAAATCTCTTGATTCTGTCAAAAATTGGAATGACCGATTATTTTGGGTTGATGCCTTTGCTTGTCCTGTTTAGCTTCCGTGGCATTCTAGGAAGAATATCTGTAAAGATCCTGTTCTTCGTCCTGACGAGTACAATGCGGACCATTTTGCTGCTCTTGTTGCTCATCCTTATCCCTTCCGGGCCCTCCCTGAGCCCTTTCTTTGCTGGGTTGGTTTGAGTCATTATTATGCTTTGAGTGACGATGTGTACCCTGAGTACCTTCGTGAACGTAACACTGGTGAGTTTTATTTTACTTTTTTTTTTACGAATGTGCTTCAATTTGTGCAGTGATGAGTTGGTCTGAGTTTATTCAGTCTCCGGAGCCTCAAAAGGCCCTAATGACTACCCGTCCACGTCCTGAGGGGGAACTGCCTATTATGGAAGTTGTTGTTCGTCGCACCGTGCAACTTATTCCTATTGCTCCTACACGTACAGATGGTGAGCTGGAGGCTGATGTTAATCTTCTTTTTGATCTGGAAGGTGCTAGTGTTGACACTGGTGGTGGATCGTCTTTTGATGCTACAGATTCTAATGTTAACCCTTCTTCGTCTGTTCTTTTGAAGAGAAAAGAGGGGCCTTCATCTAGTATTCCGGGACCATCTAGTCCTGCAAAGAGGCCTCGTTTTGAATCCCAGTACGCTCCCTCCATTAGTAACATTCCTGTTGGTGGCTTTCAGGAATTACTGAATAGTAGTGTTTTGGAGGTTGAGATGGGCTACACGGCCCCCCATACTGGTCCTTTCATTACCTATTCTAGTTCCACCACTCCTGAGCGTGAAGCCGGGTTTTCTGTTGATTCTTCTTTCAGGCGTCAACTTGGTGTCGGTTCTCCTGAAAGTTGGTTATTTCCTCTGATTCTAGTACTGTTGTTGCTGGAGC
This sequence comes from Chrysanthemum seticuspe, assembly GCA_019973895.1. Taxonomy (NCBI): domain Eukaryota; kingdom Viridiplantae; phylum Streptophyta; class Magnoliopsida; order Asterales; family Asteraceae; genus Chrysanthemum; species Chrysanthemum seticuspe. The sequence continues at coordinate 208,195,821 of BPTQ01000007.1, read as the reverse complement.
TGAGGTTACTTCTTATGCCAGGTTTGAGAATCTTTTGGATGATGTTACTTTTGCTGCCACAACTGTTCCGGCTGCTACCCCTATTTTGAGGAATGCTTCCCCTTTTATCAACTCGTCTTCCAGTGGAGGGGTTAATCGTAGCGCCAAGGATCTTTCCGGACCTTCTGTTAGCCAACCTTTGGCTAGTAATGCCCAGCCTACTGTTGATTTGGACCCCTTGTGTTCGCAAGAGCGTCATCATCCGGAGTGGAAAGTTTTGAACGGATCTTTGCTTGACAATCCCTTGGATTGTCGTGAGATTGTTGACGGTTTTGCTCTTCCGAAGTTCGCTTCCTTACTTCATGAAATGAGCCCTAGCAATTTATTTTCAGGTTTTGACCTTTTGTCAGCTCGTCATATTTGTTTCGGTTCTGAGTTACGAACTCGTGCAGAACATTATCTGCGAGAGAATGAGAAGTTATCCGCTAGGTGTGAAGTTCAGGCTAACTTGATTCATGGGCTCGAGTCTCAATTGGCTCGGGCTGAATCGAATGCTTCTGAGATATTGTCTCTTCGTGGTGAAGTTTCTTCTTTAGGGGCAACTATCAAAGAAAATGAGGTGTTGCGTGCCAGAATCAAAGAGTTGGAAGCTTCTTCTATCAGTCGGGATGTTAAGCTTGAACATTTACAATGTGCTTCCTCTATTCTGGAATCTCGCAATGCTGATCTCACTAAGCAGGTATTCTTGTTTGTTTTTGCGTTTATGTTTTCTTCTCCCTTCTCTTTTTTTTTACTGACCTCCAGAATTTTCTTTATTAGGTACAAGTTTTGGACAGGGATTGTTCTGAGCTCTGTCCTTATGCCTCAGAGCTAGCTTGCTTGAAGGAGCTCTTTCTTAAGGTTGCCCTGTATTTGGAGGAAAAGCTTTATCCGAGCTTGCTTACTGTTGTGTCCGTTCGTCGTTGGTTATTGTCCAAAGGCTTTAAACTTGCCATGTCTGAATGTTGCGGTTGGCAAGGTTATCTGGACGCATTGGCTAATGCCATTAGTTGTGCTGTTGATAAAGGTATGCAAGATGGGCTTGTTGCCGGGCATGTTCATGGTACGGCTCATATGCCACTTTCTCGCGTTGCTGCTTTTAATCATTCTGCTAAGACCGACTATGAAAATGCTCTTCAAACGCTCCGCAGTCTCCAGTTTCCTTTGCTTTCTTCGTTAGAGGCTTTCAAGGATTCTCCTATTGAAGATATCATTCTCTTGCTTCGTCCCGAGGTACCCTCTGATAATTTATCCTCTGTTGAGAAGCAGTGTTACTTGGAACAGCTGGTCATTCCTGCTTGTACTTCTGGAAGCTCTTCGAGTGATTCCTCCCTTTCTACCTCAATCCAGGGTTGTTTTGATAGGGCCAAAAAGGCAAGGGAGGCTCACTTCATGATTGGTTGGTGCTCGCGGATACGTAGTTGTCTTTTACTAATCCATCATATACGGAGCCTAAAGTAGAGTCTTTTCCTTCGTCCGTTTCTGAGCAAGATGGTCTTGTTACGGATCCCGGTTTACAAGCTGGGACGGGTTCGCCTGTGGACCCTTCCATTTAGTAGGGCTTTATTATGATCATGCTTTTTTGTTGTTTGGCCTGCCGAAGCACGGTTCTTTTGTTTTATGTGTAGACAGTCTATTTGTATGCATATTTCTTTTGTTCCGAAACTTTTTGCTATTTAATCTTCACACGGATGTGTCTATTATAATAGTCTTTTTCTGAATACTTGTGGGTTATTCGCCCGATACTGGATTTGCAATATCTCTTACGTATCTTGAGGTAATTGGGAGGTTACTCAGCCTTTTTGTTATTCGAAATAACGTTGTATGGGTCATGCCCATATGTATGCGCGACTTACGTACATAAGTTCTTTTTTTTTTTAAATATTAAATGATTAAAAAAGAATAATTTTCTAAATTAAAACTGGTGAAGGTAGCTAAGCTTCACCTTTTTCATTCAATAAAAGAAGACAAGATAGATTTGATATGAACCCTCCTTCACGGACTCCGCGAGGGATGGGTTGCTTACACTTGATATGTAACATCTCTTAAGATTGCAGACATTCCATGTCTGTGGGATTAGATTCCCCGCGCGGTCCTTTAGTTTATATGCGACTTTTCCTAGTGCTTCCGTGACCACGTAGGGCCCTTCCCATTTAGGTCCTAGCTTCCCTCCTTCTTCAGCGTGGCTCGCATCATTGTTCCGATATACTAAGTCTCCTGGCTTGAAACTTGTACTTCGGACTCTTGAGTTGTAGTATTTCTCCATTTGCGCCTTGCTTTTTCTTCGCGTATTGCTGCGTGTTCTCTTCTTTCTTCAAGGAGGTCTAGGTTCATTTCCAGCGCTTCAACATTTTCTTCTATGTTTGCTTCTGCTGTCCTCCATGTGGGCATCCCTATCTCTGCTGGTATGACAGCTTCCGTTCCGTATGTTAACGAGAATGGAGTGTCTCCGTTGCTAGATTTGATCATTGTGCGATGTGCTCATAGGACGTGCGATAATTCATCTAGCCAGTTCTTGCTTTTTTCTTCCAACCTAGCTTTTATGCCTTCCCCTAAGCTTCTATTTGCTCTTTCTACCTGTCTGTTGGCTTGTGGGTGCTTTAACGAGGAAAAGTGTTGCTTTATATTCATCTTTTCACACCATTCTTTAAATGGGTTGTCACGGAATTGTTTTCCGTTGTCAGATACTAATTCTCCTGGGAGTCCAAACCTGCATACAATGTTTTCCCATACAAATTTCTTGATCTGATTTCCTGTTATGGTTGCCACTGGCTTTGCTTCTATCAATTTTGTGAAGTAGTCTATTGCCACTATAAGGAATCTGACTCTCCAGGCCCTTCCGGTAGGGGACCTGCAATGTCGATTCCCCACTTGTGGAATGGCCATGGGGAAGTGATGGGCGTTAATTTTTCTTGCGGATGTTTTGGAACTGGCCTATGCACCTGACAGCTCTTGCATGCTTGGATTTGTTTTCAAGTAGTAGGCCAGTCATATCCGGTACGTAGGGCTCTAGCCACTACGGACCTTGTCCCCGCGTGCATTCCGCAAGATCCTTCATGGATTTTGTCACACCCCCAAATTACCTGTTTTGCAGCGGAATGGAATTCCTGGGGATTGACTGTCATAGCATCACACTCACAGTTATATTGAACGACCTAAAGTGTCGTTTGAAAAGAACATCGTTTGATTTAATAAAACAATCAGAGTTTACAAAGTAGGTCCCAAATGAAAATCAATTTGTGCGGAAATAAATTTGTTACAATTCAAACGATGTTTTAAAGTACGTAAAAAGCCAAGTGAGACACTTCGTCATCGCGACTCCATGATGTGTCCAAATGCATGCCATGAAGTGAATACCTTAGATACCTGAGATAAAACATGCTAAAAAGTGTCAACACAAAGGTTGAGTGAGTTCATAGAGTTTGTTTTGAAATGTAAAGCCTTCCAAAAATCGTTTATGCAGCAAAGGCATTGTAAATCCACCCAGTTCCAAGTTCCGCCCATACAAAACTTGCAACCTGTGTATTCACAACCCACTGCCAAAATGTGTATAGTTTATGTTCAAACATATGATTTCAAATGAATTCACAATAGTACCTAACTCGACGTAGAACGATAGCACTTAATCAATAAAACTAGACCTAATGTATCAGTAGTCAACTGATTTAGAACGTTATACGACGTAGAACCATAGCACATAATCAATAGCACCTAACTCAATGTATCAGTAGTCAACTGATTTAGAACGTTATACGACGTAGAACCGTAGCACGCAAACAAGAACAATTGATATAGTATAACCTTTGATTTAGAAACAATGGTAATCATGGTAGCATTTAGCCTTAAAAATCTAAAGTACTTATGAAAAATAGTTAAGCATGTATCTCCCCCAAAACAGTACAAAACAATTGAAAGTGGGGCTATGAAAACTCACTTGATAAACTGGTATGATGACAAGAGTGAGTACACTGAGGTATAGCGTGATACGTTAATCTGGACCTATTACGAATGATGTGATATGTAATGAGTTGCAATGTAATGTTATGCATGCATTTCGTATGTTATTTATACCATTTGCGAGTTTTGAAAATATTACTCGTCGTCGAAAAAAAATACTCTTTTGACGTCTAGACCATTCAAAAATGACTTTACAAGTTTTTACGTCAAAATGTCATCCTACAATGGTTTCGTAATGATTTATGGTGAAATTGTCACTTTTCGTCGCAAAACAATGTCGTCGGAATTTTTATAAAAGTAACAAAAATGGCTCCGAAAAACTAGTCGTAAAATGGTGTACGTCGATCGTTAGAGAACGAACTCGACGGTTTTGGAAAGTTTGTATCGAAATCTAGAAGTTTCAGTTCAGGAGTTTTCGTCCAAAAGGTCTCGAACATAAAGATAATAAGGGTTAAAGATAGTGATTTTGGCTAATTGTAGTGCAAAAAGTGAGTTTCGGCCAAGTTTGAACATCCGTAATTAATTTATTATAACTCCGCTATACAAACGGCTTATCGTTTTGAAAAATATGGCCGGTGAACTTGATTTTACTAGAAGACAATTCGTTCCAAAAAATTTCACAACCTTGTTAAAAACAGCCGCAAACATGGTCATTACAGCTAATGTAACACTTGTAACGTAAAAATAATATAGTTTTTCAGAAAATAATAGTTACGGCAATTTTATAAAAACGTGCATATCTTTGTCGTTTCAAATCCGTTTTCTACGTATAATATGTCCTTAGCTTCGTATCAAAGTATACTAATATATTTTTGATAAGTCGAAATAATTTGTGAAGCTTAAGGCTCGTTTTTGACCCGAACAAACTAAAAATATGTTGCTGAAATTTCAGAAAATTATATTTTTCGTCGTCAAACTTGTAAAATCCATAACTTCTTCGTTATAACTCCGTTTTATTCCGTTCAAGCGGCCACGGATTCGTTTTAAAGTATATTTTCTAAATATCAAGGCCAAAATGTCGTGCTTACTGTCGGTTTTTCCAGAAAAATGAAACAAGGACAGAACATAATTTATAGTTATCGAAAATAGTTTTTCTCGGACAAAACCTATTCTAATCCCTTCAAATCAACTCCAAAGCTAATCTAATCCTACCATACACCTTCTTAGGGTGTCATGGGTTCCTAATCACCATCAAGACCAATGAATACCATGGGGATATTTATAGGATGACCAAATATATATATATACTCTAAAATCATGAAAAATGGTATAAATCACATATGTCTTGCATGTTGCTCCAAAAATGAAAAGATACATATGAAATGAAAAAGGAAACATGAAAATGGAAGAAACATGCTTACAAGTGAATATGATGAGGTGCATGTAACAAGGTTAAACTTAAATACTCTTGGTTTTTTATTTCAAAACCTTATAAAGAGTATTAACTAGATTGATAAAACACTTGGACTTGAAAAACTTTGTGATCCCTTGTAGCCCTTGATGAGAACCGGTTATGGTGAACCAAAAGAGAGAAAGAAAAGATTTTCTACTAACTATGTGAATTATGTGATTGAATAATGAAGGAAATGTATAGATTTGGTTTTGTAGGAAAAAATCTACCACTTGACTATTCCTCCCCCCCTTGGACCGGATTTGGGGGATCATGTTTCCCAATATTTTTTTTTTTTTTTTTACTTATGTACTTGTGTAAAATACTTGTAACAATTTGTAAGAAAAAGTGTAAGTGAATGTATAGTTAAATGTACAAGTAAAGGTAAATGGAAATTTTTTGGTAAAAATAATTGTTAATAGATCAAAATAGAATGTAATGAGATAATAAAAATTATAAAAATACATTCCTTGTGAAATTTGAGTGATAAAATAATTATCGTATAATTTTTAAGAAAACGTCGTAATAATTTAACTTTAACGATTTATGTACCAAATAAATTCGAATCACTAGGAAAACTAAAAATATAGTTTTTATAAACTAATATAAGTATAAAAATATGTCGGGATCATTTTTGAAAGTAACGGATTAAATATTAAAAATAATAACTCACGCGATAACGTTTATTTAATATAAAAATTACGCGTTAAATGTGAAATGAAATGTCATGAATGGACTATCATGATGCAAATGATGTCAATGAAATGTAGACTAATCTTAGTCCATATGAAATGTACGTGATGTTATGATCATGAATTCGCCGCTAAACCTTCAAGGTTACGCGAATTTGGAACACGTAAACCAAGTTTACGATAAATGTTGAAATAATGAGGCATAAATTGTGTCAAGAAATGACCTGAAAGTACGGGTTGTCACATTCGCCCATCCAAAAAGGAATTCAGTCCCTGAATTCAATCGTTGTTAGTCTATCGGGTTTAGGGTTTGATGTGGCAAACTTTCCCCTTCCCGAGCAAAACCCTCAAAAGACTTTTTACCAACCAATTTTCACTTAATCTCACAACTCATCAAACAAGAACTGTCATGAGATTAGGCTAAATTGGTTTGAAGGAGGACTTTTGAAAATTTGGCTCGATCATAGAATTGCTTACACATATAAGCCTACTACTCCCTTCATTGCATGATTCTTCCTGAATTAGACATAGGTGATCAGGCTATGTATAATTTAGGAGTAACTATGCAATGCTTGGACTAATCGACTCATATGATGTTTGGTGTTAAGTCAACTTGGTGAGAGAAATTTTTTTTTTTTTTTTTTTTTTTTTTTTTTTTTTTTAGGGAATGACAGGGCATTCACCACATTGGAGTCTGATGTGAGTATAATGGGATGGGTATTTGAAGGCATCCATGTGACAATCGAGTTTGAAATGAAAGTAAATAACTCGTGAAATGTGCGTATAAAACCGCATGTATAGTGACTATGTATTTATGATGAAATGATGAGATGCTATGATGATGTAGTTATAGTCTAGGGTCAATGATGCAACCTAGTTCTCTATAACCGAAGCTCTGATGCCAATCTGTCACACCCCCAAATTACCTGTTTTGCAGCGGAATGGAATTCCTGGGGATTGACTGTCATAGCATCACAATCACAGTTATATTGAACGACCTAAAGTGTCGTTTGAAAAGAACATCGTTTGATTTAATAAAACAATCAGAGTTTACAAAGTAGGTCCCAAATGAAAATCAATTTGTGCGGAAATAAATTTGTTACAATTCAAACGATGTTTTAAAGTACGTAAAAAGCCAAGTGAGACACGTCGTCATCGCGACTCCATGATGTGTCCAAATGCATGCCATGAAGTGAATACCTTAGATACCTGAGATAAAACATGCTAAAAAGTGTCAACACAAAGGTTGAGTGAGTTCATAGAGTTTGTTTTGAAATGTAAAGCCTTCCAAAAATCGTTTATGCAGCAAAGGCATTGTAAATCCACCCAGTTCCAAGTTCCGCCCATACAAAACTTGCAACCTGTGTATTCACAACCCACTGCCAAAATGTGTATAGTTTATGTTCAAACATATGATTTCAAATGAATTCACAATAGTACCTAACTCGACGTAGAACGATAGCACTTAATCAATAAAACTAGACCTAATGTATCAGTAGTCAACTGATTTAGAACGTTATACGACGTAGAACCATAGCACATAATCAATAGCACCTAACTCAATGTATCAGTAGTCAACTGATTTAGAACGTTATACGACGTAGAACCGTAGCACGCAAACAAGAACAATTGATATAGTATAACCTTTGATTTAGAAACAATGGTAATCATGGTAGCATTTAGCCTTAAAAATCTAAAGTACTTATGAAAAAAATAGTTAAGCATGTATCTCCCCCAAAACAATACAAAACAATTGAAAGTGGGGCTATGAAAACTCACTTGATAAACTGGTATGATGACAAGAGTGAGTACACTGAGGTATAGCGTGATACGTTAATCTGGACCTATTACGAATGATGTGATATGTAATGAGTTGCAATGTAATGTTATGCATGCATTTCGTATGTTATTTATACCATTTGCGAGTTTTGAAAATATTACTCGTCGTCGAAAAAAAATACTCTTTTGACGTCTAGACCATTCAAAAATGACTTTACAAGTTTTTACGTCAAAATGTCATCCTACAATGGTTTCGTAATGATTTATGGTGAAATTGTCACTTTTCGTCGCAAAACAATGTCGTCGGAATTTTTATAAAAGTAACAAAAATGGCTCCGAAAAACTAGTCGTAAAATGGTGTACGTCGATCGTTAGAGAACGAACTCGACGGTTTTGGAAAGTTTGTATCGAAATCTAGAAGTTTCAGTTCAGGAGTTTTCGTCCAAAAGGTCTCGAACATAAAGATATTAAGGGTTAAAGATAGTGATTTTGGCTAATTGTAGTGCAAAAAGTGAGTTTCGGCCAAGTTTGAACATCCGTAATTAATTTATTATAACTCCGCTATACAAACGGCTTATCGTTTTGAAAAATATGGCCGGTGAACTTGATTTTACTAGAAGACAATTCGTTCCAAAAAGTTTCACAACCTTGTTAAAAACAGCCGCAAACATGGTCATTACAGCTAATGTAACACTTGTAACGTAAAAATAATATAGTTTTTCAGAAAATAATAGTTACGGCAATTTTATAAAAACGTGCATATCTTTGTCGTTTCAAATCCGTTTTCTACGTATAATATGTCCTTAGCTTCGTATCAAAGTATACTAATATATTTTTGATAAGTCGAAATAATTTGTGAAGCTTAAGGCTCGTTTTTGACCCGAACAAACTAAAAATATGTTGCTGAAATTTCAGAAAATTATATTTTTCGTCGTCAAACTTGTAAAATCCATAACTTCTTCGTTATAACTCCGTTTTATTCCGTTCAAGCGGCCACGGATTCGTTTTAAAGTATATTTTCTAAATATCAAGGCCAAAATGTCGTGCTTACTGTCGGTTTTTCCAGAAAAATGAAACAAGGACAGAACATAATTTATAGTTATCGAAAATAGTTTTTCTCGGACAAAACCTATTCTAATCCCTTCAAATCAACTCCAAAGCTAATCTAATCCTACCATACACCTTCTTAGGGTGTCATGGATTCCTAATCACCATCAAGACCAATGAATACCAAGGGGATATTTATAGGATGACCAAATATATATATATACTCTAAAATCATGAAAAATGGTATAAATCACATATGTCTTGCATGTTGCTCCAAAAATGAAAAGATACATATGAAATGAAAAAGGAAACATGAAAATGGAAGAAACATGCTTACAAGTGAATATGATGAGGTGCAAGTAACAAGGTTAAACTTAAATACTCTTGGTTTTTTATTTCAAAACCTTATAAAGAGTATTAACTAGATTGATAAAACACTTGGACTTGAAAAACTTTGTGATCCCTTGTAGCCCTTGATGAGAACCGGTTATGGTGAACCAAAAGAGAGAAAGAAAAGATTTTCTACTAACTATGTGAATTATGTGATTGAATAATGAAGGAAATGTATAGATTTGGTTTTGTAGGAAAAAATCTACCACTTGACTATTCCTCCCCCCCTTGGACCGGATTTGGGGGATCATGTTTCCCAATATTATTATTTTTTTTTTTTTTTTACTTATGTACTTGTGTAAAATACTTGTAACAATTTGTAAGAAAAAGTGTAAGTGAATGTATAGTTAAATGTACAAGTAAAGGTAAATGGAAATTTTTTGGTAAAAATAATTGTTAATAGATCAAAATAGAATGTAATGAGATAATAAAAATTATAAAAATACATTCCTTGTGAAATTTGAGTGATAAAATAATTATCGTATAATTTTTAAGAAAACGTCGTAATAATTTAAATTCGAATCACTAGGAAAACTAAAAATATAGTTTTTATAAACTAATATAAGTATAAAAATATGTCGGGATCATTTTTGAAAGTAACGGATTAAATATTAAAAATAATAACTCACGCGATAACGTTTATTTAATATAAAAATTACGCGTTAAATGTGAAATGAAATGTCATGAATGGACTATCATGATGCAAATGATGTCAATGAAATGTAGACTAATCTTAGTCCATATGAAATGTACGTGATGTTATGATCATGAATTCGCCGCTAAACCTTCAAGGTTACGCGAATTTGGAACACGTAAACCAAGTTTACGATAAATGTTGAAATAATGAGGCATAAATTGTGTCAAGAAATGACCTGAAAGTACGGGTTGTCACAGATTTCTCGTAACACATAGTTAGCTTGAAGGGACCCAACGCACCGTAACCATGGTCCCAAAAAAGATTTCTTGTAAAGTATCCCGTTAATTACTGCAAAACTTTGTGATTTTCTTTTAACTTCTCGTGCCCTCTCCTTTTCTGCTGGAAGTGTTTCTTTGGTTAGGTACTCATAGATTGGTGTCATCCATGTATACCCCTCTTCCTCCGTGGTTGTTATGAGCGGTGCTTCTTCTATTGACTTTTGACCCAGCTCTTCCACTAGTACCTGCTTTTTAGGTGTGCAAAGCTAGTAGAAGCCATTTTGCTTAGCACGTCTGCCGTTTTGTTTTCGCTTCTCGGTACTTGCTTGATTGAGAACATTCGGAAGTTCTTTAGGAGTTCTTTTACTTTTTCTAGATATTGAATCATTCCTGATTCCTTCGTAATGTATGTTTCATTAACTTGATTTACCACTAGTTTTGAGTCTACGTTTGCTTGCACGTTCTTGACTCCCATTTTTTTTGCTATCCGTAACCCTGCTATCAAGGCTTCGTATTCGGCTTCATTATTTGTTGTGGTGAAACCAAACCTTAAAGCATAAGTAAACTCTATTCCCTGAGGATCTGTCAGTATGAGGCCTGCTCCGCATCCGTCTATGCAAGACGAGCCATCCGTAAACAGAACCCACGGTTGCGGAAGTTCTTCCACTTCCATTGGTTCGTCCTCTTCGTCTTCTTTTGGATGCTCTACTATGAAGTTTGCTAGAATCTGTCCCTTAATGGACGTTCTTGGTCAGTATTGTATGTCATATTCTCCGAATTCAATGCTCCACTTTTGCAGTCTACCTGCGACTTCTGGCCTTGATAGTATTTACCTAATTAGTTGGTCCGTGATGACTACCACCGTATGCGCTTGGAAATACCTTTTCAGCCGCTTTGTGGCGTGTACCAAGGATAAGACTAGTTTCTCCATTGGAGTGTAATTTATTTCTGGTCCTCGCAAGGCTCGGCTCACAAAGTATATTGGCATTTGTTTGCCTTCCCTTTCTGTCATGAGAACCGCACTGACTGCTTCTCTTGCTGCCGCTAGGTATATTATTACCTCTTCTTTTTCCTAAGGTGCGGTTATGGTGGGGAGGTTTGCTATCATCCCCTTCATTTTCTTAAAAGCTTCCTCCGCTTCTTGTGTCCATTGAAAGTCGCTCTTTTTCGTACACTTTTTAAGTGTTTTAAAGAACGATAGTGACTTTTCGTCGGACTTAGCCAGGAATCTGTTCAAGCTTGCTAGTTTTCCATTTAGCCTCTGTACATCCTTAAGGCATTTCGGGGAATGGAGACTTAGCACGGCTTCTGCTTTTTCTGGGCATACTTTAATTCCTTTAGTGTTTACTGTGTATCCTAAAAAAATTCCCTCTTCCATCCCAAAGGTACACTTTTTAGGATTTAGCTTCATGTTTATTTCCCTTAGCGTTTTGAAAGTTTCCGATATGTCTCTTATTATTTCTGCTTCCGAGCGGCTTTTGATCACTAGATCATCGACATATACTTGTAAGTTTCTACCAATTTGTTTGTGGAAAGCTTTGTCTACCAGCCGCTGGTATGTTGCTCCTGCATTTTTAGCTCAAATGGCATTTTTGTGTAGCAGAATATTCCTTGATTTGTGATGAAGGATGTTTTTTCTTCGTCTTCTTTTGCCATCTGGATTTGGCGATAACCTTTGTATGCGTCTAGGAATCATTTGAAGGGATATCCGCAGAGCGATTCTACTTTCCAATCTTTCTCTGGTAGGGGATAACCATCTTTCAGACATGCTTTATTAAGGTCCTTGAAGTCCACACACATTCTCCAGCTCCTGTCATGTTTTGCTACCATTACCGGTTTGGCCAACCAGCTGTGATAATGTACTTCCCTCATGATTCCTGCGTCCACGAGTTTTCCCACTTCCTCTTGTATTGCCTTACTCCTTTCCGATGCTTGACCTCTTTTCTTTTGCCTTATTGGAGTATATCCTTCTTGTATGTTTAAGCTATGTTCTGCTATGTGCCTTGGAACACCCGTCATATCGGCTGGACACCATGTGAGTATATCTAGGTTTTGCTTTAGCAGCTCACATAACTTTTTCCGCCCTTCAACTGATAAGTTTGATCCAATGGCTATCGTTTGTTCCGGATATTCTGGATGTATTGCCACGTGTATTCGTTTTTCACTTTGCTATTTCGTTACGGGTTGTGGTGTTGGTTCGGAATCCATAGTACATTATAACGAAACCATTCTGCAACTGCGGATCGTAAGTACTCCGCCCTTCACCGGGACTTTCATCATCCTGTGTGATGTCGAAGGCACGACCTGTAACTTCCGCATTCCCGGCCTTCCTATCCCATTATATGGCGACTGGGACCTAACCACCACGAAATTCATTAATGCTGACACTGAATGCTCGTCGTCTCCAATTTTAGTTAGGAATGATATCTGTCCAATTGGCCAAATTATCTCTCCGCTAAATCCCATGAGGGGGGTTGTAGCAGGTATCATCTGCTTTCTTATTTCTGGCTGGAGCCTTTCGAAGCAATGTTCATATAGAACTTCTGACGCGGAGCCTCCGTCGACGTACATTCTGTGTATAAAATGTCCTCCTATCTCTGCTTCGATTACCATTGGTCCATCATTCCCTTCTTCTCCCGTGAGTGGTGGGAATGAGATGTTCTGGCCTGGAGAGAAACTTTGCGTAACTTTCTGTCTGATCACCCGCTGCTGAGATTTTACCATCAAGATTGCCATGGGCTTATCTTTTCCTGACGTCTCTCCTTTCTTGAGTGCCTTGGACTGATCCTTGCCACTATTTTGCTTGAGTTCCTTTATTACGTTTGACAGCTTTCCAGTTCTTACCAATTCATCTATTTGTCTTTTTAGGTGCATACACTCGCTTGTGTTTTGTCCTACCTCTCCAAGGAATTCGCAATACTTTTTGCCGTTTCTTTTTTCAATCGGCGTAAGCATTGGAGGAGGAGTCTTAAACTTTGCCTTTTCTAGTGCCAATATTTCTTTGGGCATTTTAGAAAGGAGGGTGAACCTGTCATGCTTCCGATCCATTCGGAGCGAGTTTCTGTATCCTCTCTTGAAGCCTTGTTTTTGTCCAGACTCATGCGGTTTCCATGGCACCTGGGGTAGCGTCCTCTTCTTTTCATGGTTGTCGGCGGCTAATTCCCCCCTGAGGAAAGATGCAGTTACCCTCATCATTCTGTCCACCGATTTGGGTATATTATCGTGCAGCCTCTTGATTAATTCAGGGTTAGTGATTCCATGCATGAAGCTAGAACCCCTCATAATTTCCGGTGCTCCTTTGACATCCCTACTCTCCACGTTGAATCTTTTCACGAATTCTTCTCTGGTTTCTCCTTCCTTTTGTTTGATATGGTGAAGCTCCACCGGATCTTTTACGCACTTCTTTTGCTGAAGAAAGTTTGAGAGGAAAACTTCCTTTAATTCGTTATAACTATCAACCGACTCTGGCGGAAGATCGTCAAACCACACCCTAGCAGATCCGGTGAGGGAAGAGTTGAACATGTGGCACCATGTTGGCATAGCCCAACGTTCTACCTTTGCCGCTGCTTGAAAAATCTTTAGGTAGTCTTCTGGATCTTCGCTTCTATCATATGTCTTCACATTAGTAGGCATTCGTGTCCTTTTAGGCATGTCAAAATAGCGGATGCGTGGAGTGAACGGATCGGTCTCTTTGTATACCCATGGCCTGAATAAATCATCATTCTCAACATCCGACTTTGGCCTCTTTGATCCGGAACTCCAGTGTTCATCTCCGTTGTTTTCACTTCCGGAGTGCCGATCGGACCTTCGAGAGTATGTTTCCGTCTTTCATGAAGAATGGTGGTGAGTACCCCTGTCTTCCTCGGATCTGCAACGTTAAGTTCTCCCGATGTTTTCAGTATGCGTGGAGATACTCTTCTCTCTACCTTCCCAGCCTTTTGAATGCACTTTTGCGCGACTCCCTGAACACTTCCTCCTTCTCGTTTCTTCCGTGGTGAACCGGGTCGGCTGCGTCTCGGCTCAGAGTTCTCCCCCGTGTTCCGTCGCTTCCGAGATTCGATCTTCTTTCTCAGATCCTTCATTCGCACATGTAACATATTGGATTTCACATACACATCAAATCACTATCACAAGGGGCGTACACAATGGTTTTAGAGAAATAAAGTTAGAGGTTTGGGAACTTTAGTGAGAGAAAGAAAAATCTTATTATGAGCTCCAACTCTCTACCTTGGGAGGTAGAGAGTATTTATAGTCTTACAATAAAACGCCACCTGACGGGCTGTGGATCAGGCATACAGTGGGTAAAGACCCGTCCGTCCTCCACGGTGTTACCTAACTAAATACTACTTAACATTAAATAACTACGACTACGAGCTTTCTAACGGATACATATACTTGAGATGACCGACACTTTAATACATGGATTTTCTAAATCCTAACAATCTCCCCCTAAGGGAGGTCACCTCAAACACACATTACAATTGCATAGAATACAAATAGATATTACATTGAAATTGTTCTTGGATTCTTGTTCATGTTCTTTGTTCTGTAGCTCGTAGTCTTTGATTCTTTATTTTTGCATGTTTGGATAATCTGAGTGGAGGTCTTTAACTGATCCACGTGATACTGAGTTTTGAGCCAGCTTTGAGATCATCAGCCACAGTAAATCTCTGACTCATCCATTGTGGTGTTGGTATTATGTGATGTAGTGACATTTGGACCGACATGCTCACATTCTGGATCATGATATGTTCTTATCGGAGTAGCGGAAGCTTTTGTTGATTCATGATATTGGCAGCAGCGTAGCAGAAGTATGGAGTGATAATATCAGAGTTATTGATGCACTAATCATGATTTCTTTGGAAATGAATGTGTTGTGTGAGCATGCGGCTATGGATTGACCGCTCCATTCTGATCAGCTGCAAACGTCGGGTGCTCCTGCATAAAACAGTTAGCAATAAAGTGCACAAGAGTGTCTTTGATCACTTTTGTAGAATTGAGGTACACGGCCCACGGTTCCCCGTTGATCTGTACAAGTACTGCCTGTGATCAGGTAAAATTCCGAAGAATTTCCTTGACAGGGTTTCGCAGCTGCTCTAGTTGTTCTCAAACCGGAACGTCTCAAAGAAGACAACACGGAGTGAGTGAACCAGCGAATTGAGATTCACTGATTGATGAAAAGAGATTTGAGAAAACAATCGTGTACCGCTCAATAGAAATTGTTTTTGCAATACAACGAAGGTTTTAATGAAAATCAATTATCAATCATAAACACCTTTTATTTTTGAAAAATTAGTACACAGTCGATGTGCTAAGGAAAAGAGTTTTTAAGCACAACGACCGGTTTTTCAAAGGTATCCGTCAATTCATAACCTGAACCAGGATTGATTCAAAAGATTAAATCGCCCCATTGTTTCTGCTCAGTTGTCACATGGTTGATCTATTGAATAGATCTCACATGCCACCCACCAGGAGCTTGTTTGATGTTAGCTCCAGAAGGCTTTCCATATTCATTGTGAGTATGTTGGCATACTACTCAGATGTTCTGGCAATACCACAAGGATAATGCGTAGGACTCATAAGATATAATCTATCTTTCCACATTGTGTGAAATAGAGAGTCTTCATTGAAAGTGTCCTAAAGAGATTAATAGATGATCTCGAGGCTCTAGACTCAATTGAGCATATTTGGTTCCTATGCCGGAGACTAGGGAGAGGGTCTCCTTCTTCAATATCAACAATCTCTAAGAGAAATTCGATAGATTATGTCGGTTCCCCGTGAGAATGAAACAAGTCCTTTTAAGAGAAACTTGAGTGGCTTGGGAAGTTGTAGTGCAGTGCGCAACTGGGTCCATGACGTCTTGTCTTCAATACTGATGTTACCTTGGTAACCACCAGTAGCATATGAATTGAACCCGGTTTCTGCCCTAAGGTTGAATAAATGGAGGGCTATTTCTTTTCACGCCTTTTTCACATTCAATTCTTTTTCATTCTTCTACCCCTTCAGTGCTTACCGAAACTTCATAACTAGAACCTTGTTGGGTTTATTCCAGTACTAGCTCAGTTTCAGTCCGCACTCTTCCCATATCTCATTTTTATCCTTTTTTCAATATACCTAAGGACTCTACACTATCAAGTGGTTTTGTCCCTGGGTAGATTCCTTCGGTTCTGGCGGATCATTGGACCTCTACCTAACCTTATCATCCTTATATCACCATGCATAAAGTAAAGTTGGTCGGTCTTTTGAAATAGTTCTTCCGCCTTGAAACCAATTGAAAACCATTTGAAAATCAATCAAGATACTTGTGATATAAAATCAAAGTATTTTGTATCTTAGTTGTTTTGATATTTTAGAAATGCTCCCCCTCAACATATGCATAAAATTCAGAAATTGTTTAGCACATGGAGGCAAGAGATCTTTTGAAATCTTTAGATTAAGAATGAAATGTCCAATCTTTTGATTAACATTTTCTAAAATGATCATCATCACTTCCCAATCAATTTGAGTAGATAAAAACATTTTGAGGAAGGATGAGGTTTTCAAAAGTTTGCTCCCCCTCAATATGTGCCTCGATGTTTGAAAGAGTTTTGCACATATTAGAGGGAACCTGCACTTAGAGACAATTCAATCACGTTTCAATAATTTAAGGTTTAAAGTAGATGCTCCCCCTCAACATGTGCATGAAAAATTTGAAATCGTTTGTCACATGCGGGGAGGAAAACTTGCTAAACACTTATGAACCCATTTGTCGAATTATCAGTTTAAATCCAATTTAAATCACAAATTCTCCCCCGATCACAATTATCAAATCATTTGAGATTTGTGATCTCTGTAGATTTAAATTGATTTTGAAAGCTTTTAAGGAGAATTGTGACTTAATTATGAAAAAAAGTTTTAACTGATAAGGATCGGATTTTGAGACTTTAAACTCCATAGATTAAACATGCATGATTATCTTTTGAAAACAGTTGTATGACAAATAACCTTTTGATTTAATTGAAATCATTCTCCCCCTCAATCAATGACATCAGTTGTTGATTGAGAGATAGATAGTTTTGACTAACGTGAAGTCTGGATGATTTTCAAAAATAGAGTCCGAGTTATTTTTCAAACCAATTAGTTTTCATTAGATAGTAAGTGATAGTTTTATAGAATCAGAGCATAAGAATTGAAACATGAGATGAAGCATGGCTCTGTTCATTCTCTGAAAAGCGGGTTACAGCCTGAAATGACAATAAACCATATATTCCCCTTTCACCCAAAAATATTTTTTGATTTTTAAAAAAAAAAAAAAAAACGAATATGTACATTCGACCAACATCTAAAGACCCATGTCACTCTTTGACTGACAGCACAAAGACCATAGATATTAATCGAATCAAGAAAGATATGACAAAAAAGACAATATTTTTTAGATTTTTCGAGTTTTTCAGATTTTTATGGATTTTATGAAAGATTTTATATTTTTCTATTTGCTTTTTGAATAAATATGTACACAGAGATGGATGAAGAAAGACCTTTATTCCTCGACTTCCTCCTGAAGACGTTTGAGTGTTTCGGGTTGAAGGCTTTTCAAGCCAAGTCGTGGAAGAATAAACTCAAAACGTTCTCTTGGAAGAACTTTGGTGAAGATGTCTGCTAACTGGTATTCTGACTTCACAAAATAGAGTTCCACCACACCGTTTTCTACTTGTTCCCGGATGAAATGATGTCGAATATCAATGTGCTTTGCTCTTGAATGTTGAACGTTGTTGCATGAGAGAGCAATAGCACTTTTATTATCACAGTACAGAGGGATTTTGTTGAATTCAAAGCCATAGTCAGATAATTGGGATCTCATCCAAACGATTTGAGCACAACAAGATGACATGGCTATGTATTCAGCCTCTGTAGAGGAAATAGAAGTACTCATTTGCTTCTTTGAAGACCAACTCACTAGCTTATCACCCAAAAACTGAGCACCTCCTGACGTACTTCGACGTGTATCTTGACATCCTGCATGATCAGCATCTGCATAGGCTGTTAGTGACATACAGGTGTCCTTCGAGTACCATAGTCCCATATTGATGGTTCCTTGGAGATACCGAAAGACCCGTTTAACCGCTTCAAGGTGCTTTTTAGTAGGCTTAGCCTGATATTTAGCACACATGCACACAGCAAACAAGATGTCTGGTCTACTAGCTGTGAGGTACATCAGGGATCCAATCATACTACGATATTTTGTTTGATCTACCATGATCCTTGAGTGGTCCTCATCCAGCTTGGTACGTTCAATCATGGGAGTGTCAACGGTGTCACAAGAAACAAATCCAAATTTCTTTAAAATCTCATTAGCATATTTAGATTGATTTATAAAAATGCCTCCAGGACTTTGTGAAATTTGTAATCCCAAGAAAAATGACATTTGTCCCATCATTGACATTTGAAATTTGGAACCCATTTCATTAGAAAAACGATCACATTCATTGGGGCCAGTCGAGGGAAAGATAATATCATCAACATAAATTTGAACGTAAATTAAATGTTTGCCTGACTTTCTGGTGAACAACGTCGGATCAACTGCTCCCTTGCTGAATCCAGTAGATAGAAGAAACTTTGATAGCGTATCATACCATGCTCTAGGAGCTTGCTTCAAACCGTAAAGGGCCTTTTCCAAGCGATAGACATGAGTAGGATGCTTTGGATTCACAAAACCTGTGGAAAACTAGAAGGGGGGTTGAATAGTTTTACCAATTTAAAACTTCCTTTTAAATATTTAAATCGACTTATGTCAATCTATTTGATTGTTTATGTTGGACGTTGATAGATAGATATATAAACGTGTAATAAAAGATAAAGAGTAAGAAGCACATCACCACGACACAAGTATTTATAGTGGTTCGGCTACAAGGACACCTTCCTTGCCCTACTCCACTCCCCGAGTCACCTACTCGAGAGTTTGTAAACACTACACAAACTCCTTATGGCGGAGAAGCCTTCACAACGTCGCTTAACCTTTTTCCGGTACAAAGCTAAATACCGAGTTCTTTCACACCAAGGCGAACCACACCTAACACAACGTCGCCTACCCTTTATACGGTGCTAGGCTAACCACCGAGTTCTTTCACACCTTAGGAGAACTAATCCTTCACAACGTCGCCTACCCTTTATTAGGTAATAGGCTAAGCACCTAGTTCTTTCACACCTTAGGTGAACTACACCTTCACGACACAACACCTAATCTCAAGGAGATCTACTCCTTGTTACAACACCATCAAGGATATCACCATCCTTGTATATAAACAAATACATATATGTATAACGATGCACCTCATCGATTATACGACCTAGGCATTCTTCCCAAATGCTACTTGATTTGATTCTTTGGCATCCTTCACTAATGCCTTTGACACAACGCTTGGCACCCTTCACTAATGCCTTCGTCTTGACACCTTTAGCATCCTTCACTAATGCTTTGACACGGATGATGAGCACCTTTCACTAATGCTTTCATCTTGACACTTTCGGCATTCTTCACTAATGCCTTCAACCCAACATCTATGGAGAAAGGGAGAACTATCAACAAGAGAACCTTAGTAGTCTTGATGATGACGAAGCATGGCAACTCATGGACTTTGAGCTTGCACGTCTTCAAGAGGTGGTGATCTTTCCTTTTAGAGGAACCTAGTAGATCACACAAAAACAAAAGACAAACTACATAGATCACTTAGATCTGAGGTTAGAGGGTTAGAATACTTTGGGGAAGTATATGTAAAAAGCACGCCTAGAGAGGAAGAAATGGCTCTTTATTTATAGAGGAAATTCACTTTTGTTTCCCCGGATCCCACGGATCCCTACCACAAGGGATCCGGCTAGCACAAAGCTAGGGATCCGTGGTCCGCTCCTCTTTGCCCATGGGTATTTTTGGTTATGGGTCATGGGTCATGGGTTATGGCTTGATCCATGGCTTTCTTTCTAGATACAATGTATCTTAAGGATACAATGAACTTGTTTAAGTGGTATATATAAAACCATGGGTTATGGGTCAAAACCATTTGTTAGTATTTACCCATTTAGTATATACTTGTATTTACCCAATTTAGCATACACTTAGTTTTTACCCATTTTAGTATACTTAGTTTAAGTATATGTTTAACCCAATATGTAAACACTAGTTGTTGTACATATGTATCTAAATCATAAAATCACTTATACTTGTTTTAGTGTTTTATGTGAAAGCGTAAGTGTGTTTAGAAAACTATTAACTCAAACTATTTACGTACTCTATTTGTTTCGTTAAAATGATTTTATATTTGTTATCGACAAAACATTAGAAGATCGTAAAATATAAATAAATGTTTTCACGGCTTATTTGTATTAACAATCTCCCCCTTTTTGTTGATGACAAAACATAAAATTATTTTAAGAAAAAGCTAAAATTCGTAAAAGTTTGAATTTGTAGTTTTTACTTTCTTCTCCCCCTTTTTGTCGAAACAAAAAGTGTTAAAAGAAACTAACACAATTTTTATAAGAAAAGTTATGTAAAAATGTAAAGAGATCAAGTGACGGGAATGGTACTCGTCTTAACTCCCCCTTGACGAGTCCATCCCTATGTAAGGGCGTCAAGGACATAACGTAAAATAAACTAATTGTGTTTGCAATTAAGTTTGCAAATAGTTCGTCTAAGTGACGAGAACGTGCTCCCCCTTGAATATTGCAATGTTGCAATGGGGTGTCATGAAGTGTAACCCAAAATTGGATTAAGTTTGCAAATGATTTTGCAATGTTGTTTGACACAAAGCTCCCCCTAGCTTGTGTGGTGTCAAAATCTTCATGTGTTGTTTTGAAAATCTACAAAGTAAAGGTTAGAAAACAAGAGTATAATGCATAATTTCCTGCAAAAGAAACTCAAGTTAGTGCGATTTTGTGCTTCTGTACCACGGATCCCACGGTTCCATTCTTGTAGGGATCCGTCTAAGTATAATGGAGGGATCCGGCTGTCTGTTGACAGTTTCTTCAGCAATGAAGATGTGTCAAGCAATCTTACTATGAGAATAATATATATGAGAAATACAAAGCACAATGCACAACACATAGCAAAAGGATGTTCATTCAATAAAAAAAGAGATAACAAATCAAATCTCTAAAACTAAGAGAATGAACTAGCCAAACAAGTGCTACTAGTGCTAATGAGTTAACCCAAGCTTAAGATTCGACTAAAATCTTTAATGATGAGATGAGTTATCCTAAAAATTCTCAGTTTGAGCTTGTAGTTCATGTATTAATACATCTAGTTCATGTTTCAATCTTTCAACATGTTTGCAATGATCGCACTCTTTGTCATGGTTTTGAGTTTCTTGAAGTGGAGGTTCAAGTGAAGTGGGTTGAGGATCTTCAAATGATTGTGAGGTGGCTCTAGGTACTAATGAAGTAGGTTGAGTTGTGGAGGGTATAGTAGAATTATGTGATGAAATCCTAGTGGAAGCACTCTTCTTGTGAATTAGTTTGATTGGTTTTCTTAGTGTGGGAGAGATCCTAGTTTTAGTGGACTTACCCGAAGGTGTTTTGGTTGAGGAAACTTCATGCATGATTCTAGAAAGCTTCTTGGGTGGTTCTTGATTGGATGAGTTAGCACTAGGAGCCTTAGTCATAGTGATGGTGCTAGCAAGAACTCTTTTAGTTGCTGATTTTGAGATGTGATTTGAGAGTGGTACCTTAATTCTAAGGTTGTTTGGTTTATAAAGGGTAATTTGAATTAGGAAATTAAATTCTTGGCCATTTGAAGGGCTAAGCATGCTTTTGAGGTTTTGATCAGTTCTATGAGGATAATTAATGAATGCTAAAGGTGGTTGGAGACCCAAAAGGTGACTTGAATTCAAATATGGAGCTGGTTTATGCTCTCTGCATCTACGGATCCCTCTCAGTAGGGATCCGCCTGGTTAAAGACCAGGGATCCGGTTGTCAGACAAGGACTAGGTGAAATCATTATGATGTTGTAAGGTTTGTTTAATCATGGATTGACTTAATTTTGAAGTCTTTAGCTGTTTGGATATCTCAAATCCTTAACCCTAACAAGTAATTGTGCCTAATCATGGTTTTGACCAAGAAAATTTGACTTTGGGTAGTCTAACTATATGTTTGATGACTAAAGTATTCTTGACAATGTGAGTTATAAAGGGAAGAACTTTGCAATTGTATTTAAGACTTAATCCACTAATGTTCTTGGAAATGTAATATGCACAAGGTTGAGATTCAGAGTTTCACTGATCTAGGAACTCATTTAAGATGAGATGGAGTGTTTGAGTTAGGAAGATGAGTTGAAATGATTGTTTTAGCTATGTTTGACATAAACTGTCACCCGGATCCCATGGTTCCCTCCTTGGAGGGATCCGTCTAGGCTAATCCTAGGGATCCGGCTCTCAGCAGTTATGACAGGTTTGAAATGAGGTTTCTAGGAGCTAAAGCCTATCTTATTTTGAATATTTCAGTTCTCCTAAGTGTTTGAGATGAAAGGATACTTGAATGATTAAAGGTAATAAGTGTTATAGCAAATGATTGCTTCTTATGGAAGGAGGATGGGACAAGATGACTACCAATGGATGTCCAAGGATAACACTAAGAGTTATGAGGGTGTCAAGTCATAATAAATGATCCTAGTGATCAGGTTTTAGCTTGAGGTGATATTAAGAAAAATTCTTAAAAATTTCAAGAATTGAAAAACTAATTTTTGTCTAACCTTGAGATATAAAAGACTAGAAGCAATTTCCTAAAATTGTTTAGCTTGTCTTCTTAAAGTGTTTTGAGAGGTGAGAAATAGTTTGTGAGTAGTTGAAGCAGAAATACGGTGAGTTTAGATGTATTGATAAAAACAGAGTAAGATCTTAAGTAAGCCTTTAGTGAGTCTAAGCCTTTCTCATCCTTGAAGTGGACTTATTTGGGTTCTAAAATCATGTGCTAAGCTAATGTGATGTTATCTAGAAAGCAGTTTTGATGTGCTGAATGCTGCATTGCTGATCTGATGACACGGATCCCACGGTTCCTTTAAAGGAAGGATCCGGCTAGGCTAATCCTAGGGATCCGACATCTGCAGATCAGAACCAACACAGAACCTACACAGAAATGATGTGCAGATTTTGTACACTATTAAATCTATAAAACAAGCAATAGGAACAAGCAAGCCATCATAAAACATCACTTACAAGATAAAGTAACAATATCCAAAATACCATAAACCAAAAATACTAAAGAGAAATCATTCAAACATAAAATAAGTGAAACTAAGCACATTCCTATTGTCTCTTTCGTCAATTCTTCCTTTTTCTTTTTTGACGGCTTAGTGAGGTTGTAGGCGAGGTTTTAAATCATGCCTCTTATTTGTTTAAATTCCGCGGTCTCGTTTGGAATGGTTGGAAGTTGTTGGTGGTATTCAAGGATTTCCAATTTGATGTTGGATACGGGGTCGCTGTCTTCCTCATCTTCTTCTTCTTATTCTCCGACCGAGGAGTCCGAGAGAGCTTCAGGTTTCTCTCCATTGACCATGAACCGTTTAGAGGGTTGTTTGGTAAGAGGTACCATGACGTGATCGGAAAGGTAATGATCATCGTTGATAGGGGATGCTTGCAATGCACTAACATACTTACAAAGTCGTGTTAGGAGCATACCATATGGGAGTACCATGTTGGAAGCTTTGAATACCCCAGCCATTCTCCTTACCATGTAGTAGGCAAGATTAAATGGCCTTTGGTGGGTAAGACAATAGATCATTTGCACAAGACATGCGTTTGGATGATCTTTATTTCCAACTAGGCTAATGATGTTTTCCCTAAGTATTTCTTCCCATTTTCTAAACATGGGATGCATTTCGAGAAGTTCCATTTTTAAGGGATCACGGTGAATGAGCTTTTTGTTATGATCGTAACGGGATTGGTCGGTCCTATTTTTAAAGATAGTATCACGAATGGTTTCGGGATCGTCAAGAGGAGTGTTATAGAGAGGCTTGGGATCAAGTGCATGGTTTTGAGAGTTAATTGCCCAATCTTGAGAGTACATACAAATTCCCTCACAAGGAACGCGAAGAATTTGAGCAAAGGTGTTGAGAGAAAAATTAAAGTTTTGTTTGTTGATGATGAAGGCGATTGAGATGCTATTGTCGGTGTTTCTAATGATCCTAAAGCTTTTGTAAAATTCAAAAATGAAGACCGGACAAATTTGTTCATCAATGTCAAGGAGACAATCAAAATTGATTGTCGAGAAAACTTGACGAATGTCGGTATTTTCAAGGAAACATTCCTTGACTACACGACCTTCGTGGATAAGTCGTTTTACAAGGTTTTTGAATATTTTACGGTCGGTTTTGGTCAATCCCTTTTTACGATTGTAGTGAGTAAGGTAATGGACGGTGTCATGGTGATCTTATTGAATGGCTTTGGGCATGGTTGTTCCTAAAAATACAAATTTTCAATTAAGATAAATTAGTTGGAATGGGTTTATGGTTTTGATTTGTATTGTTAGGAATTAGAAATTCCAGGTATTAAAGAGTCGGTCACCTCAAGTATATGTAATCGTTAGAAAGCTCGTAGTCGTAGTTATTTTAAGTTAAGTAGTATTTAGTTTAGTAACACCGTGGAGGACGGATGGGTCTTTACCCACTGTATGCCTGATCCACAACCCGATGTGCGGCGTTTTATTGTAAGACTATAAATACTCTCTACCTTCCAAGGTAGAGAGTTGGAGCTCATAATAATATCTTTCACTTTCTCTCACTAAGTTCCCTAAACCTCTAACTTTCTCTCTCTAGAATTCCACTTATATGCCCACTTTGTGTTATGGTTTGATGTGTAAGTGAAAACCAATATCTTACAATTGGCATCAAGAGCCATGGTTAGATCATATCTTGCACATCTTTGGATTTCTAGTGGTTTTTAGGTGGTTTTTGAGTTTGAAAAAGTTTAGTGGTTTGTGCATCATTTGGTTGATTTCTTGTTTTAAAGCTTGGATTTTGTTAGTACTTTTATGTTTAGAATCATCACAAGTGTTTAGGTTTTCATTTGGTAAGCTTGAATCATCTTGGTTGGGTTGTTTTTGGATTGAAAAGTGATGTTTGTGATGTTTTCTTGCTAGCGACTTGACCTACGGATTTCTTTCTTGCTAGCGACTTGCTTTACATTTTTGTAGCGAGTTGCAGTTAGTGGAGTTAGCGACTTAGGCCTAGCGACTAACAGTACAAGTAGTGGATGCTCGACTACGGGTAGCGATTTGGTGTTAGCAACTTGGTAAGTAGCGAGTTGCTATTTAGCGACTTGATTCCTTAGCGACTTGTATCTTAGCGAATTGCTGCCAAACTTTTGCTAGCGACTAGAGGCTTAGCGAGTTGCTATTTAGCGACTTGTATTTTGTTTAGCGACTTGGGACTTTAGCGACTTGGTGGAATAGCGAATTAGAAGATAGCGACTTGGTGCATAATTTTCTAGCGACTTGGGTGATTTCTTTACGGTTTTCTCTTGATTTAGTAAAATCCCGTGAAAGAATCTATTTCCCGGTTTAATCATAGAGTTATAAAATCCCGTTTAATTTGTCATCATGTCTACCAACGTTTCTACAATCATCTCCACTGTTGCCGAGGATGTTCAAGCAGCTGGTTCAGATACTCGTCCACCCATGCTTGACAGAACTGACTACGATTCTTGGGCTCAACGAATCAGATTGTACTGTCTTGGAAAGGAAAATGGTGTCAACATTCTCAAATCCATTGATGAAGGACCGTATCGAGTTGAGACGACTAGAGATGTACTTGATACTGCTGAAGATGGAACTCTGATTTACGGAATGGACAGACCAAAGATGTATGATGAGCTTGATGATAAGGAGAAAAAGATATTCGATGCTGATATCAGGGCTTCTAACATTGTTCTTCAAGGTCTTCCTAAAGACATCTACAAGCTGATCAATCACAACACCGAAGCAAAGGCAGTATGGGATAATGTCAAGATGCTTCTCTCAGGTTCTGAATTAACTATGGAAGACATAGAATCACAACTCTATTACGAATTTGAACACTTCAAGATGAAACCAGATGAGAGTGTCTATGAGTACTATGTGAGATTTCATAAGTTGGTGAATGATATGAGGAACATCAGAATTACTATGCCTAACATTCAGTTGAACTCAAAATTTGTGAACAACATGAATCCCGAATGGCACAAGTTTGTCACCTCTGTGAAGCTCACTAAAGGATTGAAGAATACAAACTATGAGCAACTCTATGCCTTCCTCCTTCAGAATGAGAGACATGCTATGTTTGAAAAAATGATTCTTAATCAGTACAAAACCAACCAGGGAGAGACAAGCTCATCTAATGACTCAACTGCCTTCTACTCAAACATCGGAATCACAACCAAAGCCTCACAAGTCATACCCATGGGTAATGGTAATCACAAACTCATTCCTGATCCTATGTTCAAACAAGCTGATGCTGATGCACACGTGGGTAACATCATTAATCAACTAGCTCTTCTGATTAGTCAAAACATGAATTCTCTCCCACAAACCAACAACAACCTCAGAACAGCATCTAACCCACACAATCAAGCTACTGTTAAAGATGGGAGGATCGTGGTGCAACCAGTTCAGGAAAGACAGTATGATCAGGGAAGAGGTGGAGCTGGTAGAGGTTATGTTGGTAATCAGAATCGAGGAAGGAATGGTAATCAAGGTCAAGCTAAGCCGATCAAATGTTATAACTGTGGTGGTGAGGGACACATTGCAAGGAACAACACATCTCCAAAACGTCCACAGAATGCTGATTACTTCAGAGATAAGATGCTGCTTGTACAAGCACAGGATAATGGTGCTGCTTTGGATGAAGAGGAATTGTTGTTTCTTGCTGAGGGCAATGCCAATACCTATGATGCAGATGTGGATGAGCAGCCTATTCAGGAGATAGGTCACAATCATCAGAATGCCTTTCAAGTCGCTGATTGTGATGCATACGACTCTGATGTGGATGATGGACCTACTGCACACACAATTTTTATGGCTAGCATTTCTCCTATGGTTTCTCCCAAGGTCTCTTCTTTACCACAAGCTGGCCCATCCAAAGACAAACTCATCTCAGAGGTACTAAAACTATACGATGATGCTGATGTGCAAAAGATGCATGACAAAGTACTATCAGCTGAAACTATTGAATCAAATATTGAAAATATGGGTAATATCAATGTTGTCCCATATGATCAATATGTGAAACAAAGTGAAAGTGAAGTTGTACCAAGTGATGCATCTTCTGCAGTCAACAATGACTATGTTTTTGATGAATACACTGCATGTGCCCTTGATGATTCTGTAATTTCTGAACTAAATGCCTATAAAGAACGTGTTGCTATTTATGAACAACGTGCAAAATTTGAGTTGACCACTCGTGAGCAGGAAATGGATGACCAAGTGCGTACAATCATTAGAAAAAGTAATTTTAGAAAAGAAGTATTAAAACAAGAGTTAAATTCCTTGCAAGAAAAGCTTTCTAAAACTGCTAAACAAAAACAAGAACTTCAAGAAAATGTGAAAATGCTTAAGCAAGAATTTAATGCAAAGGAATCAAAACTCTTGAAAGATTTTTCTAATCTGTAAACTTTGAAAAACAAACTTGAAAACAAGTTGTACATACAAGGGAACACCATTCAGACTGCTCACATGATCACTAAGCATAGAGTTCTAAGCGATAAGCATAGTGTTCCCATTATAGATAAACCCAACCCTGAGTACGGGAAGATAGCAAAAGCAGCTCAAAATGTGATCTATGATGGCAATGAGATTCTTAAACCTAGACAAAAACCTAGTTGCTTTGAGTGCACAGAGGAAGATAAGAAATTAGATGAAATCACTAGGGAGAAAATGAATAAGAAACTAAATGATCCTAAATGCAAAGAGAAGAAAGTAATTATCACTCCCCATGACTACAAAAAGGATAATTGGATCTCCTTGAACATGTTTAAGCCTTAAACATTGTTGACTCCCGAACAAGTGTTCTGGAAAATGGACTTAGATAAGCAGAAAGCAGAAAATATTGTTGAAACAAACCCTCCCCTTAGGAAAATGCCTAAAGCAACTGTGTATCCTCCCAATACACCAATGCATCTAGTCCCTAGAACGATTGCTACTAAAAGCAAGATCTTAATCAGTCAATATGTTATTTTTCAACTATTTGTTGATTTTGAGAAAACTTGTAAGAAAAGGATCACACCCACTGGGATTACTGAAGGGGAAAGGGGTTTTGAACAAACAAAAGAATGCTATTTAACTGAGGTCATGCCTTTCTTTAAACTTCTAAAAGATCACTTTGAGAGTCTTAAAAAGGGGATAGAAACTGATATTAAGGGAATGGAAAAGGAATTTGATGCAATGATAGTTGAAGTTAGTGACTATGAGCGAGCACTAAAATATAATGAGATTGAGAGGAAGAACTTGCATACACTAAATGAGAACCTGATTTCTGAATGTATTGCTCAAGATGTGTTTTTCACTGCTACAAATTGTTCCATTAATGCTTCCAAATTTCATGAATTATCAGTTGCCCTGAAAGTCTCCCATGATCGTGTCATTGAGCTTGAAAAAACTAATTCTGAACTAAACGAGAAAATTGAACTGGATGATCACGACAATTTGGTTAAACATTTTTCTAAACTAGAAGTTGAGCATTTTAATTTACAACTAAAATATCAACATCTTAAAGAAAATGTAAAAACTTCAAACATCAAGACATCCTCAGATGCTCCAGAGTTTGATGCAGTTTTTCAAATTAATAAACGTGATGAACAGATTCAAGCTTATTGCAACACGATCAGAAAGTTGAAAGCCCAAATCTCTCAATTAAAGGGTCAAACGAACAATATGACAGGCTCCCAAATGCCTCCTCCTTTAGATTCTCAGAATTCTCAAACGTTTCATCTTCAAAACCTAGTAAATGCATTACAAAAGGAAAACGAAAGTTTTCTAGAAGAAAATGGAAAGGTTAAACGTCATTTCAATGAGTTATTTGAATCAATAAAGGTCACTCGTAACAAAAATAACGAACAAATAGCTTCATTGCAAAAGGAAATTGAGAATCTGAAGAGTCAGGTAAAAGGGAATATGCCAATGACCAATGGGGATAATGGTGTATCAAAGGTTCACTCTTGTAATAAATATGCTTTTTCTGTGAAATATGTCCTTCCTCATCTCAGGAACAACAAACTTGATGTTCAAACATACTTCTCATCCCTTAAGTATTGCCTAGAATGTCTGCGTGAGATTGTTGAAGAGGATAAGTTAGAGAAACCTCATGATAATGCAATTGGACATGCATGCTTATATGCCAAACGATCTCAAGAAATCCTAGAATGCTTGATCACAATATGCCCAAAGTCCTTAGGTGAGAGAGTTAATCCTTTGATTCCATGTTCGATGCCTAATGCCAAGTATGATATTCATTCGATGCCCAATGTCTTGAATGTGAACCTTAGTGTGCCTTTAAGTAGTTCAGATTCCAGATCTGTCAATGCTAAGAAAGAGAACTCAAGTGTGCCTTCTAGGAGTACAAATCCCAGCACTTCTAGTTTTAAGAAAGTGAACCTTAGTGTGCCTGCATGTAGTTCAGATCCCAGCACATCTAAACAGGTGATGCAAAGAATAGTAAAACCAACTAATGTTCCCATTCCCTCTACATGAGTAATCAGTGACATTAAAGGGAGCAGGTCAAAGTCTCAAGACAATACAAGGAATGATAGGACCTCGCAAGCTAAGAATGTGCACTGGAAAAGAGTAGAAGAACAATCTAGGAACTTTAAGCTTGAACCGAATAAAACGAATCGTGTTGATTCTAGTATTAGCCATAGGCGTACTGTAATTAATTCGAATTCTGATACTATTTGCAAACCTTGTATTGATGTCTGCTTGAATTCTGTTTCTAATCATAAATGTGGTGTTAATGTTTTGCCTAATGATGTTAATTGTCCAGTTAATATTGTTAATGCTAAAATTCATGCTAAGAAGGCTAAAAGGCAAAAACGAAAGAAAGTTAGAAAACAGTGGAAACCCATAGGAAGAACATTTAGTAAGATAGGCTATTATTGGATACCTGTTGGTCATAAGAATAATCAGACAATGCCCACTAGAAAATGGATGCCTACTGGTAGAACTATTCCCTTAAGAAGTGAGCACACTGTGAACAGGGCTAATACAGACACTAGTATTGCATCTATTCACAATGATTCCATTGCCTTAATTTCTGATATGAATGCTTCTATTTCTGATGTGGGTGTTCCAACCATTGTTACAAACCAAATGGAACCCATTCTCGCATGGGGATCCCAATTATCCAGTTATCCATTCTTGTCTGTGTTCAACTGCAGATCGTTCAAATCATTCTGTGGTACCTGGACTCAGGTTGTTCCAAGCATATGACTGGCGACCGGTCACGGCTCATGAACTTCGTGAGCAAATTCATCAGGACAGTTAGATTCGGGAATGATCATTTCGGTGCTATTATGGGTTATGGAGACTATGTTGTTGGCAAAAGTGTTATCTCCAGGGTTTACTATGTAGAAGGTCTTGGTCACAACTTGTTCTCTGTTGGTCAATTCTGCGATTCTGATCTAGAAGTAGCCTTCAGAAAACATACCTGCTTCGTTAGAGAACTTGATGGTAAGGAACTTTTAAAAGGTTCACGTGGTTCAAATCTATACACCATCTCTATCGAAGATATGATGAAGTCTTCTCCAATTTGCCTGCTGTCAAAGGCCTCTAAAACAAAGTCATGGTTATGGCATCGTCGTCTCAATCACTTGAACTTCGGTACCATCAATGATCTCTCCAGAAAGGACTTAGTTGTAGGTTTACCTAGACTCAGGTATGAAAAGGATCATCTTTGTTCAGCATGTCAATTGGGAAAAAGCAAGAAGTATGCCCATAAACCCAAACCTACTAACTCTGTCACAGAAGTTCTTCATATGATTCATATGGATTTATGTGGACCAATGAGGGTGCAGAATATCTTTGGGAAGAAATATGTGTTAGTTGTGGTTGATGATTACTCTAGATTCACCTGGGTCAAGTTCTTAAGGACAAAGGATGAAACTCCTGATATCATCATCAAACTCATCAAACAGCTGCAGGTTCGACTTAACAAAACAGTCAGAATAATCCGAACAGACAATGGAACTGAGTTTGTCAACAAACAACTCAGTGAATTTTATGAAAGCGTTGAAATCAGCCATCAAAGAAGTGTTCCACGAACTCCTCAACAGAACGGTGTAGTTGAAAGACGAAATCAAACTCTTGTAGAAGCCGCTAGAACAATGCTGATTTACTCAAAGGTTCCAATGTTTCTCTGGGCTGAAGCTATTGCCACTGCATGATACACAACAGAAAACCTAATCTCTCTTTCCTTCGTGTGTTTGGTGCATTGTGTTATCCAACTAATGAGGGACAAGACTTAGGCAAACTTAGAGCTAAAGCAGACATTGGAGTATTTGTAGGGTATGCACCAAACAAAAAGGGATACCGAATCTACAACAAAAGAACCCAAAATATCATGGAAACAATTCACGTTACGTTTGATGAGTTGTCCGGTCAAATGGCTCCGGGACAATTCAGTTCAGGACCTGCACGTCAAAACAGTCCCATTGGTTCATCCCTTGTTCCAAACTCTTCTCAAGAAACTCCATATGTACCTCCATCTGAAGATGATTTAAAGAAATTGTTTGATCCTATGTTTGATGAACTTTATGACCCAAGTACTAATGAGGTGTCGATTCCTACAACAGAGGTTGCTCATATTCCTATGAATGAAGTCAATCCCTCAGTCTCAATATCTTTAAGTCAAGATGCACCTGCTGCTGATCCTTCAGTCTCATCAACAAATCATCATTCTTCAAATGTACATAATGGAACTGTTTCTGGCATCAATGATGAAGTTAATCCCTTTGCTACCCCTGAAGATGCTCCATTTGAAAACATATTTGCTCCTGAATCATCATCAGAACCATCTTCTTCAGGAGACATCGACTCTGCTACCTCAGTCCCTCAACAACTGCCGCATGAACACCTTAGAAAATGGACTCACGATCATCCACTAGACAACATCATTGGAAATCCCTCTCGTCCTGTATCAACACAGAAACAACTTGCAACCGATGCCATATGGTGCTTCTTCAACTCCGTACTATCTAAGATCGAACCAAAAGATGTTAAAACCGCCATGAATGAAGATAGCTGGTTCAATGCCATGCAAGATGAAATTCATGAGTTTGATCGACTTGATGTATAGGAGTTAGTACCTGCTCCAGACTGTGCTATGATCATTGCTCTTAAATGGATCTTCAAAGTGAAACTAGATGAGCATGGTGATGTGTTGAAGAACAAGGCTCGATTAGTTGCTAAAGGATACCGTCAAGAGGAGGGTATTGACTTTGAAGAATCTTTTGCTCCAGTTGCTCGAATCGAGGCAATCAGAATCTTTTTGGCTAATGCTGCTAGTAAGAACATGGTAGTCTATCAGATGGATGTGAAGACGGCATTTCTGAACGGAGACCTTAAAGAAGTCGTCTACGTCAGCTAACCTGAAGGATTTGTAAATCAAGAGCATCCTACTCACGTTTATCGTTTGAAGAAGGCTCTTTACGGTTTAAAGCAAGCTCCAAGGGCATGGTATGATACACTGTCAAAGTTTCTTCTATCTACCGGATTTAGCAAAGGAGCAGTTGATCCAACATTGTTCACCAGGAAGTCAGGCAAACATTTAATTCATGTTCAAATTTATGTTGATGATATTATTTTTGCCTCGACCGACCCAATGGAATGTGATCGTTTTTCTAATGAAATGGGTTCAAAATTTCAAATGTCAATGATGGGACAAATGTCATTTTTCTTGGGATTACAAATTTCACAATGTCCCGGAGGCATTTTCATAAATCAATCTAAATATGCAAATGAGATTTTAAAGAAATTTGGATTTGATTCTAGCGACCCTGTTGACACTCCCATGATTGAACGAACTAAGCTGGATGAGGACCACTCAGGGATCATGGTAGATCAAACAAAATGTCGTAGTATGATTGGATCCCTGATGTACCTCACAACTATTTGACGGGTCTTTCGCTGTGTGCATGTGTGCTAGATATCAGTCTAAGCCTACTAAAAAGCACCTTGAAGCGGTTAAACGGGTCTTTCGGTATCTCCAAGGAACCATCAATATGGGACTATGGTACCCGAAGGACACCGGTATGTCACTAACGGCCTATGCAGATGCTGATCATGCAGGTTGTCAAGATACACGTCGAAGTACGTCTGGAGGTGCTCAGTTTTTGGGTGATAAGCTTGTTAGCTGGTCTTCCAAGAAGCAAATGAGTACTTCTATTTCCTCTACAGAGGCTGAATACATAGCCATGTCATCTTGTTGTACTCAAATCTTATGGATGAGATCTCAATTATCTGACTATGGCTTTGAATTCAACAAAATCCCTCTGTACTGTGATAATAAAAGTGCTATTGCTCTTTCATGCAATAACGTTCAACACTCAAGAGCTAAGCATATCGACATTCAACATCATTTCATCAGGGAGCAAGTGGAAAAAGGTGTGGTGGAACTCTATTTTGTGAGGTCTGAATATCAGTTAGCAGACATCTTCACCAAAGCTCTTCCAAGAGAACGTTTTGAGTTTATTCTTCCACGTCTTGGCTTGAAAAGCCTTCAACCAGAAACACTCAAACGTCTTCAGGAGGACGACGAGGAGTAAAGGTCTATCTTCATCTATCTCTTGTATATATCTATTCAAAAAAAAAAAAAAAAAAATTGTCAATTTGTTATGCTTTTTCTAGGTTCGACAATATCTACGGTCTTTGTGCTGTCATTCAAAGAATGACACGGGACTTTAGATGTTGTTCGAATTCTTTAAAAAAAAATTAAAAAAAAATTAAAAAAAAAATCAAAAAATCAAAAAACAAATTCTGAGAGAAAGAGATAACAATGGTTTATTGTCATTTCAGGCAATAACCCGCTTTTCAAAGAAAGAACAGAGCCATGCTTTACCATGTTTTCAAATTCCATGCTCAGATTCAATAAACATTTATCTGATGAAAACTAACTATTTTGAAAAATAACTCGGACTCTATTTTTGATAATCATCTGAACTTATTTGTCACAATATCAATCTCTCAATCAACAACCTATGTCATTGATTGAGGGGGAGAATGATTTCAACTAAATTAAAAAGTTATTTGACATTAAATTGTTTTCAAAAGATATACATGCATGTTTTATCAATGGAGTTTAAAGTCTGAAAATCCGATCCTTATCAGTTAAAGCGCTTTCATAATCAAGTCACAATTCTCCTTAAAAGCTTTCAAAATCAATTTAAATCTATAAGAGATCACAAATCTCAAATGACTTGATAATTGTGATCGGGGGAGAATGTGTGATTTAAATTGGATTTAAACAAATGTGTGATTTAAATTGGATTTAAACTGATAATTCGGTAAAAGGTTTTATAAGGATGTACATGCGTTCCTTCCCACATGTGACAAACGATTTCAAGAAATCCTAGCACATGTTGAGGGGGAGCATCTATCTTAAACCTATGATTTGAAACGTGATCACTTATCTCAATGTGCAGGTTCCCTCTAGTATGTGCAAAACCCTTTTTCAAACCTAGAAGCACATATTGAGGGGGAGTAAAATCATGAAAATCTCATCCTTCCCCAAAATGCTTTATCTACTTGATTCGATTTGGGAAGTGATGTTGATATCTTTTAGAAAATGGTATTCAAAGAAGATAATTCTTCCTCTTGCCTCCGTGTGCAAAACGATTTCAAACATTTGATGCACATGTTGAGGGGGAGCACTTGTTCTAAAAATATCAAAAACAATTCAGGTACAAAATGTTTTGATAATATATCACAAGTATCTGGATTGATTTTCAAATGGTTTTCAATTGGTTCCAATGGCAGATGAACAATACCAAATAGACCGACCAACGTTACTTTATGTACGGTGATATAAGGATGATAAGGTTAGGTATGTGTTCCCATGATCCGCCAGAACCGGAAGGATCTACCCAGGGACTATCCACTAGTTAGTGTAGAGTTCTTAGGTATGATGATAAAAGGAGAAAAATGAGATATGGGAAGAGTGCGGACTGAGACTGAGCTAGTACTGGAATAAACCCAACAAGGTTCTAGCTATGAAGTCTCGGTAAGCACTGAAGGGGTTGAAGAATTAAAAATAATTGAATGAGAAAAGGGTGAAAACAAATAGCCCTCCATTTATTCAACCTTAGGGCAGAAACCGGGTTCAATTCATAGGCTACTGATGGTAACATCGGTATTGAAGACAAGAAGACGCACTGCACTTCAACTTTCCAAACCACTCAAGTTCCTCTTAAAAGGGCTTGTTTCATTCTCACGGGGAACCGACATTATCTATCAACTTTCTCTTAGAGATTGTTGATATTGAAGAAGGAGACCCTCTCCCTAGTCTCCGGCACAGGATCCAAATATGCACATATTGAGTCTAGAGCCACGAGATCATCAATAAATCTCATTAGGACACTTTCAATGAAGACTCTCTGTTTCACACAATGTGGAAAGAGAGATTATATCTTGAGTCCTACGCATTATCTTTGTGGTATTGCCAGAACATCTGAGTGATGTGTATACATATTCACAATGATGATGGAAAGCCTTCTGGAGCCAACATCAAACAAGCTCCTGGTAGGTAGCATGTGAGATTTATTATATAGATCAACCATGTGAAAACTATACAGAAACAATGGGGCGATTCAATCTCTTGAATCAATCCTGGTTCAGGTTATGGATTGACGGATACCTTTGAAAAACCGGTCTTTGTGCTTAAAATCTTTTCTTTAGCAAATCGACCGTGTACGGACATTTCAAATCAAAAGGTGTTTTATGATTGATAATTGATGTTCACTAAAACCTTCGTTGTATTGCAAAAACAATTTCTATTAAGCAATACACGATTGTTTTTCAAATCTCTTTTCATCAATCAGTGAATTTCTATTCGCTGGTTCACTCACTCCGTGTTGTCTTCTTTGAGATGTTCCGGTTTGAGAACAGCTAGAGCAGCTACGAAACCCTGTCAAGGAAATTCTTCGGAATTATACCTGATCACAGGCAGTACTTGTACTGATCAATGGGGAACCGTGGGCCGTGTACCTCAATTCAACGAAAGTGATCAAAGACACTTTCGTGCGATTTATTGCTAACTGTTGTATGCAGGTACACCCGACGTTTGTAGCTGATCAGAATGAAGCGGTCAATCCATACCCGCATGCTCACTTAACACATTCATCTCAAAAGAAATCATGATTAGTGCATCAATGACTCTGATATTTTCACTCCATGCTTCTGCTACGCTGCTGCCAATATCATGAATCAACTAAAGCTTCCACTACTCTGATGAGAAGATTTCATGATCCAGAATGTGAGCATGTCGGTCCGAATGTCACAACATCACATAATACCAACACCAAAATGGATATCTCAGAGATTTTTAAGTAGCTGATGATCTCAAAATCTGGCTCAAATTTATTATCACGTGGATCAGTAAAAGACCTCCACCTAGAGTAACCAAACATGCAATGAGAAGAATCTATGACTACGAGCTTCGGAGCAAAGTACTACATCAAGAATGCAAGAACAATTGTTAATGACATATCTGTTTGTATTCAATGTAATTTTAGTATATGTTTGAGGTGACCTCCCTTAGGGGGAGATTGTTAGGAATTAGAAATTCCAGGTATTAAAGAGTCGGTCAGCTCAAGTATATGTAATCGTTAGAAAGCTCGTAGTCGTAGTTATTTTAAGTTAAGTAGTATTTAGTTTAGTAACACCGTGGAGGACGGACGGGTCTTTACCCACTGTATGCCTGATCCACAGCCCGATGTGTGGCGTTTTATTGTAATACTATAAATACTCTCTACCTTCCAAGGTAGAGAGTTGGAGCTCATAATAATATCTTTCACTTTCTCTCACTAAGTTCCCTAAACCTCTAACTTTCTCTCTCTAGAATTCCACTTATACGCCCACTTTGTGTTATGGTTTGATGTGTAAGTGAAAACCAATATCTTACATGTATTAACAATGTTGTGAACACAAAGTGATTTTGTTAAAATCCCCCCATGATTAGTTTGAAAAAACCTAATTGAGTTAATTGATTAGATATTAAGAAACCATAAACCCTAGGATGAGGATGATGAAAG
Organism: Chrysanthemum seticuspe; assembly: GCA_019973895.1. NCBI lineage: Eukaryota > Viridiplantae > Streptophyta > Magnoliopsida > Asterales > Asteraceae > Chrysanthemum > Chrysanthemum seticuspe. The sequence continues at coordinate 208,158,403 of BPTQ01000007.1, read as the reverse complement.
TTACAACAAGTTAATGTAATTACTTACAATGGTATTCTAGGAGGGGATACTTGAAAGTAAGGAAGCCAATGAGGATGAATTTTGTAGCTTGGTCGTTTTTTGTTTTTGTGTGAGTAGAGGGAAAAACAATCAGTGGTGAATTTTTGAAAGCGTTTAGCTGAGTTCTATTCCACGGTTCCCCCGGATCCTTTATGGTTGGGATTCGGCTAGTACAACTAGGGGGATCCGGCTACTGTGGACAGAAAAGGGGTTGTTTGACATTATTTTTGTAGTAGGCTTATAAATTAGCTTACTAAAAGATAGTTCGGAGGTATTAGATGAAGATTGTTTTTGGATGACGGCTTTTGATGAATCACATATCGAAGGTTCATATGTGATGACGGCGTTAGTTTGACGAATCAAAAGGAGTATTATTCTCGATGATGAAAAAGACGGAAAAGTGACGAAAGAGACTTCTAATGTTGTTAGAGATAAATAAGCAAAGAAAACTTATGAAAAATAAATTGAACTCATGTAACCTATCTAATGAAAAGTAAAACATACCTCTATGCTTCTTGGTTTGGCATAATGCCAAAGATACTTCATGAGCTTTTAAAGTAATCCTTTGTACTTGATGTACGTGAGTTGTGATTACCGTTTAGATCCTTCCTTGAATGTTGACTTCATTATTCTTTGAATGAAGATTTTGGAGAGATTCTAGCATGAAGATTTCTTAGGAACAAAAGTTGTTAGAGTCATCTATCAATGTCCAACAAAATGATTTTTAAGAAAAAGATGACCCAAAAAAAATCCTTCTTTGTAGTTTTCAAACATACACGGATCGTATCAAGTCTTTAAAGTACAACATACTTTAAGAAACTTGGTAACGAAGCTCTGATGCCAATTGTGGAAAACTGGAAAGGGGGGTTGAATAGTTTTACCAATTTAAAACTTCCTTTTAAATATTTAGATCGACTTATGTCAATCTATTTGATTGTTTATGTTGGACGTTGATAGATAGATATATAAACGTGTAATGAAAGATAAAGAGTAAGAAGCACATCACCACGACACAAGTATTTATAGTGGTTCGGCTACAAGGACACCTTCCTTGCCCTACTCCACTCCCCGAGTCACCTACTCGAGAGTTCGTAAATACTACACCAACTCCTTATGGCGGAGAATCCTTCACAACGTCGCTTAACCTTTTTCCGGTACAAAGCTAAATACCGAGTTCTTTCACACCAAGGCGAACCACACCTAACACAACGTCGCCTACCCTTTATATGGTGCTAGGCTAACCACCGAGTTCTTTCACACCTTAGGAGAACTAATCCTTCACAACGTCGCCTACCTTTTATTAGGTACTAGGCTAAGCACCTAGTTCTTTCACACCTTAGGTGAACTACACCTTCACGACACAACACCTAATCTCAAGGAGATCTACTCCTTGTTACAACACCATCAAGGATATCACCATCCTTGTATATAAAAAAATACATATATGTATAACGATGCACCTCATCGATTATACGACCTAGGCATTCTTCCCAAATGCTACTTGATTTGATTCTTTGGCATCCTTCACTAATGCCTTTGACACAACGCTTGGCACCCTTTACTAATGCCTTCGTCTTGACACCTTTAGCATCCTTCACTAATGCTTTGACACGGATGATGAGCACCTTTCACTAATGCTTTCATCTTGACACTTTCGGCATTCTTCACTAATGCCTTCAACCCAACATCTATGGAGAAAGGAAGAACTATCAACAAGAGAACCTTAGTAGTCTTGATGATGACGAAGCATGGCAACTCATGGACTTTGAGCTTGCACGTCTTCAAGAGGTGGTGATCTTTCCTTTTAGAGGAACCTAGTAGATCACACAAAAACAAAAGACAAACTACATAGATCACTTAGATCTGAGGTTAGAGGGTTAGAATACTTTGGGAAAGTATATGTAAAAAGCACGCCTAGAGAGGAAGAAATGGCTCTCTATTTATAGAGGAAATTCTCTTCTGTTTCCCCGGATCCCACGGATCCCTACCACAAGGGATCCGGCTAGCACAAAGCTAGGGATCCGTGGTCCGCTCCTCTTTGCCCATGGGTATTTTTGGTTATGGGTCATGGGTCATGGGTTATGGGTTGATCCATGGCTTTCTTTCTAAATACAATGTATCTTAAGGATACTATGAACTTGGTTAAGTGGTATATATAAAACCATGGGTTATGGGTCAAAACCATTTGTTAGTATTTACCTATTTAGTATATACTTGTATTTACCCAATTTAGCATACACTTAGTTTTTACCCATTTTAGTATACTTAGTTTAAGTATATGTTTAACCCAATATGTAAACACTAGTCGTTGTACATATGTATCTAAATCATAAAATCACTTATACTTGTTTTAGTGTTTTATGTGAAAGCGTAAGTGTGTTTAGAAAACTATTAACTCAAACTATTTACGTACTCTATTTGTTTCGTTAAAATGATTTTATATTTGTTATCGACAAAACATTAGAAGATCGTAAAATATAAATAAACATTTTCACGGCTTATTTGTATTAACAAAACCCTCTGGCTGGCTGACGTAAACCACCTCTTTCAAATCACCATTAAGAAATGCAGTTTTCACATCCATCTGATATACGACCATGTTCTTACTAGCCGCATTAGCCAAGAAGATTCTGATAGCTTCGATACGAGCAACAGGAGCAAAAGATTCCTCAAAGTCAATACCTTCTTCTTGACGATATCCTTTAGCCACTAACCTAGCCTTATTTTTCAACACATCACCATGCTCATCAAGCTTCACTTTGAAGATCCACTTTAGAGCAATGATCATAGCACATTCTGGAGCAGGTACTAATTCCCATACATCTAATCGATCAAACTCATGAATTTCTTCTTGCATGGCATTGAACCAACTGTCTTCATTCATCGCAGTTTTAACATCTTTAGGTTCGATCTTAGAGAGTACGGAGTTGAAGAAGCACCATAAGGCATCAGTAGCAAGTTGTTTACGAGTGGATACAGACGAGAAGGGTTTCCAATGATGTTGTCCAATGGGTGATCATGTGTCCATTTTCTAAGGTGTTCATGTGGTTGTTATTGTGGAACTGAAGTAGCAGAGTCGATGTCTCCTGATGAAGATGGTTCAGATGATGAATCAAGAGCAAAGATATTTTCAAATGGAGCATCTTCAGGAGTAGCAAAGGGATTAACTTCATCTTGTGAATCAGAAGCAATTCCTTGATGCACACTTGGTGATTGAAGGTTTGTTGATGAGACTGATTGATCAGCAGCAGACGATTCCTGACTTAATGACATAGAAACTGAAGGATTGACTTCATTGACAGGGATAGAAGCAGCCTCTGATGATGGGATTGACAGATCATTAGCAGTTGGTTCATAGTGTTCATCAAACATTGGATCAAATAGTTTTTTCAAGTCATCTTCTGAACGAGGTACATAAGGAGTTGCTGGCGAGGAGCCGTAAACAAGAGTAGAACTGATAGGACTACATGATGATTCGGGTCCAGAACTGAGTTGTCCTGGAGCCATTGGACCGGTCAGCTCATCGAACGTAACGTGAATAGTTTCCATGATATTTCGGGTTCTTTTGTTGTAGATTCGGTATCCCTTTTTGTTTGGTGCATATCCTACAAATACTCCAATGTCCGCTTTCGGTTTAAGTTTGCCTAAGTCTTGACCCTCATTAGTTGGATAACACAATGCACCAAACACATGAAGGAATGATAAATTAGGTTTTCTATTGTGGACAAGTTCATATGGAGTTTTTCCATGAGCAGTATAAATTAGGGATTGATTTTGAGTGTAGCATGCAGTGGCAATAGCTTCAGCCCAGAGAAACATTGGAACCTTTGAGTAAATCAGCATAGTTCTTGCGGCTTCCACAAGAGTTCGATTTCGTCTTTCAACTACACCGTTCTGTTGAGGAATTCATGGAACACTTCTTTGATGACTGATTCCAACACTTTCATAAAACTCACTAAGTTGTTTATTAACAAACTCGGTTCCATTGTCGGTTCGGATGATTCTGACAGTTTTGTTAAGTCGAACCTGCAGCTGTTTGATAAGTTTGATGATGATATCTGGAGTTTCATCCTTTGTCCTTAGGAACTTGACCCAGGTGAATCGATAGTAATCATCAACCACAACTAACACATATTTCTTCCCAAAGATATTCTGCACTCTCATGGGTCCACATAAATCCAGGTGTATTGTATGAACAACTTCTGTAATTGAGTTTGTTGTTTTTGGTTTGTGGCATATTTCTTGCTTTTTCCTAATTGGCATGCTGAACAAAGATGATCCTTTTCATACTTTTGTCTAGGTAAACCTACAACTAAGTCTTTTCTGGAGAGATCATTGATGGTGCCGAAGTTCAAGTGATTGAGACGACGATGCCATAACCATGACTTTGTTTTCGAAGCCTTTGACAATAAGCAAATTGGAGAAGACTTCATCATATCTTCGATGGAGATGGTGTATAGATTTGACCCACGTGTTCCTCTTAAAAGTTCTTTACCAACAAGTTCTCTAACGAAGCAAGTATGTTTTTTGAAAGCCACTTCTAGATCAGAATCACAGAATTGACCGACATAGAATAAGTTATGACCAAGACCTTCTACGTAATATACCCTGGAGATAACCCTATCTCCGACAACATAATCTCCATAACCCATAATTGCACCAAAATGATCATTCCCGAATCTAACAGTCCCAATGAATTTACTCACGAAGTTCATGAGCCGCGACCGGTCTCCAGTCATATGCTTGGGACAGCCTGAGTCCAGGTACCACAGAACGATTTGAACGATCTGCAGTTGAACACAGACAAGAATGGATAACTGGATAATTGGGATCCCCATGCAAGAATGGGTTCCATTTGGTTAGTAACAGTGATTGGACCACCCACATCAGAAGTAGAAACAATGGAATCATCAGAAATAGATGCAGTGCTAGTATCCGTATTTGACCTATTCAGAGTATGTTCACTTCTTAAAGGAATAGTTCTACCAGTAAGCATCGATTTTCTAGTGGGCATTGTCTTAGCAGAAAAAGGTATCCATTGATAACCTATCTTTCTAAATGTTCTTCCTGTGGGTTTTCATTGTTTTCTAACTTTCTTACGTCTTTGCCTTTTAGCCTTCTTAGCATGATTTTTAGCATTAACAATTTTAACTGGGCATTTGACAGCATTAGACGAAACATTCACACCACATTCATGATTAGCAACAGAATTCAAGCAGACATCATTACATGGTTTGCAGATAGTATCAGAATTCAAATTAATTGCAGTACGCCTATGGCTAATACTAGAATCAACACGATTCATTTTATTCAACTCAAACTTAAAGTTCCTAGGTTGGTCTTCTACTCTCTTCCAATGCACATTCTTAGCTTGCGAGGTCCTATCTTGTTTGGTATTGCATGGAGGCTTTGACCCGCTTGCTTTAATGTCACAGATTACTCCTGTAGAGGGAATTATGGGAACATTAGTTGGTTGATCTACTTTTTGCATTCCTGAACTAGATGTGCAAGGATCTGAAATACTAGAAGGCACATTAGTGTTCACTTTCTTAAAGCTGGGCATGGAATGGTTAGTATGCTTGGCACTAGGCATAGAACAGGGTATCAAGGGATTGACTTGCTCACCTAGGGATTTAGGGCATATTGTAGTTAAGCATTCTATAAGTTCTTGAGATCGTTTGGCATATAAGCATGCATGGCCAATTGCATTATCAAGTGGTTTCTCTAACTTATCCTCTTCTACAATCTCACAAAGACATTCTAGGTTGTCCTTAAGGTATGAGAAATATGTTTGAATAGCAAGTTTGTTATTCCTAAGATGAGGAGGAACATATTTCACAGACAAAGCATATTTATTACAACCATGCACCTTTGATGCACCATTCTCCCCATTGGTCATTGGCATTTTCCCTTTTACCTGACTCTTCAGATTCTCAATTTCCTTTTACAACGAATTTATTTGTTCATTATTTTTGTTACGAGTGACTTTTATTGACTCAAATAACTCATTGAAATGACGTTTAACCTTTTCATTTTCTTCTAGAAAACTCTCATTTTCCTTTTGTAAAGCATTAACCAAGTTTTGAAGATGAAAGTTTTGAGAATTCCGAAAATCTAAAGGAAGAGGCATTTAGGAGCCAGTCACATTGTTCTTTTCACCCTTTAATTGAGAAATTTGGGCTTTCAACTTTCTGATCGTGTTACAGTGAGCTTGAATCTATTCATCACGTTTCTTTATTTCAAAAACTGCATCAAACTCTGGAACATCTGAGGATATCTTGATGTTTGAGGTTTTAACATTTTCTTTGAGATGTTGATATTTTAGTTGTAAATCAAAATGTTCAACTTCTAGTTTAGAAAAATGTTTTACCAAATTATCGTGATCATCCTGTTCAATTTTCTCACTTAGTTTAGAGTTTTTAATTTCAAGCTCAATGACACGATCATGGGAGACTTTCAAAGCAACAGATAATTCATGAAATTGAGAAGCAGTAATAGAACAATTAGTGGCAGTATAGAACACATCTTGAGAAATACAATCAGAAATCAGATTCTCATTTAAGGTATGCAAGTTCTTCCTCTCAATTTCATTATATTTTAATGCTCGCTCATAGTCACTAACCTCAACAATCATTGCATCAAATTCCTTTTCCATTCCTTTAATATCTGTATCTATCCCCTTTTTAAGACTCTCAAATTGATCTTTTAGTTGTTTAAAGAAAGGCATGACCTCAGTTAAGTAACATTCTTTTGTTTGCTCAAAACCCCTTTCTCCTTCAGTTATCCCAGTGGGTGTGATCCTTTTCTTACAAGTTTTCTCAAAGTCAACAAATAATTGAAATATAACATATTGACTGATTAAGGTCTTGCTCTTAGTGGCAATAGTTCTAGGAACTAAATGCATTGGTGTATTTGGAGGATACACAGTCGCTGCAGGAATTTTCCTAAGGGGAGGTTTTGTTACAACAAGATTCTCTGCTTTTTGCTTATCTAAATCCTTTTTTCAGAACACTTGTTCGGGAGTTAACAACGTTTGAGGCTTAAAATTGTTCAAGGAAATCTAGTTTTCCTTCATGTAATCATGGGGTTTGATCGTTATGTTATTCTTTTTACATTCAGGATCTTCTAGCTTCTTATTCATTTTCTCCCTAGATGCATCATCTAATTTTCTATCTTCCTCAGTGCACTCAATGCAACTAGGTGTCTGTCTAGGTTTAAGAATCTCATTGCCATCATAGATAACACTTTGGGCTGCTTTTGCTGTCTTACCATACTCAGGGTTGGATTCCTTAATAATGGGTATACTATGCTTATCGTTGTGAACTCTATGCTTCGTGATCATGTGAGCAGTCTGAATTGTATTCCCTTGTACGTACAACTTATTTTCGAGCTTGTTTTTCAAGGTTTTTAGATTTGAAAAATCATTCAAAAGTTTTGATTCCTTAGCACTGAATTCTTGCTTAAGCATTTTAACATTTTCTTGAAGTTCTTGTTTTTGCTTAGCAGTTTTAGAAATCTTTTCTTATAAGGAGTTTAACTCTTGTTTTAATACCTCTTCTCTAAACTTACTTTTTCTAATAGTTGTACGTATTTGGTCATCCATTTCCTGCTCGCGGGTGGTTAACTCAAACTTAGCACGTTGTTCATAAATGGCAACTCGTTCTTAATAGGCATTAAGTTCAGAGATAACAGAATCATCAGGGGCACATGCAGTGTATTCATCAAAAACATAGTCATTATTGACTGCAGAAGATGCATAACTTGGTACAATCTCACTTTCACTTTGTTTCACATATTGATCATATGGGACAACATTGATATTACCCATATTTTCAATATCTGACTCAATAGTTTCAGTTGATTATACTTTGTCATGCATCTTTTGCACATCAGCATCATCGTATAGTTTTAATACCTCAGAAATGATTTTGTCTTTGGATGGACCAGTTTGTGGTGATGAAGAGACTTTAGAAGGGACCATTGGAGAAATGCTAGCCATGAAAATTGTTTGTGCAGTAGGTTCATCATCAACGTCAGAGTCGTCTGCATCACAATCAGCGACTTGAAAGGCATTCTGATGATTGTGGCCTATCTCCTGAATTGGCTGCTCATCCACATCTGCATCATATGTCTTGGCATTTCCCTCAGCAAGAAACAACAACTCCTCTTCATCCAAAGCTGCACCATTATCCTAAGCTTGCACAAGCAACATCTTATCCCTGAAGTACTCTGCATTCTGAGGGCGTTTTGGCGATGTGCAGTTCCTTGCAATATGTCCCTTACCACCAGAGTTGTAACACTTGATCGGCTCTTCTTGTCCTTGATTTCCATTCCTTCCCCTATTTTGATTTGCCACGTATCCTCTATCAACTCCACCTCTTCCTTGTTCATATTGTCTTCCTTGAGCTGGTTGGACTGTAACCTTTCCATCTCTGACCAAAGCATGATTGTGTAGATTGGATGCAGTCCTGATTTCATTATTAGTGTGAAGTCTGTTAGTGTGTGGAGTGAAGGTTAAGTTTTGTTTAACCATAAGAGCCAGTTTATTGATAAAGTGTTCCATGACTGCATTGGCATCAAGTTTTTTGAAACTTGGATCTGGAATGACTTGAGATGCTTTGGTAGTAGTTCCATCATAGGTGTAGAAGGTTGTTGAATCATTTGACGACTTTGTTTCTCCCTGGTTGGTTTTGAACTGATCAAGAATCCTTTTTTCAAACATAGCATGTCTCTCATTCTGAAGAAGGAATGCATAAAGTTGCTCATAGTTTGTATTCTTCAATCCTTTGGTTAGCTTCACAGAAGTGACAAACTTGTGCCATTCGGGATTCATGTTGTTCACAAATTTTGAGTTCAACTGAATATTTGGCATGGTCATTTTGATATTCCTCATATCATTAACAAGCTTGTGGAATCTCACGTAATACTCATAGACACTCTCATCAGGTTTCATCTTGAAATGCTCAAATTCATCATAGAGTTGTGATTTTCTTTCTTCCATAGTTAATTCAGAACCTGATAGAAGCATCTTGACATTATCCCACACTGCCTTGGCTTCGGTGTTGTGATTGATAAGCTTGTAGATATCCTTTGGAAGACCTTGAAGTATGATGTTAGAAGCCCTGATATCAACATCGAATCTCTTTTTCTCCTTGTCATTGAGCTCATCATATGTCTTTGGTCTGTCTATTCCATAGATCATTGTTCCATCTGCAGCTGTATCAATTAAGTCTCTAGTAGTCTCAATCTGATAAGGTCCTTCATCAATCGATTTGAGAATGTTGACCCCATTTTCCTTTCCAAGACAGTACAATCTGATTCTTTGAGCCCAAGAGTCGTAGTCAGTTCTGTCAAGCATGGGTGGACGAGTATCTGAACCAGCTGCTTGAACATCCTCGGCAATAGAGGAGATGATTGTAGATACGTTGGTAGACATGTTTAAAGATTACACGGGATTTTATAAGTCAATGATTAAACCGGGAAATAGATTCTTTTACGGGATTTTACTAAATCAAGAGGAAACCGTATTACAAACAAAAGTCAACCAAGTCGCTAATAATCTTTGAACTAAGTCGCTAAGAATCAAGTTGCTAAGTATTATAAAAACAAGTCGCTAAGATCCAAATCGCTACGAATTTTGACAGCAAATCGCTAAGCACCAAGTCGCTAAGAAATCAAGTCGCTAAATAGCAACTCGCTACTGTCCAAATCGCTAACACCAAGTCGCTAAGAAACTTAAAGAACAAGTTGCTATCAAAATTGAAAGCAAGTCGCTACCTTACCAAGTCGCTACCCGTAGTGGAGAATCCACTAAGTGTACTGTTTGTCGGATTGTCTCAAAAGGCAAGTCGCTATGACCAAGTCGCTACCAAAACTCACTACAACTCGCTACCTTTTACTGAAGCAAGTCGCTACCAAGAAATTCACTCCGAGAGCCAAGTCGCTACCAAGAAAAACTTTAAAAACACACTTTTCAATCCAAAACAAGCACACCCACAGTGATTCAAGCTTACCAAATCACGACCCAAGCACATACAATGATTCTAAACACAAAAGTACACCCAAAATTCAAACTTTAACACAAGAAATGAACCAAATGATGCAAAAACCACTAAATTTTTTCAAACTAAAAAACCATCTAAAAACCACTAGAAATCCAAGGATATGTAAGAGATGATCTAACCATGGCGCTTTGATACCATTTGTAACATATTGGATTTCACATACACATCAAATCACTATCACAAGGGGCGTACACAATGGTTTTAGAGAGAGAAAGTTAGAGGTTTGGGAACTTTAGTGAGAGAAAGAAAAATCTTATTATGAGCTCCAACTCTCTACCTTGGGAGGTAGAGAGTATTTATAGTCTTACATTAAAACGCCACCTGACGGGCTGTGGATCATGCATACAGTGGGTAAAGACCCGTTCGTCCTCCACGGTGTTACCTAACTAAATACTACTTAACATTAAATAACTACGACTACGAGCTTTCTAACGGATACATATACTTGAGGTGACCGACACTTTAATACCTGGATTTTCTAAATCCTAACAGCACCAGTTTTCCGGACTCGAATTGCTGAGATGCTTCGCTAAAGTCTAATCGGGCTTTCACGGTTTCTCTAGCCTTGATTCTTCCTTCTTGTTTCTGAACTCTCTCTGTCACAAAAGGTAAGATCTGGTCATAGTACTTATCACAGTACTTCTTGATGGCTGTGCTGGTTTCGGACCCATCAGATCCTTCCAGATCTATCATGTTCTTCTTCCCTCCCTTGTTCCGCACCACGAAAGCTGTGGCGGGATTAGGGTCAGAACGAGCTCTTTCGGTAGGCATTTTCTTCTTTTTCGGAACGCAATTGTGTACTGGGTCCCACGGATGGTGCCAACTTGTTAGTACAATTTGTGCGATGGGTTATGAAAAGCCTAGACGTAGCTTACTGGAATCCCTGCACAAGAAAGGTAAACTTTAGGTGGATCGATCTTGTACTAATTCAAGTAGTTTGGATGGAATCCCTGCACAAGAAAGGTAAACCGTTAGTATTACCGTGGGGACGGACCCCACGATTAGACTCCGGCGTGAGAGTAAGTACACATTCTTGAGAGGGAAAGTAATAGTATATGTGTTATTATGAGAGAGAAATTTATACATCGTATGGGGATTAGAGCCCCTTTTATAGGCGAGGTTTGCCGCTGGGGTTTCCTAGATTCTCGCATATAGTGGTTAGTTACAAGAGCCGGACCCTTGGCGAGCAAGAGTTCCGTGTTAATCGTGGATGCGGACGCAAGGGGTCTAACGGTTGAGGGTTCAGCCCGTTATGTACCTTGCGCGCATCTCAAAGCCTGGTCCATGGCCAATCTAGCCATTGGGCTTACCGTAAGCCTAGGATTTGTAATCATTGGGCCTGAGCCCAGTATGTATATAGTGTGTATTGGACCTCGTGGGCCTGCAATACATGCTATATGTCATCAGTAACTATGCCAATAGTTGGAGAAAAGGTAGTGTGCCCATCACGACGTCCTCTAATGACACATCTACCTAGTATTTCATGATCCGGTTTCTTGACTTCAAAGCTTGAACTTTGGGTGGACGGGAAGTGGTGATGACTTGATTGTAGATTTAGACTGCCTGCTTGATTTTTATTTCACACCATTTTTATACCCCATGTCTTATCCTACCCTTTAGTCATGAAGCGTGTCTAGGTGATGCAGCGAGCAATCTTTGGTGTCTTGGCCATGGATTTGTTCATGTATCATTGATTTTGTCCACTTCGCCGTGACATGTTAGTAATGACGAGTCACCCCTTTAACCTTTGTCGTGTCTACCCACATTGCCTTCAAGAATTGTTTAGCCCTTAACTCTAGTGGTGGAGATTTGTGTAACCACCAAGCTTATGATAGAATACATGCTATGACTGTGCGATTGAGTGATCACCCCGAAATTGACACTTAGAATAGTTGAGAGATTTGAGTGTTTCGTTCCCATTTCATGCGGTGTTCGGCTTTGTTTTATTCTAGCATAAGGGATTTGTAAACTTATATTTTCCAGTTTATGGGAGATATCTTTTTAAGAATCTTTCTAATAAGGTCTACTTGAGGGCAAGTAGAGTTCAAGTGGGGGGATATTTGATAACATCAAATAGTCCTAAATATTAAGTGTCAATTTCCCCCGATAATGCTTGTAACTTTTATCATTTATATGGATTTACGCTTGTTTTCCATTGTTTTCCACTTTCAGGTAAATTACGAGCATTGGAGCTAAAGAGATGCGAAATTGGAGAAATATCAAAGATTTATCATAGTATGCTGACTTTGAAGAAGTTACGGCGTAACTCATCTCACACATTACGCCGTAACTAAAGCGTGACTCAGAAAGCCAACTCGTCAGAAGGTTACGGCGTAACTCTCACAAAAGACTACGACGTAACCATATTAGGTCAAATGAGGTTCCACGCCGCTGATAACTACGCCGTAACTATTGTACAAACTCCGGCGTAACCAAGTAATATTAAAGATACGGCGTAACCACTTATAAGGTTACGCCGTAACCACGAAGCGCTTTTCTTTATTTATGAGTCTTGTAGCTAGACTCGAAGTCGTGCCCCTACTTTCCTTTTATTTTAGAAGCCTATTCTATTTCCTTAAATCTTCTCTCATCATGAATATATTCAAGGCCTAACTCTAGACAAGCAATGTAGTGCAACTTGTTCTCCAAATCTACTTCAAAGGCCGGAATGTTGTCTACATCAAGATCATCAATACCCTCAAACTTCTTATTATTGTAGGGCATTATATATTTAACACACTCGGTCCCATTTGAGAACTTGGCTATTCCTTCTTCTTGATCAAAAACCATCTTAGATTCCTCAATAAATGGTCTCCCAAGGATCACATCTCCTAAAAACCCATCAATGATGCCCTTAACATCTTCCAAGATCATAAAATCACACCTATACGTGAAGTTACCTACGAAGACATGCAATCCTTTGACCCTCCCAACATAGTTACTCACTTTCCTAGGGTGAAAGGGGTCCCTCATAAGTCCTAACTTCTTGCTCATGATCCAATTGTAGTTGAGCCTAGACATTATGTTCGTGGGTGCCTTATAGTCAATGTAAGTGTGATCCCTATATAAGTATCCAATCATGCACGGTATTTTAATGTTCTTAGGGTCACCACTTTTTATGCAAGGCTCGAAAGGTGGTCGCAGGAAGTTAACTACGTTATAGTGATAGGCGGTTTCCTTCCCATTAGGGTATGAATTGAAATACTCCCTATGTTCATCCGCCTCCTTACTACCTTCCATAACTTCTAATACCTTATAACCTCCTTCTTCTAACTCATCATCCGAATCACTTGAGGTCAAATTACTATCTAAAGTACTAGTAGATTCCATAAGATCTTCCTCAAGAGCACTTTCAATTATCCTATTCAATTTCTTAAGCTCTCCAATTTCACTAACAATACGAGCTCAGAGTTGGTTGGAAAAAGTTGGATCAAGTTGTAGGTTGTTGTTTGGTGGGTTATCACCTTCCATGATGAAAAGTTATGGGGTTACTAACACAGTCACGAAGAAGGGGGATAGACTACGAGGAAGCTAATATTGAGAAAAAATCTTACTTGATATGAATCAAGCAAGGGAACCTAAACGAGATAGACTCCTAACTAGCTATTCTATTCCCCGACAGCGGCGCCAAAAACTTGATACGCGTAAAACGCGCGTTCGGGGTCAAAGGAAACTTCCTTTTCTTTGAGCAAATTTGTCAACCACCTAGGCAGTGAACCTAATCATTGTAGTGTAGTATTAGGGTAAGACTCGGGATTGATATCGTTCTCTAGGGGAATAGGAATGCTAGTGAGAAATTACTACGCTAAGGTTAGGGTTGAGGAAGATTCCTTTTTATCTTTTTTATATTTTTTAGAAAATTGAAAGGTACGAATCTCGGGGTATTGGATTTGGGGGGTGGTATTTCTACTGATTACTATACTATTATCTAGTCTAATTAACTAAGCTAAGGGGTAGTCTATGTCTAATTGATGTGTGCTCGTATGATGATTAAAAATGTATCTACCTAGATGCTACTTCTCCCTAGTTATATTTTATTGATGGTTGAATTGTCACGTCCTTATTCTTAATGCGTTGTGTCTTTTAAGGTCGTAGGGTATGCTTTTTTCCATAACTCTTTGAGGATACCTTAAGGTTATTGCCTACAAAATCTCTAGGATTTATAAACTAACTCTATGGTTATCTTTGGATTTTTAGCCTACAATAACTCTAGCCGATTATAAACTAATGTTCACAAAGATTACTCAAGCATTAAAAACACAACGATGGCCTATTGCAATCCTACGCCAATTACAATCAAGAATAGAGACAACCAATCATATTCAATAACTATGTTTCATAGATCTAAGCAAACACACAAGTAAATTAGCCGGACATGGTAAACATGCAAGCATACACACAATCATCAAAGACATAATGAAATCAATGAAGTAAATTACTTATCTTGATGTACAATAGGGTATGAGAACCCTAAGATACTGTCCAAGACAACCAAAAATCATTTTTAGGTTTTACTCCACAGTTTTACGTCTCTAAAAGTCTGAAAATTTTAATTCTATATATAGAGTTACAACTGCGACGGCGTCACTCTTTAATTGTGACGCCGTCGGATCGCCGCCATTAGGGTTTCGTCTTGACCAAGTAAACTTTGTGACGGCGTCACATTGGGGTTGTGACGTTGTCGGCTTCATCTTTTGACGCCGTCTGATTCTAGATCTAGGTCGTCTAAGTTGTGACGCCCTACTCTTTAAAGCCTGACGCCGTCAGGTACAAAATAGCAATTTCACTTCTGAGCCGTCACAATTAGAGGGACGGCGTCGACCTTTATCTATGACGCCGTCGGATGCGTTTCCAGCAGCTTCAGTGTCTTGATCTTGACTTTAGCTATTTTCTTCACATATTCACGCCTTTTCGTCCAAATAAGCATCATTCTAGCATTTTGCCTTCAAGAGACCTAAAAAGTGAAAAGGAAAGAAATTAAGCAGTAACGGATATAAAGGTTGTCGATTAAGGGCTTAAATGACCCCTCAAAAGTGTACCTTTTAAATGCTTATCAAGAATCATTGGAAAAAGCTTTAAGTTTAGGAAATGTTTTGGGCTTTTCCAAGATAGAGTCACTATCCTTAATGGGGATAGGAGCTGAAGCTGGTTTAGCACAAAATGATTCGATGTTAGAAACAAGGAGATTTACATTGAATAATTTTTCACGAAGTATATCATCCTCGTTTCCAGATCATCAAAATCTCTCAACTCCTCTAAGCTGACGAGCTCAGAGGGTAACTCCTCAACATAATCGATGTCTCCATAAGATAAAGAATAATCAAACGAAGTACAATCGTTGTCAGAATCGGAGAACATCTCGACATGATCGTTTGGAATGTCAAGAGGAGGAGGATTATCATCAAAAGGTACATCACACATAATACCGGAGATACCCTCGGACTCACTTGGGGTTGAGACAAGGTCCTTAGCACAAGCCTTTATTACTTCATTTAATTCCGTTTCCGGAATAGTGCTAAGATGCTCGTCCCCCATTAAAAGGTTGTCTGAAGGTTCTATGGTAGATACGCAAGATAAGGGTGGTTTGTATGCAAGTGGCGGAGAATGGACATGTGCGGTACTTTGTAGGGAACGCCTTTATCGTCTCCCAATCTTCCTCATCCTCATCATCAATAATGCAAGCCTCGTTAAATTGGGAACGTCTTTTAGCTGCTCGTTCGTCGGCTAGTAACCTTTCATTGCGAGCTGCTTGTTCTTCGGCTAGTAATTCTCCCATGGTTTTCTTATGAAGATCTTGATTTTTATGGTTATGTTTAAGGAAAAAATTCTTAAGATCATTCACTAAAGCTTGAAAATCTTGGATAAATTCTTAGGAACTGGCTGAGGTGGAGTTCGAACCGCATGGTACTATAGAGGTTGGAAATGGTTAAAACCGGAAGTATTATAAGAAAGATTAGGTTCATAATAATTTTGATTCCACGGTTGACATTGATAATCATCATGCGGACCCACACAATTTGCACAAGAAAATTTTGGTGTTTCTTGAGACGACCTACCATTGAAATTTGGATAGTATGTATCTAGTTTGTATGAATTCTATGGAGTGTAGTTGAAATTGTTTTGAGGATAATTGAAAAAGTTCGGAATAGAATCATAAGCGAATGAATTCTCAACGCAAATCGAACAAAATCCATCATTAAGATAATTTCCACACCACTCGCACATACATTTGTAACAATGAAAACCTTTTGGTAACAAGTCTCAACAACCGTAGCAATAAACTTGATCGAATGAAGATATCTCGAGTTCGGGAGTAGGAATCGAGGGTTCATCAATATTACATCTAACATGTATAGCGGTATTTTCCGAAGTTGAATCTTGATGAAGTCCATTTAAGTAGTTTTGAATCATGTTCTTGATTTTGGTATTCCTGGCCCTAAGGAAATCCTCCTCTTAACCCTCGGTGGGTGCTTGAGGTAACTCCGGCGTTGGAACGGGTTCGTCAACAATAGAACGTATCTCGGGTAGTGGCGGGTGGTCGAAAAAACTTGGAGACTCATCGAGAGACGTTTTATCGGATAATTCGCACCAATAGCAAAATTCGCTTCCACTAGGCCATCCACACCGCTTACATATACATTTGTGACAATGATGCTGATCCTCATCCTTCGGCTTTTACAATGGAAACAACGACGATGATCATCGTCATAAGAATTAAATATATAGAGGTTTAACAAGAGAATTAAATGGTTATGAAGATAAAGAAGAGCATTTTTTAGGTTTTATAATGAAAACGAGTGCACATGCACAAAAACCAATCAATCAAAACGATACTGAAGCAAAAATACAAGGAACTTAAACCAATAATCACAAGCGATACGGTAGCTCTCCAAATGAAAAAATGTACAAAGGAGTGGAGAAACAAAGGTCAACGTGAAGCTTATTAAAAACATGTCTCTTTCAGGTCACAATTTAATGCGCACCCTTCCTTAAATCCCTCTTATAGTTTGTTTATCAATTAGAGGTGAGCCGATTTTTCGCAAGCGACACAAAGGCAAGTTTTGATTCTTTAGTTTGGCAACTTATTATGATAACATTCAAGTTGAGAATGTTATATGATTGATGTATTCTATTTTATTAGAAAAAAATGACAAGGAAAATCTTTTGTATTTTTATCTTTTACATATATATACAAAGAAAAGAAAAATATTTTTGTGTTTTTGTATTTTTATAAAACGGTAACTTCACGAGGAAGGATCTTCAAGTCACTAATCATCAAAACTTCACGATATTGTCGCAACATACCTCCCCGGCAGCGGCACCCAAATTTGATTCGTCTCAAAAGTATATATATAACACAAATATCAAAATACCAAGTGAAACGCGAGATTCGACAAACAAACCCTTTAGGAAAAAGGTTAACGTGCCAAAACTCAAGAAGGTGATATATGTGATACCGGGAAATTGATACCCGGGTCGTGTCCCAACGAGGTGTGAATGGAAGGATTTGTTGAGCTTTGTGATTTGAACTTGAATTGGTTTTTAAGAATTTGAGATTTTTAATTACGTTTCTACAAATTAAAGCACGTGAATTAAAATTAAGCACGTAATCAAAGAAATTAACTATTTTAACAATTACTAAGCATAAAAAACAATAAAACGAAGTTAAATTACGTCCTAGGGTGCTAAAACACAAAAACGCGAAAACTCGGGCTAATCCCGAGCTTCAAAAGTGAAATAATTGCAAATTAAGGCCTACGGGTGCAAAACTAATTTTCCTATGTTCTAAACGACTAAAAATAATTTTGGAAAAAGCCGGGTATTTTTTTGACTTTTAAGATATTTATTATGAATTAACTAAGATTAAAACTAAATTAAATGATAAAAAATATTAAATGAATTTATAAAAATATGCAAAAAAGTCCTAAACATACTTTGAATAACACAGATCCTAAGAAAAATAAAAAACTAGGGTAGTGATGTTTGGAATAAGCCAGAAATAAGCTCTAAAAGCTTATAAGTACAAACTGTTAAGGTTACCTAAAGGAATTAATTTTGCAACGTACACCCCGGACAAGTCCCAAGGGCAGTTGGTTGAGGTGTTGGTGTTGGTGTCGTGGGTGTGGAGACCCAGGTTCAAACCTGGGTCTTTGCACTTCTTGCAAATATTTTTTTTTTAAACTTTTCTTTTTGGAGATCAAAGATTAAGCCGGCCACTTGTGAATGGCCGACCGTAACAAGCTTAAAACTGCTTAAGCACGAATGCAATGAAGATCTGGGGAGTATAGGGTTTCCCCGGGTCGTTATGTCCCAGCGAGCTATGCAATGGATTACCAAACGTAAAGTGATCGAGAAATTTGAACAGAAAAAGGGATCTGATATGATTATAACTACAGAAAAAGCCAACAAATTACAACGGCTTAAATGCAAATTAAAGGAAATTAAAAAGATAAAAACTATTAAATAAACGCTATCACTATATTTAAAATGATGTTTTTGTTTTTATGTTTTTATAAAACTGAATTAAAAACTACGCGACGTACAAGTGAAAAAGTGAAACTTATACAATATAAATCCTAAAAATATGAAAAATACATTTTTACAATCCTAATGATAAAAGAAAATTTATAGAAAAAGAAAATTATTTTTATGACTATTATTCTAATTATTATTAATTTAAAACTATTTTTAACTATTTAATATTAACCTAAAATACAAGAAAATATGAAACAATGCTAGAAAAATAAAATTAAGACTTAGAAAAATCTAAAATATCAAAAAAGAATTTTCAAAACTATTTTTGTATTTTTCTGATTATTTTTGGATTTTCTAGGAATTAAATACTATTAAAAACTAATTAAATTATTTAAAAATACAAATTTAACTAAGAAAAATATGGAAAAATATTTTTTTGGCTTTTTATATTTATCTAAACTTTAGAAAAATGAAAAATTATTTTTTTGAAACTTTTCTGAATTTTTTGTATTAAATGCTATTTAAAAATGCTTAAAAACTAATTTAAATGCAGAAAAATAACAAACAAGCTTGGAAAAATCTGAAAATTTCAGTAAAACTCTAAAATTATATTAGGAATCTAAGAAAAATGGAAAAACAGGTGCTTGTGTGGAGGAATTAGGAACTGATGTGGAATGTGCTTAAGAATAAGCACTTGGATAAGCCAAGAGCACACCAAAATGTACCAAACTGAGACAGAAGCAACAATAAGCTAAAATAACTCTAAAACAACTAAAATCAACAAGCCATAACCTCTAAAACAGTTTTTGGGGTACTACTTTAAGCCCAAGAATAAGCAATCAAATAAGCTAGCAACTAAAAACCAAAACTTATAACTTACACTAGACCTAGGTGAGACCTTGTAAACCAAAATACAGACCAAGGTGAGCTAAGATTAGCTCTGTGCAAGGTCTGCAAGAACTGCACAAGTCCTGTGCAGTTCAAGCACCTGTGCACAGGGCACTTATCCCCTTTTTGACAAGCATTTTTGAACCTCTAAAAAAATTCACAAAATTTTATAAAAATGATGAAAAGAAAGTAGACCAAGGGAATTTTTCAAATACCAAGTTTCACTTTATTTGGTTCAGAACTGAAGCAATGAAAAATCCCTTTCAGTTGGCTCAAAACAGGTATTTCAAGCTTTTGACTTTTGAAGTGAAAATGAAACTTGGACTTTTTTGAACTTTGATTCAATTTTAAGGACTGATCTAGGTTTTATATGATGAAATGACACTAAAGCAACCTTTATCAATGTATTTTAAACACAATTCAAGACTTTGATTCTCAAAAAACTCAACAGTGAAACCTATAAGACAGATAGATATGATTTTTGACTTTTAGAGTGTGCAGGCTCAAATTGATGACAGCAATGAGCTCAAAAGTGCTAAGTAGACATGAACCAACATGTTTCCAATCCAAAACAAACCTCAAACATAGACCAAGCAACAAATCCAAACACCCTTTAATTCAACTGTTTTGCAATTTTATTGAGATAACAACTGACCAAACTTGTATCAATGATCAAGCTAAGTCTATAAGTCCTAAATACAGTTACTTAAACAAGATTTAACCAGTTATGACAACAATTGAAGATTATGCTAAGAAATCTTGAAAATTACTTACAAAGGGTCCTAGCCACTATGGCTTGAAACAATGAACCAAAGTACCACTAACCTATCCAAAACCAACCCAATGTCTCTGAACTAACCCAAATCCATGTCTGCCTCAACCCATTTCCAACTCCATTTCCATTTTAGCCCCCAGTTGACTTTTGTTGACCAGAATACAAAATGGCTTGAAACTTGACTTTAAGCTTATAAAAAGCTATAACCAGCTTAAATAAGCTTATATAAACTTGACAAGAAGCTATATGAAGCTTGCATTTATGAAATGGAAACTTCTATTTTCAACAGTAAGCACATAAAGATGAAATTAAATGAAACTTGGAATTAATGATTAAAACTTGATCAAACTGAAAATGTAACTTGAGTTTAAGACTTAGGAACAAAATATTACAACTTTTGAGTTAAATTAAGACATGACTAAGAAAAACGACATAAGAATAATTTAAAACTAAAACTACTACTACTTCTTTCCTCTTCTTGCTTTCTTTTATAATCCCAGCTCTTTCTCTTTCCATTCTGATTAATTCCCACTTGTTTCTCAGCCATTGGATTGCAAGAAGTGATCTTGACCATTAAAACGGATTTTGGCGCCAAAATTGGTATTTGACAATTGGGGTTGAGTGAGGGGGAGGGAGGTGCATTAAATGCATCTTGGATGTTAGTTGTAGGTGGGGGGACATGGAAAATGGGTTTTGAGCTGGGGGGATGGGTTGTATCTTGTTGCAGACAAAGCAGGTGGAGAAGGAAGACTTTGGCGCGCTTGGCTTATTTGACCAAGATTTGACCGGGGTTAATAATCAAAGGGGGGTCCAAAATGTATTATGACAGGGGGTCACAAGTAAAAGGCAGGGTCATATGGGTTTGTGATAGGGTCCAAATGGGAGTTAAAGGGTTTAATATTATAGGGACCTTTGTGTAAATTCTGAAAACTGAGGGACCTAAGCTGCCAATTCTGAAAAGTTGCTTCAAGGGTTAAAAGTGACAAGCTTCCATAATACAAGGACCAATCTTGACATTTTTCAATTTTCCAGGGGCCATTTTTGCCAATTTTCAAAGTTGGAGGACCAAACTTGTAATTTTCTCAAACTTTTTATATTTTTCACCAAAGGACTTATTTTGACAACTTTTGATTTTAAAAGGACCTTTGGTGATTGTACTTTTGAAATTATGTGCTCAGGGACTGTTTTTGACAACTTTTGAAACTTGGGGGACTGAAACTGCCAATTATGCAAACTTAGCTCATTTTTCATCTGATTTTAAACATTTTGCATCTGAAACATATAAAATGCAATTTTGGAATATTTTCAGTATTCTGATGCATTTCTGAGCATTTTTAGACGTTTTGCAGTTCAGATTGACCCAAAAATGATGAGTATTTACACACTCATCAAAGATGCAATCAAAATAAATGATTTTTGTAAAAACGTTTCTTTTTGAAATCCAACAAATAAGATATAAACTGCTTATTTGCCCACGGCTTTGGACAAAACACTCAACCAAACACCCCTTTACTTGGTTTTAAGCAAAAAATGAGCATGAAAAGCAGCTGAATAAGCAATTTTAGGAAGAGAATAAGCTAACACATGTACAATCTAACTAAAATATGCTACAAACATCATAAAGCAATTAAAAGAAGGGAAGGAAAAGCAGTTGGCACAAGAGTTAAACTAAGGGAATCCTAAACTAGAAAATGGGAAAATAAGCACTTAAAGCCTACGAATAAGCACCTAATAAGCTAAATATGATCTATCCTAATCTAAGTATACTAATGAGAAATAAAATCCTAAATAAGCTAATTCGAGAAACTAATAAGCACCAAAAATAAACGGTCGTCTGTTGTGGTGGACTGCAGCAAGTCAGGGATAAGAGAGGGTGGTTATGGCTTATAAATAAGCCACCAAAAGTTTTTCAAACTCCAAAAAAAACTAAATACATAAAATAGGAACTCTAAATAACCTAAAAAGCTAAAATTGGGACTAACCAAGGGTGTTTGACAGCTTAAAAATAAGTTGTCAAACAAGGGGAATGGTGTTCTTGGTATTCTGTGACAGAACAGGCAAAAAGGGGTACTATCTAAGGCAATTAAGCTAACCTAATAGAGTCCTAAGTGCTTGAAACTAGAAAACAGATGAACATAGGTGTATAAAGATTAAATGAAAACAAGTTTTAAGAACTTTTAATGTCAAAAAGCAGTTTCAAAGGCTATTGAACAGCAGCTTATGCTGTTGTTCTTTATGCTTTCAAAAAGTGTGACAGACCCAAATTTTTGTATCCAAATTCTTTCAAAACTTTTTTGCAACCAATTCTAATTACCACAAATGACTTTAAGACACTAAATACACTTTGACTTCCCAGGTAAAAGTGAGTAAAACTTGAGTTGTGACCCAATTTTAAGCTAAATCCAAACACTCATTTAAGGGGATTTTTCTTAAAACTGATTTTTAAAAAGAATGGTTGGTTTTATTTTTTATTTTTATTTTTTTTTAACAGATTACAAACATAAAAAAACTATTGATCAAATAAGAACAAGTGAAAAGCAAATAAGCACGTAAGTGCTTATTTGCTGAAATAAGCTGAGAAAGATTGAAACTAAAGAAAACTTTTCATTCATAAAAGAAAGACATTACAATCTAATTGAAAACTAAAAAAAAAAAAAAAAAAAAAAAACACTTATTTTTAATCTAAACCCCAAGTGCCTTATACATTTGGCTACATAAGCTATTTATTCTACAACTAAGATAAGGTCTTCCTTTTCTCTTGTGTTTCTTTTGTGAGGGAAAACAAAGCAAAACCATCTTGTGCTTCTTTCCTGATCATCCAAGCCATCAAATAGTTAGGTACAATCCAAGAATTCATCTGATCCGTTTGTGAGGCTTTTTGGTGCCTTTGGATTGCCACAGTTGCATCCTGGAAAGGAGGGAATAAGAGTAGTGGGTTGGGAATTGGGGGTTACTGGATAAAAGGGGATTAGGGTTCATGGGTTTTGGGTATTACTGGGTAAAGTGGTGGAGGATCTGGGTAGAAGAGAAAGAAGAAAAAAGAGGAGGGAAAGCAGGAGGTCGTTTTATTATTTGGGATGGGGTGTTCATGGATGGTGGCAGGGATCAAATGGGAAGGGTGCGGGTCCAAGGGAGTGAAGGCGTCAAGGAAGGAATGGAGGGTTTAAAAGAGGTTTTGTATTAAAAGGGTTTAAGTATATTTATTTATTTATTTTTTTGTAAACAAAAAATTGGTTTTAATAAAAATGAGATTTTACAAAAAAAAATGGATTTAGGGGTAAAATAGGAATGTTTTTGAATTTTTGGTTAAAAAGGGTAAAACAGTCATTTTAGGGTTTGGGTGAAGGGCAGTTTGGTTTTGAGATTTTTTTTCCCAAACTCACTCCAAAAACATGTCCGGGTCTTTAATTGACCAACGAACGTAGAAAATCACTTCCCGGCTTCGTCTGTTTCAGCACTTTTCTGATTTTGGCTCGATTTTGTCCGTTTTCGCTCTGTTTTCAATCCTTTTGTACCTTCAAGACATAAAACACACTTCGAGGATATTTGTGGCATATTCTGAGCATATTTGGGTGTTTTTGGTCATTTTTGTAGTCTTAGATGGGTAAAAATGATGAGTGAATAAGCACTCATCACATAGATAAATATACTAAACTACCTTTAACTTTTGTTTCTATAACATTAAGGTCCAACAAAAAGCGACAATATGGCCTATACAGGAAATTGTAATAATCACTGACAAATGCTTGTTACTTTTCATACTTACTGAAAAGTCGGTTTTAAATTAGAGGAAAGTTCAATACGGAACAAGAAAAAACTAAAGAACAAATCACTCCATCCTGACCATTGATCTCAATTTGATCTGACGGTTGCATCTCTTTTTCATCCATCTCATTAATATAGCTACAGGGGTAGGTTTGTAAATCCGTGCTCCCTCATTTATACTCAGACACTCACACTTTATCTCTCTCTCACCAAACAATTCATCTTCTTAGATCTACACATTTCATCTTCTCACAAAATAATAGTGTATTAAAAACCATTTTGATTTTTTGTTGTTACCGGTAGTGATGTCGTGTCACTCATTTTCCGGCCACCGGAAATCTTGTCGTTGCCATAGTGGGGTTTGAACAATCGTTGCAAGTTATCTTCTCAGATCTACACATCTTCTTTTTCTTCTTCTTGTTCTTTCTCTTCACACTCAACCACCACTGATACAAACTCGTTTAAACTCGGTGGAGGTGACCGAGTCAACTCAATTTCTTCTTCATTACTAGTAGTACTAATATGAACAAAAGATGGTTTTTTTCTATCCTTTTTGGTGTTGGTCTTGTTTTTGTTGTTATGAAGAAGCAAAGTATCTTCAAAAGCATCAATGATGTTATGAATGAGCTGGCGGTTGAGTGAAGAGTCCCAGAGGAACCAGTAGCTCATGTATCAGGTGAAACATTTGCAGCTGAAGACAGGGTGAAGAAGACCAATTTGATGTTTGTTAGTGGATAAGTTTGTATTATATATTAATCAGCGGGAATAACTTAATGTCTTGATTGGGATTTACTGAGTTTATATATTTAGTTTACTTGCTCTATCAAATTATTATCAAGAAGCCAAGTATATTAGATCTACAAGATTTTGTTATAGTAAGATGCTCAATGTTAATTTATGTCATCTTTTTGTTACATATTGGATTTCACAAACACACTAAACCAAAGATCAAAGAGGCGTATACTATGGTTTTAGAGAGAGAAAGTTAGAGGTTGGGAACTTTAGTGAGAGAAAGAAAAATCTTATTATGAGCTCCAACTCTCTACCTTGAGAGGTAGAGAGTATTTATAGTCTTACACAAATCGCCACCTACGGGCTGTGGATCAGGCATACAGTGGGTAAAGACCCGTCCGTCCTCCACGGTGTTACTTAACTAAATACTACTAAACATTAACTAATCTACGACTACGAGCTTTCTAACGATTACATATACTTGAGGTGACCAACTCTTTAATAACTGGATTTACTAAATCCTAACACTTTTGAATCAGTTTTTGTTTCTAACTGAGCCTCATCATTATGCTACTGCGGATTTTCAGATTTTCAAGACACAAGTGAAAGTTGCTGCTTTTGGTAACATTGAAAACCACTTCTATAGTGGTTGGGTTTAATATGTTAGTTATTAATTTTGCTAATCAAGATACTCTATGACTTATTAAGATGTAGAATTTAGCATTTGATTTTGTAATTACTACGGATAGAACTTATGGTGATAGCTGCGTTTAAAATTTTAACTAGTTATAAGGTAATCAAGATATTTTGTTAGATTCGATGCAAACATATTGATGTACATAATTTAGCATTTGATTCAATGGCTTACTTTTTTATTCTAAAGTGATTCATACATAATCCCATGATTCATACATAATCCCATGTGATTCTTTGACGAATCCTTTGTGATTCTAGATGAATCCCTTGTGATTCATATAGAGTCACATCTTTCTTTTTATTTTTTGAAAGTGAATCAAATGAAATTTTGTGCAAATCACATGTGATTTTACCTTAAATTATTTTTTCAAAGTGACTCATTTTTAGATTCAAACTGAATCTCACGTAATTTATATTTTTTCATAACATAGCAAAAAAATAAATAACAGAATCACACGTGACTTTAGGAATTTATTTTTGAAATTAAAGATCACATGTGATTTATACATGAATCACGACAAAAAACAAAATCATGTGTGATCTATTCATTTTTAGATTAAAAAACAAAATAACGTGATTTATATACGAATCACAACAAAAAAACATAATTATGTGTGATTTACTCATTTTTACAAATCACTTGTGATTTTTTAAATATAAAAAATCACATGTGATTTTTTTACGAATCACGTGTGATTTTTCTGGGAAAAAAAAAATAAAATAAAAAAAAAATCGTCGAAAATATATAAAAATGCATTTCTCTAGAAAGATGGTTTAATTCTTGTCGCGATGGTGTATTTTTCGTAACTTAAATATTTACCGTTTACAAGATATGTTGTTTTTAAAAAAAAAATGTGAAAAGTGAGTTTTTTTATTAAATGAGCTATAATTTTGCCCTTATTTTATTATTTTTTGGTTTAATCTCTATTGATAAAAACAAAATGAAAGGCTAGAATGTTCTTTTTATTTTTTTTTATTTTTTTTTTATATTTTTTTTTCATGGATCTCACCTCTTGAAACATATTCATTTGTTTGAATACATGTTTTCTCGCATTTGTTTATGTAAACGCTATGCTCAATCAAAATTAGAAACTATATGTATTCCTTCTGGCTATGTTATTGCTAAAAATAACATGATCAAAAGCTTTAACTGACTTTGAATGCAAGCCAAGTTCAAAGTAACAATTTCTTTGTGCTCAAACGCATTAATCGCTCATCCTTATCTCAAACGCATTAATCGCTCATCCTTATGTCGAACCTATCATCTCTTTGATGATCTATGCAGTTTATGTTTTGTTATTGGACTTAGATCCCTCCTCGATCCGATGTTTTCATTTGGGTTCAGATCCTACCTCGTACTTTGTATTACCGATGAAAATTGTTGATTTTTAGAAGGAATCTTCATTTTGCTAAAAGATACTCGTAGTACGTTAATTTGCTCACATCATACGAGTCCATGAATCTTGTCTATGTCCCATATATAGATATATTCTTGTATGTTCGTTTAATGTGCCAAAACTTTATATAAGCAATTCGCAAAGTATTTTGTATTTACTAACAGGGCGTCATTGAAGATGTGTAAAGTGAGCGATCGCTTGGGGCTCAAAATTAATAAGGGCATCAAAATTTGCCCCGTTAATAATTATATATATGTATACATATTTTTCATGAAGAAAAAAAATATTTAAATCTATACTATCTAATATATTAAAATACTGTACCACATCCCTAAAGCACAGCATTAAATTTTATTATTAAAAACACTTTCATATTTAGCACAAATGTACAACACCCAAATGCATCCTAAAAAAAACATGTGCTGATCATGTGACTTATTTTTCCCAACCTTCTTTCTCAAGTTTCATTATAATCCGGTCAACACACATTCATATCCACCGAGTTTTGTTCGTCACAAATCTGGCAACTAATTAATACTTTTAATTATGCGTTTCATCCATTCAATCAAAGTTTCAATCTGTCAATTTTTCTTGCCCAATACGTTTGGCGTTTCAATGCATATATCACCTCTCAAAATAGTTGAATCGCTGGCATCATTTTTATTTGGTAAGTATCTTGATTTTGGTTTAATTGTTATTTGGTTTAATTGTTATTTTGGTTTAATACGTTTGGCGTTTTAATTGTTATTTGGTTTATGTTAATTTTTGTAGTGATTTTAATGATTTTATATAATGTCCAACAAGAACCCTAAAAAAAATTTGGGCCTTTTTTATTCTTTTTGGTAATGATCTTAATTTTGGGAATATGAGTATGCAAAATAAGTTTTCTGATTCATATGATCCCTAATTTTCAGGGCGACACACATTGTATAAATTAAGGATGTCCGTGTTGATAAAGATGCACACCTCATTTTCTTACCTAAGCGTTGAATATCAAATCAAGCAATGGCAACCTTTGTTTCTGGGTATATCAACGATTTATCACCTGTTAAGGACAACATCAAGTTACGAGTGCGTATTCTTCGCACTTGGATGCAACCTATGTTTAGCAAGCCAAATATTGTTAATATGCAGATGATCGTTTTTGATGAACAGGCAAGCATCTACTTATGTTATGCTTCAAATTATACTTTTTATTTGTGTCTTTTTAAGTAGCATTGTTTGTTGATTTTTGGCATTTTAGATATGAATTGTTATTTTGTATAGAAGTTTTGCTTTATGTACTAAACTTTAAAATATTCACATTTTTTCTTCCAGAACACTAGGATGCAAGAAACTGTCCGGATGGCGTTGGTCAGTGGTTTCAAACATCAATTAGAAGAGGGCAATGCTGTCATCCTTCAACGATATAGTCTTGGGGAGATTCAACCAAAGTTCCGCATAGTTAAAAAACCACTCCGCCTAAGCTTTCTTTCGAACACTGTCATAGAAAAGTGCACAGATTTCACCGGTTCTCGATATGGATTTGACTTTCGTCCATATGGAAACATTACATCTCTTAAGAATGAGGAAGTTGGCCAGTTTGGTATGTAGAATCGTTTTATTTATTTCTATACATTTGTCTTTTCTTTAGTACATGATATGGCAATGAATTGAAACTGTTTGTGTTTCAACATTATGCAGATGTGATAGGCCAGGTTGTTGCTTGTGATGACCTGGATACTTATGACAAAAACGGCAGGTCTGGAAAGAAGAAACCCATCACAATCATTGATGCTGAGTAGGTCATTCTAACAAACTTTTTACAGTTGCATTTACATTTACAATGTATTTACTGAATTGATAACAATCATATATACAGGGGCAATGAGTTGCCGTGTACGTTGTGGGGTAGTTTTGCTCAACAATTCGCTGATTTTTTGAATAAACTCGATGAACATGGTAAGATCATTGTTGTCCTCCAGCTGGCCATGATGAAAGTCTGGGATGGTACGTTTATATTCTGTTTACATTTAGTCTATTTATCTATGCACTTTTGACAATGGGTATAAATCCGAAATCATTTAAATATTTTGTACATGTTTTTGAATAAACAGGAAAAATGGCCATCTAAAATGGTATCAATGGAACAAGGTTGTTCCTCTTCAACGGCAAAGACTGTATACCTAGCAATGAATTTAAAGATGTAGAATCTTTTAGGAAAAGGTATCTTAAACCAATATTTGTATATGTTTTTTAAATTGATTAATATATTAGCGTTGATATGGTCCATACTAACTTCTGTCTTTTTAACCATACGTAGTTTGGTGGCTGCTCAAGGTACGGAGGATTCTCAACAAACTGCATCACGTATCTCAACTGCTTCAAAGAATAGTACAAAAGATGATTTCGTCACCAAATACATGTATAGAAACATTGCGGAAATTTTTGATGTTGAACAGGTAAATTCATTCACAATCCCAGCATTTACATATAGTATACTCGGCAATACATAAATGTACAATGAAACTGTTCCAAACAATACATTTTTGTTGGGTTATGTAATGAAATTTAGCATACCAATTTGATGTTTCATGTTTAAAACGATTGTACAAAAATAACACCAACTTATCCGGACATATATGCAGGGTGTTCCATCCGTTATCGTCGCTACAATTTGTGCTATCCAAGAGGAGGAAGGTTGGTGGTACCTCGGATGCAGGGTGTGTAGAAAGAAGTTGGTTAAGTCTTCTGATATTGTTGACCTTGAATCCGATACTACACCAAAACCGGCTGCTGGTCCTAATGAATGGTGGTGCTCAAAATGCAATGCTGCTGCTACGTCAATCAAAACCCAGTGAGTATATGCTTTCCCTTAAACTGGCTTTGATATGGCATTTGTTTTCAGTTGTTAGTGCCTCAGTGCCTGTGTACTTTTTTGCATTTAGGTTCCGCTTACAGGTGAGGGTTCAAGATGAAACTGGCACTGTATCAGTTTGTCTATTTAATGATGAGGTGCAGGCTATTCTGAATAACTTAACTGCTTATCAGTTGGTGGATAAGTATGGCAAGGTATAAATTGTTCATCAACAGTGCTAATTGTTTTAAACACTTTGTACATTCTAAATTGTCCACTCATTTACATGTCCTTATGTAGTCTGATGCTGTCTTCCCGACGGAGATTATGGAAATTGTTGATAAGAAATTTGTTTTTAAGGTGGCTGTTGATGCCAAAAACAAAGAAAAGCTGATGCCTGTCTTCAATGTATTGCGTTTGTCAAATGATCCCGATATCATTAAATCTGTTTGTGCTACTGCTACACCGGGAAAGGTGACGAATGAATTTAAATTGTTAAACGGTTTTAACCAAACTTCATGTACTAAGACATTACCAACAAAAATTTAGCCATATAATTTCTTTATTTCATTTGGATCTCAGCCTGAAAACGAAGCCACCAGCTTAAAGGTTGCTGATGTGACGCCATTTGTAAGTATTTTTCATTTATGCTACTGTACACATTTTTATGGCACATCTTCTACTGTGAGTTGCGACGTTTTATACCTTTTTACAATGATTAACCTACCCTTTGGGTGATTTTACGCAGGATTTGGAGTCACAGACCGATGAGAACACAACGTCGATCGCCGCCCTAAAGAATGATGTTGTGAATGCCGAGCAATCGTCTTCTGATACTACGTCTCAAGAAAAAAGGAAGGTTGATCCATTGGATAAGACTGACTTGCTCCAAGGCGAAGAGAATAGTGCTACCAAAAGGACAAAGTTGGTTCTTGACAAGGAGATTAAAGTTGAGAAGCCGTGAATGTAGTGTTTATTGGAGTTTTTAATTTTGAAATAAGCGGAAGCTGTGGATGGATATCCACGTAAACAATACTTTGTCCGTACCATTATCTTGGTCTTTCATTTTATTTTCCTCACTTATGCGATACTGTTTGATCTGATTTTACGTTGTGGACAATGTCTTATTAAGAATAACCAATCAGTACTTTGGTTAATTATTGGAAATAAGTTTTGTGCTTAAAGTTGTTTGTAGGTTTTGACAGCTACCATTATATACCTGTTTTTGGCTGTTTTGTTCATTTTGTAGGTAACGGTGTGCTATATTCTATGGAACCTATATCGCTTGATCAAGTTTATGTATTACCTACAGTCCTAATCACCTGGCACTTTGGCTATTAAGACCTTTTTTTATACTTCAAATTCTGTATTCATAAAAAACAAATGTATACTTGCACATTGAGTGTATTATTTATATGTTCTAATGAAAAATTTATGATACTATCCCATTTTTATTTAGTCACATTTGTAATTTTTCCTAACTATCAACGCAGTTGTATTGAGCATTTGTATTTTTGGCTAACTATCAATTCAGTTCTTTTTGTCTCTGAAGCATATTACACACTGGGTTCACTTCTTGATAATGATATGTAATTACCCTTTTTGGGACAACCAGTTTGTTATATGATATATACTCATTGTCACATATCTGTTATATCTGAAAACAAGATGCATACTCCCATCATATCACATATTGGACAACACTTATATATCTGATAGAACACTGCCATTCAAGTCATCACCAAGTTATCATGCTACCACCATTAAAAAATGTACATCGATTGATTCATATAAGCATCAACAAACCATTTTATCGTACATCTACAGATTCAACATGATTAGGGTATTATACATGTTTAACAGTAATATAGATCATCAAGTAGACAAATATCATGCATTTGTCGCAGTGATCAATTATCATCGTTAACGTATTTTGTGTACACTATCTTACATGAAGTTGGATAATCTAACCACTATCATCATGCACTGTTTTGATAAGTGGAACACCTAACGACTTGATAGTGTTTGAACTAAGATTCAAGATGTTTTGTGCTTGGAAAACGTAATCTTTCTATATCTAAACACGCAAAAAATCTCTTGAGCTTTTGGACTTTTGCAGTTGACCGGAACATGAGATATTAATCTATTGGGCTGTTTGGATTTAATGGGCTCATTTATAAGCCTAATTATGTGTAACTTATAAATTGAAGCATTCAACCAAGTCTACCAAAAAAAGGTCTATTTTTGCCACAAACATTTTTGTATCACAATAAAACATGTGTGTAGGACATATTTAAGGATCATGGAAGTAGTCTACATCGAAAGCTGTTTTAAATGACAACAAATGTATGTTCTTTTTGATTCAGATGAAGATGAAACCACATGTTTTATTGTGTCATACCATTAATATGTCAATATATACATTGGTCCACATTGTCATTCTAAAAAGTCAAATTACAAAAAAGGTATCCAGATGAACTTGGATGCCTACTTACTCAATCTGCTATATAAACATGTCAGTATAACAAACATTATAAAAAGGTACTAACCCACATACTATCATTCAGTTTTATAGCAGATTGTAACCCAACTAAAATTCTTACTACATAGACAAGCAAGCATACTTTAAACAATAACACACACTCCTAAAGGGAAGTAAGCTAATTAACAGATGACTGCATTAGTCTAAAGTAGTTGATTCAACAATATATAAATAAGAACTGACTGTCAACATACGAAACGTAGTAGGATAACACCTTAAACATAGTAGGATAATAGACTGGATGAACAAGTCATGTATCCAGCCATTATTCAACTTAACATATAACTAAACTACTAAAGTCTTGCCACCTAAACATTGTTTCAAAAGACACACACCCACTGACAATCCCGATAACAAAAGTCAAATCCACTTGAACACCTTCATTCAGCACATATCAAATATTGGAAAAAGCACAGGAAACTCCGGATCAACTGTCTCCGCCAAATCAGTCATCACGTTAACAAGCTGAAATCGAATCATTTTGTCCTTCCTGAAACGGCATTGCCTTTTGACATGTTTCCATTTGTCCTTTGCAATCATTGTTAGATGGTTCTTTCTCGGCTTCCTCTTCCGTGTCTGTTTGTGCCTTACAGTCACCAGGTCAACCGCAAACTCCATCCCACCGTGTCTAACAATTGCGTTGTCAAATGTGTGCAGTTCACTCTTATCAACAAACTTGGCAGGTACAGTCTGTATATGAAATATAAAACCTCAATAAGCTCTCATTTTTAAGTAGACATAACCAAAATTAAATACACAGAAACTGACATGCACTAACAATTATACGTAGTATCTACTTACCAAACGGTTCCTATCAAGGACATAGGCCAGCATTGGTGTGTAAAAACATGCATCTTCATTTCTATGCTGATCATGCCCTTCCCAGTCGCATATGTGAAACATTCTTGGATCTATATTGCAATTTGTGAACACAAAATATTAGAGTTATGCAATCACAGTAGAAGAGATGTGTAACATAAATATCGTATGATACCTTTGTCCAGGGGACCTCGACAGATAGGAAAAGCTAAATCCAATTCTGTTCTCGGGATGTCCTCAAAGCCTAAACCAAGTCCATCCCTTCCGAAAGTAATCATATTAAGCACTGCACCACCAAGATTTGTGAAAACCATTGGTTTCCCGGGTACCAGGTGTTGACTGTCAACAACAGTATTCCATCCATCTCCGTAAAACAAGTTTGCATAAACTTTTGGATTTGATGATCCTCGAATATGAACACGACGATGA
Organism: Chrysanthemum seticuspe; assembly: GCA_019973895.1. NCBI lineage: Eukaryota > Viridiplantae > Streptophyta > Magnoliopsida > Asterales > Asteraceae > Chrysanthemum > Chrysanthemum seticuspe. Next base: position 208,124,946 of record BPTQ01000007.1, on the reverse strand, counting down.
TTCACAGTTGCTAAATTCATTCCTCCCATCCGAATATAAAATTCGTTTGTCACTATATCTTGCAGGAAATCTCCGGGAAGCAACTACATACAATTGAAAATAATCAACATACTGACAGATTTATAAACTTCATATTTGAACTTAAAAAAAGACGTTACAAAATAGATAATAGTTCGTGTGTGCTTACCGGAGAATGTCCAAGATTCTCGCCCTGAAACACTAAGCATCTCATCTGCCTGCTGCCTATCAGGCTGCTGTCATATCCACCGCATTCAGCGCCAGCACGATTGTAGGCAGTTACGTAATACGTGTCTTCCTCCTCCTTTATAAAGTGCAACATTTCCACGTCTGTATACCTACTCTTCTCCAGAAACTTGACCCACTCATTGCCGTACAATTTGTAATGGTTTTCTAAGCTTTGTTTTATCCAGACTTTGTGTTTTATTCCCCGATTATGTATTAAGTACAGCCATGGTGTTCCATCGTAGAAGCTTTTTGTGAACAGAGATGGTAAACGCTGACAACACAAACAAAATAAAACAAATATTCAATTATAAACATGAGTATTAATGTTTAAATTATCACCTTACGCGCATACCTGACTTTTCGCAAACTTTGCTTTGTTTACAGCAAACACAAATTGAACACTCATCCTGTCAAATTATGAGTAACATATAGATTAGTTAAATGATTCGTTTTGCAACAACATTGGAAACAAATATAAGCAATCAGACTGTATTTGTACACAATTATCAAAACAAGTATTCATTTTAAAACATATGAATCACTTTACAAATATAAATTCGCATATCCTATATGATAAATAAACAAATGGTTTACTTTTATTCACGACAGTCATAAGTGATTACGTTATAACTAATAGTAATTTATGTTTCCTTTAGAAACAAACTAATAATGAATATCATAAGTATACATTCACATGTCATATATATTGCAAAAGCGCAAATCGTTTTAATCGACACACTGTATGTCTTACGTGGATACTTTATACATACTACTTATTTCGAATACACTAAAAACACAACACCTTTATAAAACTTATACAGTATTACTACACTTTGTCCTTTGCGTAACCTTTCGATTATATGATTTCACTCTATAATCATATCATACATACCATGTAACAAAATAATGGACCACATAATATGTTATTCTGTTAACTAACTTTTAAACAAAACATACACCATATAAAATTAACTAACCTATATACTTGAAGACTAATCTTCATATCTATTACAGTTTATAGAAACTACAAAACAAATAGTCTTTCAAGTTAAACCTATTTCGTCAAATATGAAACCGCATACCCCAAGCAAGTATCTATGTATCAACATACTATAAATCACTACCATCTTAAGGGTTAAGAATCAACTTAAACCATACACAGTTGGTGTTGAATATATTATAGTTGTCATTCTTACTTACATGCAGATCATCATAAAACTAACAATAAATTTACTAGATTTGTATTTTGTTCAAGATGATTACCTCTTCTTGGTTAGAAATCGCTACAGTGTTGCTTGATTAATGAATGAGGTGTGTGTGAGAATTCATCTACCACCGGGTCATTTATCAAGGTAAGTTTGATATTTTTAACCAAGAACAATCATTACCTTTTGTAAATACACGTTTAATATAAATGCTATTTTTAAAAGTATATTTGTAATATTTGTATTCGTACTAAATAACAAATGACCCATCAAGTTAGTCAACTCTATATACGCATAAGATTTGTTTATACAATTAAATTATTTCATGTAATCAACTCACAAATTCTATGTAATTTCAAAAGTAAATTAGAGTATGTTAGAGATCAATTCTTAACTTAACTTTGTATACATTGTGTATAAAAGGTGCCACCAATGTAGGACATAAACACACAACTAATCTCCTACAATCACATTATGGTGAAGAACGACTCACCCAAGGTTCGTATGTATTTTTTGATATTCATAGACAAACCAAGTGATTAAACTTAAATAAACTTTTCGATACATTTGAAATAGTCAAATTTGTTCATTTTACTTTTATCTTACATCTTTGTTTCTATGTAGGCTCTCAAAAAAGAGGAAGCCAGTAAAGTGTTAAATACATTCGATCCATCCGATAAACCTGTATCTTTTATCGACATATCAGATGACAATGAGGTAAGAATTTGAACGTGCATATTTCATCGTTAATAAAGATGAATATTATATTTTTACAAACAAATTCAACAAACAATTTGTACAATTTTTAACCGATTATTACATTCTCAAGGAGTGCCCCGTATCTCGCAAACGTGGAAGATTGTTGAAAAAAGATGTTTCTGTGAATAACAATGTTGTTCACATTGTTTCTTCTGATGATGAAAATGTTCAGCCAATAACACAAAAAAAAGAAACCGTTCATGACACTGTACACAATTATAATGTGGTACGAATTGATCATCTATAATAGATTTGTTTTGCTATTACAATTGTTCAGTTTACACATATACAAGATATGACTAATATCATGTTCCACTACCTTTTACATAGGAAGATGATGACGATGGACCTGTAACGTTTAGTCGATCACAAAAAAGACAAAGGACTTTCTCATCAAATGTACTTCCATCAAGGCTCATGGACGTAGAAACGGATGATGATTTTGATAACGTTACCTTTGAAGATAATTCCATTCCCATTAATGATACGATTACTAATGGTACTGATAATGAAGATGATGATGGAATTAGTTTAGGCGATCTTGATACCGATATTGATGAATCTCTCGATGATATTGATGATGATTTGGCCGATTTTATTGAGGATGATGATGCAACTCCGTTTCCTACGGATGATGACAGTTATGACGACGATGTTTGATTGAATAAGAAATGTAATTGCAAAAAAATGTTCTTTTATCAATAAGACATGTTTCACTCTTGATATTCTTATTCACTATGTTAAGTTTTAAAAGTACATGCATTTTAATGAGAAAATATGCATTGATATTCTTATTCACGTTGTCATTGTCATTTGGGGTAACTAGGAAGGATTCTAAATGAGATCATATATATTTTCTGATGATACAATTTCTATTTATAGTTTTGTAGCAACTTTATATATGTCACTGATTTTGAAAGCTTATTTAGAATATTACTCAATCATGAAGGATCACATGTGTAAAATACATAATTATACTCACAAAATATCTATAAATACTCCTAATTCACATACATCTTCCAATACAAGTTTACACATGGCATCATCAAACCCTAAAAACAGAGAGCATAAAAACTCAAATACGGCTAAAACAAGTGCAAAGGTTAATCCTCCAACCGTTGCTGATGTTGATCCTGCAACGCAACCTACTGTTGAACCTGCACTGCATGATGGGCAGAGGAAACCATCAAATAACAAAGTTGATGATGCAATGAGATTTCTTGCATCGCTTTTTGAAGAAGGATCGTCTTCTCAACATGATAAAGGTATGTCGTATAACTAGCGTTACCATCTTATAAATAAAATCATCATATATATTTCCTTTATAGTGGCTAATTTAATTTTCTATATGCAGGTGAGTTAGACACATCTGTTTTTCTTGATTGGCTTAAAGTAAATGGTGGAGATCCTGAAGAACAAGCCAAGATTCTAAATGCCGTTAAGTCGAAGGTGCTAAAAACAGAAGTTATGATCAATGAATTATGGGCAATGGGTCACGATTTGACTGATGACTACGTTGTCGATTTAAACTTCTTCGACGAGGATTGAACTCTCATCATCAAAGTTTTCTTCTCATGTTTATGTTATGTCACTTTTATTAATAAAATTATTTGAAGTTCAAGGCCTTACAATTTATCTTCATATAACACCATTTCTGTGATGAATATTATCTCTATTGTTATAAAAGTGTTTGAGGTTCAAATAATTATTTGTCTACATATTTATCATCAATAGTATCAAAATTATCTGGATGATAATCATGTCTTAATGTCATTGAATACGTCAATTAATATAATCAGATCTGTTTATGAAGGGGAAGATGATAGGTGTGTCAATTAATGTCATATTCTAATAGCGTTTCCAAATGACAAATCAAATTTCAAATCGCCATTTAACCAACATATCATATCCTTTAAAAAGTAATTAATGCAGTAGAAGTAAAAACTAGAACAAAACAAGGCCCATGTAAAACCTCTTATTCTCTTATATTAGCCCAATACAGTTGTTACGCTATTAAGTTTGATGAAACAAATCGAACATATTAAGCTGTGCACACTTATTTTCATACAAGTTAAAAATAAACGTTGACAATAAAATAGAACATACGATGAAATATATTACAAACGCTTACACATAAGTTCATAACATTGATCTATTTACCATTACATACATAGCATATCATTATAGAAAATAAGTGTTCATGCCATATACGGCCAGCCTTCATAACCACTCCAAAACACAAAACATACGACATAAGCAATCCAAACGTAATTTATGATGCTTCAGTTAGACATAACAAGTTCAGTCATTAACACACACACAAAGTTTCTTGACGCACGATTGCGGATGTGTTAACACATGTGGAATACTGGAATTTCAACTTTGTTACCTGAAGGCAAAGAGACGCCGACGTCTGGAACTTTTTTAACAAGCTTGAACCGGACCATTTTGTTATCTTCCCAATCACAATCTCTAACAATCTCTGTCCAGTTGCAATTGATTGTAACATGATTTTTTCTTTTTGGCCTGTCATTGTGGCGTTCCAAATCAACGTCAACATAGAACTCCTCTTCTTCGTATTACAGCAACGCATTGTGGTACTGCCACATTGCATGCGCCTTCACAAAGTCATGAGGAATGTTCTGCATTAATACGAGACTTAATGTAAGGAATAGCCTTAGATTTACAAGTTCCAATAAATTATATATTAATATCAATCAGTCACTTACCAACCGCCTTCTGTCTGTAACGTACGCCAATATCGGTGCGTAGAAACAGTCCCTCTCATTGTCATGTTCAGCGGTGTGTCCTTCCCATGCACACATATGTTTCATCCTCTTATCTAAATTTCAAATATACAAAAACAAAATTACGTTAAATAATTATCATATTCAAATGTTTTTATCTTGAGAAATAAGTACATATATTATTTCAACAGTTTCAGTAACATACCATTGTCAATCGGATTTCTCATGAAAGGGTTTCTGCAGTTCAGGTACATACGTTCTACAACATCATGACGCATCTCGACACCAGCTGCGTCAAATGGCATCAATGAAACAGCATTGTTTAGCAAGTTTGTCAAGACAAATCTTCTGCCAACAGTCAGGTTTTCTACGAGAACTAAAATATCCCATCCCTGATGTGACACCCCCAAATTACCTGTTTTGCAGCGGAATGGAATACCTTGGGGAGGACTGTCATAGCATCAAAGTTACAGTTATATCGAACGACCTAAAGTGTCGTTTTGAAAATATCGTTTGATTTGTTAAAACAATAAGAGTTTACAAAGTATAGGTCCCAAATAAAAAATCAATTTGTGCGGAAATAAGTTTGTTACAAGCCAAACGATGTTTTAAAATGCATAAATCCCATGTGTGACGCGTCGTCACCACGACTCAATGATATGTCCAAATGCATGCCATGAAGTGAATGCCTTAGATACCTGAGATAAAACATGCTAAAAGTGTCAACACAATGGTTGAGTGAGTTCATAGAGTTTGGTTAACAAGTAAAGCTTTTAAAGAGCGTTCATGCAACAAAGGCAAAGTTTTTGGTCATATAGAATAGTTCACAAAGCAAAGGCATCGTAAATCCACTCAGTTCCAAGTTCCGCCCATACAAAACTTGCAACCTGTGTGTTCACAATCCACTGCCAAAATATGTATAGTTTATGTTCATGCACACGTTGCCAAATGAGTTCACAAAGCAAAGGCATTGTAAATCCACTCAATTCCAAGTTCCGCCCATACAAAACTTGCAACCTGTGTGTTTACAACCCACTGCTAAAATAGTACGTCAATCATGTATGCATGTATCATAGTAGTTAAAAGTATCAATGTTTTAAGTATGTAACTAATGTATTGATCGCGTACACGTGCATCAACTTATGCAATTAGCCATGAGTCTCCACTTCATCTCTAGAAACTCAGGTGGATATGATGCTCACAAGGAAAATAATAGCATTGGTTCTACTTCATCTCCGAAACCCAATGCGTGTGTTATCCAAGGAGACTTTGTGTTTCTCATAAGGAAAGTAATAGCATTAGTTTTACTTCATCTTCGAAACCCAACGCGTGTGTTATCCAAAGAGACTTATCATGCGAACGAGGGGACTGCTCTGTGTATGTTGGGAGACTTTCAAGTTTAGTATAACACAATCAAGTATACCGCAATCAAGTATATAATGCAATCAAGTATAATGCAATCAAGTGTAATGCAATCAAGTATAATTGCTATCAAGTATTATGCAATCAAGTATAAAAAGTATAGCGTAGCATAAAAGTGTAAATGTTTTGAGTATTTGTATTTGTAAAAGCAAGTAGTTGAGCATGTATCTCCCCCAAAAGTTTGTAAACAATTAATAGAAAGTGGGGCTATGAAAACTCACGGTAATATGTAGAAGTTAAAATAAAGCAAGTAGTTGAGCATGTATCTCCCCCAAAATTAGTATAAAAACAATTGAAAGTGGGGCTATGGAACTCACCTGTTGCAATAGTTATGATGACAAAGGTGGATACACTGAAATGCGGCGCAACTCTCTAACCGCGACCTATGATGAATGATATGATCTAATATAAGTCATGAAACAATGTCGTGCATACAAATCCACATGTAATCTATACCACTTGTACATTTTGAAAATAGAATTTATCGTCGAAATATATGTTTATGACATCTCGTCATGTTATAAAATACTTTACAAGTATATACGTTGAATCAATATCCTACGATAGTCGTTTAATGATTTATTATGAATTTATAACTTTTCGTCGTAAAACAATATAATTTGACAAGTCATGAGAGTGACTAAATGGCCTTGAAAAGCTAGTCGTAAAATGGTGCACATCGAGTGTTAGAAAACAAACTCAACGGTTTAGGAAGCTTGTATCATTATCTCAAAGTTTTAGCATTTAGTTTTCATCATAGAAGTCTTGATCATGGAGAAAATCATAGGCAAAGTAGGGTACTTGTATCCAAAATATTGTTTAAGGGTAGTTTTCGGCAAAGTTTAAGTGACCGTATTTTATTCATTACAACTCCGTTTGACGAACGGTTGGACATTTTGGAAAATAGGCTAGGTGAACTTACTTTTACTAGAAGACTTCGCTTTCTAAAAAGTAATCTATCGATGTTAAAAACGACTCTCAACATGGTCCTTAGCGGTAACTAGTTTTTATCTAATTGGAAAAATATATGTTTTATACTTGTAATAAAAGTTACGACAACCTTGTTTAAAATGTGAATAACTTAGTCGTTATAAGTCTGTTTTCTACGTTTTATATGTTCTTAGCTTCGTGTTAAAGTATACTAATATATTTTTGACAAATCGGCTCATTTAGACAATGTTTAAAACTCGTTTTTGCCCTTAAATTAAATCTTGACAGCATGCAGTTTTTCAGAAATATAGTTTTCGTCGTTAAACTTGAAAATAGCATAACTTCTTCGTTATAACTCCGTTTTAACCCGTTCAAGCGACCACGGTTTTGTTTTAAAGTATATTTTCTGAATATCTGGCCCAAAATATTTTGTAAACTTTCGAAATTTCCAGATTTCCCAAATAAGATCAGACCACTATTTATTGTTGTCGAAAATGATTTTTCTCGTGTAATACTTATTCTAACCACTTCAAATCAACGCCAAAGCTATTCTAAACCTACCATACACCTTCTTAGGGTGTCATGGGTTTCTAGACATCATTAAAAATGATATGTTTTAAGGAATAATTATAGGATGATATATATTAATTATAAGTAATAAAACATTAAAAGTGGTATAGATACTCGTATAAATTGCATGTTTTCTTGCAAAAATGATGAAAATAACTCATGAATATTATGAAAGAGTAAAAATGATCATGAAATGCTTACTAGTATAATGATGAGGTTTATGGAACAAGGTTTTTCCTAGATACCCTAGGTTTTTATTGCAAAACCCTTAAAAGAAAGTATACTAGAGTGTATGATTAACATGATCTTGAAAAATCTTGGCTTCCTTCCCTTTCTTTTTCCTTGGCCGAATTTTTGAGAGGATTTTGAGAGAATATTTGCAACCTTTCACCTTTTGGTTATGTGAACTATGTGTTAGATATTAGTATATAATTAATACCAATACATGTGTAATGTCTAGTGTAAATTAGCTAGTAGATATTTTGTCCAAATTGGTGTTGAGTCATAGGTATAAGTCGACAAGAGTAGTACAAAATAAACAAGGTAGTGTATTATAGATAAGTAAATGTAATAATGTTTATGTAAGATATAACTTTTCACATACACATCAAACCATAACACAAAGTAGCATATAGATGGAATTCTAGAGAGAGAAAGTTAGAGGTTTAGGGAACTTAGTGAGAGAAAGTGAAAGATATTATTATGAGCTCCAACTCTCTACCTTGGAAGGTAGAGAGTATTTATTATCTTACATAACTCGCCACACTTTGGGCTGTGGATCAGGCATACAGTGGGTAAAGACCCGTCCGTCCTCCACGGTGTTACTTAACTAAATTACTACTTAACTTAAAAGAACTACGACTACGAGCTTTCTAACGATTACATATACTTGAGGTGACCGACTCTTTAATACCGGGAATTTCTAATTCCTAACAATCTCCCCCTAAGGGAGGTCACCTCAATCATGTACCAAAATTACATTGAATACAAATAGATATTACATTTAACAATTGATCTTGCATTCTTGATGTAGTCCTTTGCTCCTAAGCTCGTAGTCATTGATTCTTCACATTGCATGTTTGGTTATTCCAAGTGGAGGTCTTTTACTGATCCACGTGATGATAAGTTTGAGCCATCTTTGGAGATCATCAGCTATCAACAATCTCTGACACATTCTTTGTGGTGTTGGTATTTTTGTGATGTTGTGACTTTGGGACCGACATGCTCACATTCTGGATTATGAAATCTTCTCATCAGAGTAGCGGAAGCTTTAGTTGATTCATGATATTGGCAGCAGCGTAGCAGAAGCATGGAGTGAAAATATCAGAGTCATTGATGCACTAATCATGATTTCTTTTGAGATGAATGTGTTAAGTGAGCATGCGGCTATGGATTGACCGCTTCATTCTGATCAGCTGCAAACGTCGGGCGTACCTGCATACAACAGTTAGCAACAAATCGCACGAAAGTGTCTTTGATCACTTTCGTTGAATTGAGGTACACGGCCCACGGTTCCCCGTTGATCAGTACAAGTACTGCCTGTGATCAGGTAGGATTCCTAAGAATCTCCTTGACAGGGTTTCGCAGCTGTTCTAGCTGTTCTCAAACCGGAACGTCTCAAAGAAGACAACACGGAGTGAGTGAACCAGCGAATTTTTAAGTCCACTGATTGATGAAAAGAGATTTGAAAAACAATCGTGTATTGCTCAATAGAAATTGTTTTTGCAATACAACGAAGGTTTTATTGAAAATCAATTATCAATCATAAAAATACCTTTTGATTTGAAATAACCGTACACGGTCGATGTGCTAAAGAAAAGAGTTGTTAAGCACAAAGACCGGTTTTTCAAAGGTATCCGTCAATCCCTAACCTGAACCAGGATTGATTCAAGAAATTGAATCGCCCCATTGTTTCTGTTCAGTTGTCACATGGTTGATTCATATAATGAATCTCACATGCCACCTACCAGGAGCTTGTTTGATGTTGGCTCCAGAAGGCTTTCCATCTTCATTGTGAGTGTAAACACATCACTCAGATGTTCTGGCAATACCACAAGGATAATGCGTAGGACTCAAGATATAATGTCTCTTTCCACATTGTGTGAAACAGAGAGTCTTCATTGAAAGTGTCCTAATGAGATTTATTGATGATCTCGTGGCTCTAGACTCAATTTGTGCATATTTGGATCCTGTGCCGGAGACTAGGGAGAGGGTCTCCTTCTTCAATATCAACCATCTCTAAGAGAAAGTCAATAGATAATGTCGGTTCCCCGTGAGAATGAAACAAGTCCTTTTAAGAGGAACTTGAGTGGTTTGGAAAGTTGAAGTGCAGTGCGTCACTGGGTCCATGACGTCTTGTCTTCAATACCGATGTTACCATCAGTAGCATATGAATTGAACCCGGTTTCTGCCCTAAGGTTGAATAAATGGAGGGCTATTTGTTTTCACCCTTTTCTCATTCAATTCTTTTTAATTCTTCAACCACTTCAGTGCTTACCGAGACTTCATAACTAGAACCTTGTTGGGTTTATTCCAGTACTAGCTCAGTCTTAGTCCGCACTCTTCCCTTATCTCATTTTTCTCCTTTTGTCATCATACCTAAGGACTTCTACACTAACTAGTGGATTGTCCCTGGGTAGATCCCTCCGGTTCTGGCGGATCATGGGAACCAATACCTAACCTTATCATCCTTATATCACCGTACATAAAGTAAAGTTAGTCGGTCAATTTGGTATTGTTCATCTGCCATTGGATCCAATTGAAAACCATTTGAAAATCAATTCAGATACTTGTGATATATTATCAAAGCTTTTTGTACCTGAGTTGTTTTTGATATTTTTAGAACGAGAACTCCCCCTCAACATGTGCATCAAGTATTTGAAAAATGTTAAGCACACGGAGGCAAGAGAAAGAATTAACTTCTTTGATTACCATTTTCTAAAAGATATCAACATCACTTCCCATATCAAATCAAGTAAATATAGCATTTCCAGGAAGGATGAGGTTTCCATAAATTCGCTCCCCCTCAATATGTGCCTCGAGGTTTGAAAAGAGTTATGCACATACTAGAGGGAACCTGCACATTAGGATGAATGATCACGTTTCAAATCAAAGGTTTAAGATAGATGCTCCCCCTCAACATGTGCATGGAAAATTTGAAACTGTTTGTCACATGTGGGAAGGACAATATGTACACTCTTATGAAACCATTTACCGAATTATCAGTTTAAATCCAATTTAAATCACACATTCTCCCCCGATCACACTTATCAAAACATTTGAGATTTGTGATCTCGTATAGATTTAAATTGATTTTGAATGCTTTTAAGGAGAATTGTGACTCGATTGTGAAAGCGTTTGAACTGATAAGGATCGGATTTTAAGACTTTAAACTCCATTTATAAAACATGCATGTATATCTTTTGAAAACAATTTAATGCCAAATAACTTTTTAATTTAATTGAAATCATTCTCCCCCTCAATCAATGACCTAGGTTGTTGATTGAGAGATAGAGATTTTGACAAATAAGTCCTGATGATTATCAAAATTAGAGATTGAGTTATTTTTCAAAGCATTTAGTTTTCGAGTGAGGTTATTTTGCATACCAAATATTCCTCACATACCAAGGGACACATCCCAACCATTGATTCAAATTTAATCAATGGCTGAGATTAAAAGACACTATCAACTAAAATAAAACGGAGGGGTATAATCGTCAATTAACAACAAAGAGTAAAAACACGGCCTCTCTCTTCAAGTCTCACATTTACTGCACCTACCAAACACACACTAAAAACACACACTACTCACACATTTACACCGATCAAAAACCAACCCAAAAAACATCAAAAACTATCAAAATCAACGGAGAAAATGGAAGATACCGACACTGAAACAATCACATTAAAGGAACTGAGGAAAAAACGAAGCACAAACAAACCAACGGCCAAAAAACCGGTCAAAAAACTGGCCAAAAAACCGGTTTCAGGTATAATATTACACTCTAAACAACTATTTCAATATCTACAACTGTTATTTATGATTATATGATGTTTTTAACTGTTTATAGCGATTATAATGAAGAAATGTGCAAATAGAAGTTAGGTTTTAACAGTTTAGAAGTTAGGTTTGCAAGATTAGAACTGTTTATAGATTTTTTGTTATGATTAGGAGTTAGGTTTTAATAGTTTAGAAGCTAGGTTTGCGAGATTAGAAGTGTTTATCGAAGGCGTCTTATGCGGCTAAGCCGAAGGCTTAGCCGCATAAGACGCCTTCGACTTTGGCTTTGCCAAAGGCATCTTATGCGGCTAAACCTTTGGCTCAGCTGTAGAAGCTTTGACGAATGCAAAAGGATTCAACAAAGCAGCTAAGTAAAAGGATTAGCCGCATAAGATGCCTTTGGCATCACCCAAGGCATCTTATGCGGCTAATCCTTTGGCTCAGCCGCGGAAGGTGCCTTTGTCAAAATGCTAAAGCATCTTATAAGGCTAAACCTTTGGCTTAGCTACAGAACATGCCTTTGGCTTTGCCAAAGGAATCTTATGCGGCTAAGCCTTTGGCTCAGCCGCGGAAGATGCCTTTGTCAAAATGCTAAAGCATCTTATAAGGCTAAACCTTTGGCTTAGCTACAAAACATGCCTTTGGCTTCGCCAAAGGCATCTTATGTGGCTAAGCCTTTTGCTTAGCCGCATAAGATGCTTTAGCATTTAACAAACAAATTGGCCGTGACTGATGCACAAAATGCTTTGTGCGGATATATGATAACTTAAAATAAGCTTTTAAAGCTGTTTTTTGTTCTATATCAGATATGATATAACAAACATTTGCTTTTAAAAATAGCCTTTTAAATATGTGATAACTTAAAAATTTCGTTAGAAACAAAGGATTTGGCTTAGATACAGGCATAGCCTTTGAAAAAAACTTCAAATCATTAACATTTGCTTAGCCACAGGCATAGCATTCAACATTTCTGAACACAAATACATGTTTGTAACATATTTTGTATCTACCAAAAATTTTATGTTAAATATCACATATGATATAATAAAAGATGTATTCAACTTTGTGAATTGACTAGGGTGCAGATAAGCAAAAGCTTCAGCAAAGGCTTAGCCACAGGCATAGCCTTCGGCTTTGCCGAAGGCTATGCCTGTGGCCTAAGAATTTGACAAAAATGAACAATTATTCAGTAGCTAAAAAAAAATTATGTTGAATATCATATATGATATTATAAAGAATTTTGGTAATATACAGGCGTAGCCCCTAAATTTGAAAAAAAAAGATATGCCTGCACCTAATCCTTTTAGTAAAACTGTCAGGATATTAATTAATTGTTCACTGTTGATGATGTAGGAGATAAAGAAAATGGTGACGGAGAAGATGATGTTGGGCATCTAATCTCTAAATTGCCACTATTAAAAACAACTGCTGAAGAGAAAAGCCCTGCTAAAGGTACATATCATGTTATTAATGAAACACGTTATGTACTGAGAATATTTCAGTTACTAAATCACAAATGATATAATATAAATTTGTTTTGCAGATAAATAAAAAACAGTAGCTCAAAGACTGAATGAAATGCAAAGAAATGCTAAGAAGAGTAGAGCAGAGCTAGAAAAGAAAAAGAAGAATGAAGGAGATAAGGAAAAAACTAAAAATCAAGAAAAAAAAGACACTTCAGCAAAGAAACGTGCACAGAAAAGAAAAGCATCAGAAAAGCAAAGTACTCCGAAAAGATTTACTAGAGGTGATGCTAGGAGAATTGAAGAGGAAAAAGATGCTGATAAAAGTGATGATGAGGATACTGAGACAGTAGAAGAGACTGAAGTGGAAGAGACTGAAGAGGAAGTGGAAGAGACTGAAGAGGAAGTGGAAGAGATTGAAGAGGAAATCGAAGAAGAGAATGATCGACAATTGGTTGTAAAAGAAACCAAAAAGAGAAAGAAGGAAGTAGCTTTTCAGAAGGTGGTTGAAGATAAGGAAGATAAAAAGAAGCTTAAGGTGAAAAAGGACAAAGCAAAAACAAAAAATTACCCAACATGTACAACAAGGTCATCACCGAAACCTCTCTATGAAGCAATGATTGGTTTATCAAATGAGCGAAAGAAGTGCTTGAAAGAGATGGGATTTGAGAGGTTCATAAACTTCCCTATTGTTGAACTTCCATCTGCATTGGTGTATCATGTAATTGATAAGTTCCATCCACCTAGCATGGAATTGAGATTACAAAAAGGTTCAATAAAGGTAACAAGGCAAAAAATTCATGATATGCTTGGTGTGCCGATGGGGACAAGAAAGCTGGAAGATCTGGAAGAAAGATTTGATGATGACGATTTTGTTAGAGAGTGGGAAGAACAGTACGCTCATCTTGGACGAATTACACCACCTGTTGTAGCTTTCGAGATATCAAGCTCAACTGAAGCAGATTTCATGTTCAAGATGAATTTCTTAACTTTATTTGCAAGCACCATGGGCACTTTGGAGAGTGCAGGAAGAGTGCCCAAAAAAATCCTCAGGCACGTGAAAGAAGATGATGATATCTCTGATATCGATTGGTGCACCTACATAATGGAATGCTTGGAAGTCAGTAAGCTAAACTGGACGCAAGTCAAGTCGGGTACCAACTTCTATTATGGTCCTATAACATTCTTATGTGTAAGTTATTTTCCATTAAACTTTTCAACTATGATTCACTCATATAAAAAATTATCTAACAAAATTTTAATTGTATTTTTGTGTATAAAAAAGCTGCTATACTTGGACTCAACAAACTACCCAAGGTTCCAAGTTATGCGTCACCGCCCAGCCATCAGAAGTTGGAACACTCCAACAATGAGGAAAAGAATAAACATGGAAATGAGAGACGGTTGCTTGGGGATGTTAGAGCATCACGGAGAGTATGATCCTGATGAGGAGCAAACCGGCCTGAATTTGTACAAGGGAGCAGACATATACTATGAACCGATGCCTCCCAGAAAGCCAGTGGAAAAAGAGGTAATATTATTGAATTCATTTATAAAAATGTTGTTATAAAAAAGTATGTTATGATATATTTTACTTATTATTAAAAAAGAATGTTTAAAAGAGTTAACAGAAAACAAAACCTTAAGCTTAGGCGCAAGCATAGCCTTCGGCTTTAGCCGAAGGCTATGCCTGCGCCTAAGCCTTCAGGCACAGCCTTCGGCTTTAGCCGAAGGCTATGCCAGAGACTAAGCCTTCAGCAGGCTTACATTCAGCTGTGCTTGCAACAATATCATATATGATAAAACAAAGATGAATATCACATTTGATATTAGTGTTAAATCATATATGATATGTAATATCATATGTGATATTACACTAATATCATATGTGATATTACATATCATATATGATATTTTAAAAAATCATATATGATTTTCCATATACAATAAGAAACTAAACTGAAATATTTAATTTACAGGAGTTTTATGAAAAAATTGATGAGAAATTTGAGATAATCTCAAAAGAAAAAATAGAGTTGGTTGAAACAATGAGAGAGGGATTGAAGAAATTCAAAGGGGACAAGGTGATGTTGTCATTCTGCAAGAAGTACAAGAAAATGTTCAACAAGATCGATTTTGATATAGAAAGTGAGGCTGAGAATACTGATAGTGATAGTGAGAACAAAGAAGGAAGTGAGCCTGAGAATCAAGAAAAAATAAATGAAGGAAAATTAATACTTGAAAAGGAGAATGAAAAGGAAGGTGAGAGCAAAAATGAAAAGGAGAATGAAAAGGAGAATGAAAGTGAGAGTGAAGATGAGGATGAGGAAGAAGAAGAACATAATATATTTGGAAGTGAGAGCGAAACTGAACAGGAGGATGAAAGCGAGAATTTAAGTGAAAAGGAGGTTAAGAGCAAAGATGAAATACCAGAACTACCAAAAATACCAGATATAATACCAGTACAGAAGGAACAAAAAGTTGCAAACAAAGAAACACCTCCAACTGAAACACAAAAAGAACCTGAGAAAGAAAAAGAGAAAGAAACAGAAATACCAGTACTGAAGGAGAGTGTGATGGAAAACCCGATTGAAAACCCGATTGAAGTTACAAAGGAAGTTGGAACACCAACTGTGGAGGTAGCACCAGGTTATAAGTTGAGACTAGCAACACCAGATGCTTTTTGGAATCCAGAAAACTTTGATAATCTCGTTAGTCAAGCAGAACAAGACTATGCAAAAAAACATGGGAAAACAGATAAGAGTGATCAAAAAGAGATTGCTGGGACAACAGAGATGATAAGTGACCCAAAAGATATTGCTGGGACAACGGAGATGAGTAGTCCAAAAGAAATTCAAGGGTCAAAAGAAAAAATGACCAGAGGAATAATAAGAAAGTCAATGTCGCCACCATCTGAGAAAATCACAAGAGGAAAGATCAGAAAATCATTCACGCCACCAACTTTAAGTCTTGGTATAAGCCCAACGATAACAGAAGCTATTGTTGAGACTGAAACAGCATCAAAACTGGAAGAAAAGAAAGAAAAAAGGGTGAGAGACATGGAGGCTGAGACTGAAACAGAATCAAAACAAGAAGAACAACATCTAGCAAAGAGAGTCAAAAAACCATCACGTTTTCTGGTATCACCATACATGAACAAAAAAACTGTAATCCACACTCCAGCACAACCAGATGAATTGATGATAACCGACGCGTTATTTTCAATGGAAGGAAATCCAGTGTAAGTATGCTATTTTTTTTATTAACAATCACACAAAAAAATAATAAATGTTGTGATAATAATATGTATATGATTTAAATTTTGTGTAGCGACTTTGTCTTCGAACCAAGCATCAAGGGAGCCCCTGCAATAAGGGAAAGCATGCAAACACTGGCACCTAACTTGAAGGTAGAAGCTAGTGTCATTGACAGCTTTGCTTCACTTTTAAACTATGAAGAAATGGTGACCAATGGTGGAAACAAGATGAAGCATTACTTCCACACTGGAATGTTGGTAAGTAGATAAACATTTAGAAACTAATTACTAATCTGTTTGTTAACAGTTATATGATATTGTTGATTTTTGACAACAGACAAGCCAAATGGTAGAGTTGCCGAAGAAAGATGAAGCAAAGCAATATAAAGCTTTCTTTGATTGCATGACAAGGGAGTTTAAAGACAGCCCAAATGACATGTCATTGCAACATGTAGAAATGGTAACAACTTACTTTACTTATTATGAAGAAAGAGATTCGACTTTTATTTGAGCTAAAATGAATATAATTTTCTTTCAATTTCTACAGGCCTTCTTCCCAGTGATTGCTCATGAACACTTTTATCTGTTTGTATTCAATCTAGCAAAAGGAACTTCAGCAATCATTGACAACTCAAACTCTGGGCAGACATATGACACAAAATACAAGAAAGAATGCGATGTTTTGGTAAGTCACTCAAACTAGACATGGAAAGAACATAAATTGCATCTAATATTAGAAACTATAATATGACAGTAAAATATCATATATGATATAATTGTCTTTAAATATTAGAAACTAAAATATGGTAGTTAAATATCATATATGATAAACCACTAGCAAGTTAATTGAGTCTTTGTTTGAAATATCAGATATGATAAACCACTAGTAAGTAAACTGAATCTTTTGT